>JBAJHX010000067.1:18452823-18482814 GCA_037176925.1 Amniataba percoides | reverse complement strand
CTAAAATTTATCTAATTTCTTCCTATGGGTTTGAAATTCACCTCAGAGACTCATAGTGAATTTTTAATGGTTATCTAATCCTATAGTAGCTTTGTAATAATCCTATAGGGACTTGCAGCATGTTTAATGACTTTATCTCAGTCTGTGGTGATCTTTCGCCAAAGTGGGGGTTATATTTTCTCCTGTAGCTGAGAAATTAAATGTTTTTTAGTCTCACTGTGTCGTCATGGCCCTGCTGTAATGTTTCCACCAGGACTCTGGTGTTTAATTTATTCTAATGTAATAATTTCAGCTCCTATAGCGGCATATGTTTGACATTCAGCAGTGACCTTGTCTTTGTTGGTGCTTCTCTCTCCTCGGTTGAATCTCCATGATAATTCCTCTAATATTCCTGCACAGTGCCTGAGTGACTACGAGCTTGACTCGCTTCATGTTGTTTTGGTGTCTTTCAGTTTCTCCCAGAGGGACTTTAAAGTGTCTGTGATACTCCACGGTGATGTAATTAAACATTAAGTCACTGCATTATTATTGTTTTTTTTTTGTATACAGTGGCTTCTCCTAACTGTAGTGGCTTTAATTTAACTGTGTGGGGCCGATGTGTATATTTGCTGCCCTGACATTTAATTCAGTATCTTTCTAAAAATTGATCCTAGGCCTGCTGCAGCTGGTCTGCAGAGCTACAGCGGGTGGGGGGAGGGCTGGGGAGGGCTGCCTGTGGTGGGTTATGGGTATTGGGTGGGGGAGGGTGTGCTGGGCGGGGTGGGGGATGTGGATGATCAACACAGGAGTGAGAATTTGAGAATATTCTGCATTTAGGCAGCAGGCAGGCAGAACACCTCAGCAGTTTCAGGGCAGCCGGTTGCTTCAGGAGAGCTCCAGTTTAGGAACGGGACCATGACTGCTGCAGGAAGGATTTAAGGAAATGCAGTACACGCTTTTATTTTGTGAATCTTCATGTCCCATCTATCATGAGTAAATGGATAGCAGCTGCACAGCTGGCCGCACCCTCCGCGTATACACTAGGCCTTTTATTTCATGTGGATAATAAGCTCGGTGACTGATCTCTGCCTGATTTATTTTAATTCACTGAATTAAAAAAGTTCTTGTTCTTGCTTCTCAAACAACTATTTTATATAGAATATTTTTATGTTTAAATAAATTTTAGTGGGCTATTGGAACTTTTAATTGGTGTTTTCACATGTTATAACGCAAATTATCAATTGATTGGTCAACAAATCAGAACAAACATTAAGTCCTAAACATGAGCAATGTGCAAACTTATGAAAGTTATCTCTTTTTGTTGTTTGGATCCTTTAAAATTTTCCTAAGCTAGCCACACGAGAGCCACAGAACATTTTTCATCGTTGATTTCACGATTGATCTGCCAGTTATTCTCGTGATGAGTTATTTGATTGGACTATATATGTATGACTTTTAACTTACGTGACTTTAAACTTTTTAGAAAAATTGTGTAAAATGTTTGGTAGAGCCATCCTTAAGGTAATCAAATTAACTGTATTAAACGAGAATCTAAAAGCCAAATATATTGACCAGGTTCAGAGAATATTCAATAGTTTAAATTATGTCAATTAAATGTAATAAGTCAATGCCAATCGAGCAGTAAGATAGTTGCCAATTACTTTTGTTGTTATGTTAGTCATTAGTTGCTAAGATGATCATCTTTGGTTTTGTAGACACTGCTTTTGGCTGGAGGAAACCATACTGTCCCTTTTATTTGCACCAAATTTTGATATTTTATCGTTGAAATGCTAAATTGGCAGATTATCTAATAAAGTAAATAAATAATCAGTTAAAGAAATAAACCATTTTTAAAAAATGCCTTGTTTCACCTTGAATTTGTGTCACAGGTAGATATGAGTTTAATATTTCGGGGTCATTCGCAGCTTGTATGTCGCAGCTGTGGCGTTGCATATTATGTTTCATGTAAAGCTGTTGTAATTGAGTCTTTTCTCGCCTCTGACTCCAAACGGGATTACAGATGAGCAGAGGCTGCGTTACAGAGTCAGTATCAGAAAACAGCAGCATTTTCATTACAGCTGTGTTTTTCGTTAAGGCAGTAAAAACTGGAGCATCATGTCTGCTGCACTGTACACAAAACAACATTTATGTGCATTTCTTGCAGATATTTAAAATAATTATCATAGCTACCAACAAATATCAAAGCCTGATATATCTCCTTCCTTTGTTCAATAGATCTCTATTGAGTCAGGATTACTCATTTGTACTTATTTGTTCTTGTTTATACAAAACCTTACTCTAACTTTAACCAAAAACAACTTGACCTAAAGCCAAAGCAACTCAACCGAAACTTTGGTCCGATACGTTTGAGCTGAGTTAATCTGTCAGGTTTAGAGGTTTAAAAGTTTCAAATTAAACAGGATCTGTTGTCATTTATAAGCAAAAATTATCCTAATTTCAAACAAGTGTGGTTTATTTTTATCTATAATTTATTTTATTGTCATTTTTTAACAAGAATCTGTAGAAAATTTAAGTACTTAAAAATGCAGTTGGTTTATGTTTAGATAAGTTCATGTTGTTTAATCTTCATATTCAGATTGGTCTGAGGCTCCTGTACTTGGATTTTGTGGTTATCTGTGAATAATGTTCATAGTGAAGCACATTAACACACAACATGCTGAATGAAACTGTGGCTCAGGATCCAAAATGGCAGCTCACTATCCTCCTGACAGACACAGAGATTACCATGTAGATCAAATACTTAAACATTACCAAAATGTGTTCTCTGTCAAAATGAATGAATGGTCTGCAATTGATGAGATATCCAGATCACTGAACAGCCATCACACAGCTTCAGAACAGCCTCCGAATCAAGAAAATCTGCCTCCATTTCTTAGGTGTGTTTCAGTTTTATGTTAGCTTTTATTCCACAAGTTTCTGTGGATTTCGCAGGCCCGGGGCTTCTCACACTTCCTCTTACAAAACAGTGAAATCAAAGCTGCAGGTTTATTCACTCAGCAGCAGCAGCAGAAGAGACAGTATTGCCTTTCAGACGTATGAATCCACTCGAGGTGTGTTCGATTTATTGTTCGAGCCATGTAAACACCCACAAACTCAGAGCATTAGCTGCGTGTGAGGTAAGACGGATCAAGTGCCCCTCATCACATCCAGAGTGTAAACACACAGGAAGCTCTGTGTAAACTGAGCTGTAGATTAAATAAAGGCAAACCATATGAGAGTCATTGTGGCCAAGTGGCGCATCCGCCATCTTGGGGACAAAAAGGGGAACCTGCGCTCAAAGAATGAGCTGTTTTATGTTATTAATACTTGTTTTCAGTTTAGTATCTTAGAAACAAAGATCAATACTTGCACATGAGAAGCTGGAAACAAAGAAATAACGAGTATTTTTTCTTCAAAAATGACTTGAAAAATAACAAAGATTGGATTATCATAGTTTCCAATACACATTTTTTAATATTTAGACCAATCCAAAACTCCTTCTTTAAAAGAAAAGAGGAACAAAACATAACATTTATTGTGTTCAGCCTGCTTCTAATAAAACATTTTTTTTGTATTGCTATAATTGACCTAAAATATTGGATTAATAATGAAAAACACCTGTCCAAGGTGAAATCTTTAGGCAGTTGAGGTCTCAGAGATATTCAGTCTATTGAGACATTTAGTCTGATAAAAATCAGAATACACAAAAGAATGTTGAAATTGGAGCCGAAACAAAATTTGTTTCACAAAAAATAATCGGCAACTACTTTGGTGATGGAACAATCACCCCCCCCCCAAAAAAGCCAAACATATACAAGTTTAATCATAAATTGTAAGGATTTACCACTTTTCTCTGTTTTATTTATTGTATTATTTATTTTAAGCTGATTTTCAGTTCAGATATTCAGTTGTAAACTGAACATCTTTGGGATTTGGCGTGCGGGTCAGACAAGATAAAGCATTTGAAGATGTTAACGTAAACATTTTGTAGTTACTGTTGATTGATTCCACTTATTTTCTCAGTCCTTGATTGCTAGTTATTTGATCTGAAGGCACAACTTGAGTGTCGAAGTTTGTTCTTGACTTTGGGAATGGTAGTTTGGCCAGTAATTGAAGGCTCTGGAAAAAGTTAGTATTTGGACTTCGGGGCTAAGAGCATTTTTGTAAAAACATTTAATTGCTTTTGTGCAGAATTAAAAGCAACACTTACTGTTTCTTCTGTGGAGAAAATATGAAATGACTAATGTTCTCTCAGTGGTGTCTCGCTCAGTTTTAACAACAGACTGCTGCTGTAGTGAAAAGTAATAAAGGAGTTTAGTTAATTTGGTGCTTTTTGAAACACACATTTAACAACCTGCATGTAGCTCACATTGTTTTCCTCCATCATACCTCAACAACAAAACAACTTGCAGCAGGAGGAAATAAAGAAATGCGACAAATTTACTCTGACACAGTGTCAAAACATCCGTCTCTTTCAAGTCACATGAAATGCATCTACAAACTAAAAAACTGAAAAAGGAAGTTTTTGTCACAACACTTGAACACAAGAAAGACATACTACCATTACAGTACCTGTCAAAATAAGTCCAAACACAGATTTAATAGAATAAGAGAGTAAGAGCCAGGTTTTATTTCACTGAGAAGGAAAGTGCACCACCGTTGGTTCATAGGGAAGAAAAACAAGGTTTTATATGTCAGGTTATATCAGATTGTATATCAGGTTAGTTAGCTGTAAGTGGAAGAAAATGCTCTCAGGCACAGATTTACCTCCTTTTCATTCGACATAATTTATAACCTGTTTAGTTTAATACTCTTAAACTCTGAGGTTTGGATTCTTTATGGTGTCAGTAATTTTGTTGATGTGTGATGGGAGTAGTTTTTATACTATTTGATTAAATATATTTATGTATATATAAGATATATTTGAGTTAGTTTAATTTAGACAGTAAGCCAACCAATGCTGAAAAAAAATTACGGATATAATTAATACATCAGGTGATTTTTATAGTTAGAAGTGGAATATCTTTGAACTGTTGATCAAACCAAGAAGTTTGAAGACCTTCTTGGCTCTTGTAATTGTTGTCTTTCTGATGTTTTTAGAGACTAAATTATAAACAGATGAATCCATAAAATGATCAACAGATACTGAAAGTAATCACTAGTTGCAGCCCTACTTATAAACCTCATAAAGTATGCAGACACCTCTTTGACCAATCAGAAATAACACCAGGGTTCATCTGCAAATCAGTAATGTGAGGCAGCTGCTTAAAGCCTGAAATGCTTTTTTTAAGGGGGGGGGGGGACAACGTGAGCCCAGCGTCACCATGACAGTTGTTTTTGTAAAGTTAATGCTGTTATTTCAAACTTCCTGTGACTGTTTGTAAGCAAAATCCTTCTACAAAATAAGAGGGGCCACATTTGACTTTTACTTTGAAGCACTACCAGGAAGTGACATAGTTGTGTCGGGGGTTGCAAATTACCTTCCACCAACACACATTGATTATTGAAATCTTTATACAGAGCACACATGCAGGAACTGTAAAATGTGTATATGAAATGTAGAAACTTACTTAATTTGTGAGGTATTTCCTATAATAGTTAATGAGGAAAAAAAGGAGAGAGTGCACAGTATGTGTAAGTTAGATTAAGTAATATCCAAGCTTTATAAACACCTATGAGATGTTCAATTTATGTTCCTGTTCTTGTTCTATCAGTAAGTGTTAAAAAAAAACCAATGAAAGTGAAAGATCAGAAATTTAAAATCACCTTGGAAGTGAAAACATGGAGTGAAGGTCAAACTTTCTGCCATAGGTTGTGATTAGTCCAATTTTGAAATCAAATTCAGACCTGTGAGACTTCATTTTAAATAGTTTTAAAAAGTTAGTAGTTCTTGTTAAAGATCGTAACTGATTGAGTATAATCTAATTCAGGCTGGATCATCTACAGTATATTATAGATACTAAATGATTAACCACAGCTGATGATTTTATGGGTTTGGGTTATGGGTTAGTCATGCAGCAGCCATGTAAAAATAAAAGTTAAAGAGCATTGTTTCTACTAATTCACCCTCAAACTGTGAATGTTTGTTTATTTAACACACATCAGAGTGCTTGTGCTTGAATCAGGAAGTGTGACCAATGTGTCGTAGTCTGATGTTAACAGGAAGCCGGCTGCTGTTTTGCAACGTCAGCTGTTATTTTATTAGTCTTCATGTGAAGAAATTAAACAGAGATGATCTGGAAAATAACTGAGACACACACACACAGATGATTAAGATCATACAGGTTGTTACACGTCTTTAAAAAAGTCTTGTCTGCTCAGGGTCTTTTGTAATGTTTTTTTATCATTGAGAGTCATTTTATGAGAACAAAAAAGCTGCATCACCTTCTCCAGCGCCAGTGATATCTGAACATATTTTGAGTATCAGAGGCTGCAGATAAGCCTCAACCATGCTAAACAGCCAGAGGAGTTAATTTTTAACATTTCCTCTCCAAGTTGTTTAATATATGACAATATCCTGTGGTGTATACACCTGAAAGCACTGCCTCGCTGCAAGTTGGTGCAACTTTATTGTCAGAGGTGTTGATGCTAGAGGTGGATTCCGCAGAATTTATTGCTTGAACACACCCTAGAATATTTAGGACACATTAACATTTAAATTTTAATTGGATAGTTTCCATTTGAGTATTTTCCCTTTTTAATGCACAGAATTGTAGAAGAAAACACTGAGAATATGTCTTTCAAAATGAGTCCCCCATCCCAGAATACACATTTTGTATCACAATAATTTGTTCATATATTTGTGCCGCCCAGAGGAGAAATCCTGAGTACTTCATTCGTTCTCTGACTTTTCATCTAGCGCCACCAACAGGTCAATGTTTCCACCTGTTCATTACCTAGTTTACTGAAACGATACTTCTTGGGGGAAAAAAAGTGAGCACATTTCCTGTAAGGCTCATTGCACTTTTAATCCCAGGCCAAAATCTTGGGGAATTTCCTATAATGTATCACACATTTTCAGACTGTATCACAACATTTTGAGATAAATATATCACAGAGTATTACTAAATATAAAGAATGATTTATATGATGTGATGTATTTGTTCAGCATCTAAGATCTTTCTCTAGACATTTGGTGCACTGTTTTGTAGTAATGTGCTTTATTTCAAATTCATTGTGATTTTTTATTTATTTTTAAATTTTGTTAGATATGGAACAGTGCTGACTTTGTCTCTGTTTAGTATTATATGGTTTTCGTTGGTACTCCTACAGCTCTAGGTTTTAAAAACATCAGCTTCCTCATCTCAACTTATTTCCGTTTTTGTCACTGAGCCTCAGTCTCACGTTGCTTTATCAGGAAGCTCTGTCTTCTTAGATTTCCCTCACCAGTAGATGTTATTTCTGTCACAACGAGAAAAATTCTGCTCTGTGATTGAGCTGCTTGTCTTATAAAACACCAAACTTTTAAAAGTGATAATCATGGATGCCTGTTGAGCAACACAGATGACCATTAACCCTTCCTCATCAGCGCTCTCTTGTCTTTTTCCTCTCAGTGGTTGGGTGCTCCCTCCTGCCAGCGAGGCAGCTATGCCTTCTATAAGTCGGTGAGCAGCAGAGCTCAGCCCGACGGGCCTGTCCAGGTGTGGAAGCTCGGGGAGTTTTACTTCATCCGCTGTGGACTGCAGGATCCTGTGTGCATCGCAGAGGTGAGATACCTGCTCATGTGGTCTTCATTTGACCATGGAGATCAGTATCTTAATAATAACAATGGCTCACATGACCACGTGTAATGTGAAAGAGGTGGCTCATGTTGATGATCTTACAGATAATATCCTTAACTTTACTGTTCTGGTTCACTCTCAGGGCTTACATATTGTTGTTTTCATAGAAGAAGCTGTAAAAAGCCACTTCTCACTACCTGCTCAGCAGAGAGACACAGAGACCAGATGAAACTGAACACAGATTTAACAGCTTAAGAGACAGATATATTCCTCAGGAGGTGGTAGAGACCAAAAACAGAGGTGAAAGAAGAGTAACTATTAGACTCACTTAAACTTGATGATTGATTTGAAATAAATAATCTCAAACTGTCACAACCTCCAAATTAGTCTTTTTGAAAGCAAGAAGATGGAGAATATAAAAATAAAAATGATACACCTTTGGATTGAAGCATTTTTTATTCATGTCTGGTTCTGGTGGTTCTGCTGTGTTTCTAACTTTTCTTTATAATATGATTGTTATTGTCACTCTGACTTTATCAATGTTGTGTTGTTGCAGTAGACATTACACAGAAGATATTGTAAAAACAGCCCTTTCTCCAAACTGAAGCTGCAAACTGAACCTCAGCACTTCAAATGGGTCACGTTCCTGCTGCCTCACATGAGCTATAGAAGACTAATAGTATGTTTTATTGAGTCTACATCCCACGGCAAAGCTAAATTTAGTCAATTTAGGTCGTGAGCTGAAAAAGAGCTAATGAGATTGCGTTGTATTTAGGTTGACAGTATTGTATTGACAGTGATTGATTGTAATGAATGATGTGAGCCGAATGCTTTTGGGTTAATGTATTTTTCCACATGACAAACCCTGGAAAGAGAGACAACGATGAGGTAATGCAAACTGAGTAGAAGAAAACGAACCGAAGAGACACCAAACAACAAGTTTATCTCAAGGATCAACAGAAACATGAGCCAGAAACAAACAACATGGGGATCCATTTGCTAAGACCCTTTCAGACACAGAGCCCTTCGTGTTAATCTAACAAAAATTAAACTTCACACCCTGCTCACGTTGACCTATAAGTCACAACCACAATCTCACAAATTCAAACCTGAAACATTTCGTAACAGTCTGAACTGAACGTTGTCACATAAATATAAAGACTGCAGCAGCAACACAAAATAAAACATGCAGAGAGTCTTGTCATTGTCTTTTGTGCACAAAATCAGTTAAACTAGGAGACTGAGAAGGAGCCCATTTTAGATTTCTGAGGACCTAATAAATCTATGAAAGATGTTAAAAAAGATTTCTTATGGTTAAGATCTGAACAACAGTCTCTCTGTGTATTTCCAGTATTGATCCAGGCTAACAGTGTTGATGAATAAAGAGCAACACAGGAAACAAAATTCACAGCCTAATAACATTTTGTTAATTTCCTCACACAGTTGAAATGCAGCTTTAATTGTCATTATGTATTTAGCACTATAAGCTAACCCTCCGCTTGTCAGAGCAAAGTGAGTCTAACCCAATTATCCCTAAAAGTTAGTTAAACCCAAAGATAGCCAGCTAACTCATCAGTCTAATCTTGTGCATCAGGCTTTAGCACTAATATTCCAGTTTTGCAATTTAAAGTAATAAGCACAATGCTAATTGTTAATCCTTCTATGCTAAAATGTCGGCATGACGTTTTGAGTGAATAAAACAGAGGTTTTTGAAGGTTTATTTATCTACTTCTCAGAAGAGCAGCCTTTAATATTTGAATGGATTTGAATAGATTGGTTAAATACAGCAGACCTTGTGCAGCAGAGTCTGGTTTACCTTCTGTCGGAGGTGCCCAGGTGCGACTGAAGGAGAGGCAGGTTTTAAATCCAGCCTTTGTACTCAGTCAGACTCCCTCCTTCTGGATGAATAAATAAAACCAACCAAAAAAATGAAATGGCAGCAGTAATGTTGAAATGTCTCCCTGTGATTCAGCCAAGAGTCACGTCTGACCTACAGACCTGCACAATCTAGTCCACTTGGGTTCAGTTCACACTCACGTGAGGTTGTCTTTATCCAGCTCAGACTGAGTCTTGAATCCTGTCACCAGCATGTCAGATTTACACTCAAACTACAACAATTTGATTGATCCAAACCTGCTGATTAATATTTTTCTTTTTCCTTTGTTGGATTTTTTTTCTATTTAGCTGGGCATGCAAACAGACACAGACATTTATAATGGCTAAACATTATCATGTTGGCATTTAGCTCAGAGCTGCAGTTTACAGCCTCACAGAGCTCTCAGTCTGATTTAATCTCTAATTCCCGAATCTGAGAATATCAGTACTCTATATTAACGCTGCACATCTGCTGCAACAACTTTGCCTGTCTGACATCTTTCTCAAGGTTACAGATATTAATTTAAAAGATCAATGTGCCGTTAAAGTCAATAAATGTATTTTACTGTTATGCACTATAATGTCACCAACAGACAGCTGTGAGTTTTCTTTTTGACTTGAAAATAAATGAATGATGTTTAGTTTTAGTCTAACTATGATATGTATTGATGCTGCCGTGGAAACAGATTGTGGTATTGAACTGCAGTTATACATTTGACACTCAAGTTACATTTTCAGTACCTGAACTGAAACTCGAGTATCATTATCGTGGTATGAAAAAATACCCAGCTTTTAAAGTGATGTGTGTTATTTTTATGTTAACTAAAGATATGTTGACTTGACTACTTTGCATTTTTGAGCTAAAATTGCCCAGAAAGTTAAGGACATTCTCTCAGCATCTTCAAAATGTATTTATTTTTTAAGTTAATCACAGAAAACTGCTGTTTGAAAAACTGTGGACGTGACTGTTGGTGTGTTTGTGATGCAGCAGCTTGACTAAATGTTTCAAGGCCTCTTTGTTTAAATGTATACTTCTTCTTCATGTGAAGGTGACCTTACTGTGGGAGGACCAAACACGGCGCCACCTGCTGGCCAGTGCTAGACTCTACTTCTTGCCCGAGGACACACCAAAGGGCCGGACCAGGGAGCATGGAGAGGTGGGTCAAAGGTCATGGGGAGACTGGCTCCTCCTCCTGATAATATATATACATATAAATATGTATGCAGTGCTCTTTTTATTGATTATTCTATGCTTTTTATGTTTTTGTGAAGGTTTAATGTGTTGCCATTTACAGATACACTAAAAAAAAGACACTAAACCAAACTTGTGTGTAAGGCCACAACAGGATATGACATATTCCAGACAAAATGAAAGTGAGAATGATTTAGCACACTTGAGTCTAATAAGGTTTAAAGTTACATCTAACTGAAACCAGTGCAGACTAATACACCAGAATAATGCAATTTTTTTGTTATTTTTGTTCACCCTATTTATATCAACAAGGCTTGACTGAATAACAGACACACTTCTGTTTAGTTTAAAACTTCCCCCTGGGCTAATACATCATCATTTATTTGTTCAGCGGTGGAAGAATTATTCAGAAACATTACTAAAGTAAAAATAGCTATACCTCGTGGGAACTTAACTCCACTACAAATAAAAGATGTAAAATTAAACAATTTTTAAAAAGATTTTATACTGTTTGGCAGTTTAATCTAAAGTAACTCATCCATAATTAATCTGAAAAGCATCATATATTTTGTGGTGGAACGCAGAACTACAACTTAAGTAGAAGTACCTTGAAATCATACTAAAGGCACAACACTTCCGCCTCTGTATTTGTTGATTTATATGATGCATTATTAACTATTAACCTTAATCTGAAAAATAACAAATGATCAAATGAATGTAGTAAAGTACAATATTTGCCTCTTAAATGTAGTGGAGTTGGAGAATAAAGTAGCATGAAATGAAAATTATTATAAAAGTAGTTGTACCTCAAAATATTACCATGTAAACATACTTTCCATACTACGTAAACATACTTTAGTAAAAAGCTAAAACCACTAAATTGTATAGATAACAAACCTAAAAAATGTAAATACTGTCTATATTGTAAAAATCTATTATTCACAATGGGAAGCAAGAAAAATACTAGTATTTAACTTGCACTCTAATTCCTTTAGACTCGTAATGGGAGTGAATGTCTCCCTAATATAATCTGCTTTACGTAAGAACAGCTATTAATAACCTTGTCACAGGAACGCTGCCTCCTTTTTTTATCCAAACATCTTTGAAGGATAACCTGTTTAAGTTCCCGTTCAAAGTCTCCTCTTGTTTGTCAGAAAGTGTCTTGACATCTTTCCCTGAAGAACATTATTTTACATCGGTGATATTATTTAATTGTCCACTTAATTAATAATCTCCTTTCTGTGTGTATCCAGGAGAATCAGTTAAATTAGTGTTAAATATAAGAAGCAGTGATTTCACATGACTGCAGTAGGAAAATGAGAATCAGACGTGGATGAGTGTTTTTGATTATCACAGTTCACATGCAGGCTGCAGCTCAGCCTTCACATGAAAATCCCCCTGTGGGAATGAGACTAATGTATTACCCAAATGTAAATCCTTTGACTTGTCTGAAACCAAATTTTCCACATTTTGAACTTAGATATTCCACCGTTGAAGTCTCTATAAAGAGGTTTAAATTTTCCTGCTGGAAAAATCAGCCTTCTGAAAGTTATTTTTAAAAGGAATCATTGCCCAGTTTTTCTTTTCATAAGAAGAGTATATTTAAAAAATGTATCATTTCTTATCTAAAACCCCTTTTTTTTATCTTTTAAAGCTCTGCAGGATTAGTCAGTTTTAGCACTTTTCACATGCAAGTTATTTACATAAATTTTCACATTTTAGTTAGGCCATCATACTGCCTAGCCAGTAAAGAGTTAAGCGCATCGGCCAGTTAAAACCACAACTTGTAGTTTTCACCCTTTTTTTGTGCACGGATTAAACACACGAGGCGTCATGTGTTAATCAGTGAGCTTCACGCCTGGGACACAGAAAGCGGAAGAGCTGCCATATCAACAATTCTCCCGCGAGAGAAGTGTGTTTCTTTGCGCCAGTTAACAAGCAATTCTGTCCATCTGTTTTTTGTAATCACATCTAGAGTCGATCTGATAATCACATGACTTTACAGTGTCAAGCTTTTTATGTGTTACTGAATAACTGAATTATGCATGCAGGCTTATGTCCTGTGTTGATTTCTGCACCAGCTAGAGGAGGCCGCTGAGTTTGTATCAGAGCAAATGCTGAATGAATGGTCACTGAATGGGTGTGAAGTGTCACTAGTGTTGTGTAGTTAGGTCTGTAGCTTCAGTGATAATTAACATATTACAACCAGAATGACGTGTTTGTTTATCCTGTTGTTCCAGTTGTCAGTCTGTTTATTGGTCAGATTTTCTCACAGTGAGAAGAGGAAATACTCTTTCCTGGGGCTCTGTCGCTTCTGCCTGGAGGACAAAACACGATCACAGCTGACTAACTGGATTGGGAGGAGTTGTAAACAGTCGTGCACTTTAAATGTGTGTTTTCACATTGTCGACTGTGCTTGAGGAAACTTAAAGGGAGCAACACGTATAACTTCAGAGTCACAGGGCAGTATTTACAAAGCCAAAAGACAAAGACAAAGATTACCATCAATGCTGCAAAATTTTCCAAATTAGCAGGATAACTCCAAAGGCTGCAGACGTGAAGGAGCTGCAGTTCATCTGGTTTGGATGAAGTGTCGTAAATATCTCCATAAATGTCAGGAAAGCTTATGCAGCACAACATTTCAAACACAAAGGAAATTCAAAGTGCAGTTCAACATTTTAGGAGTAACGCAAAGAAAAGAAGTACAGTGACATTCAGAAATACAGTTAAAATAACAGAACATACATTCCTAGTAAGTGTTTCATTGACTGTTTCAGCTATCACTCTACTGTCAGCCATTAAAAGTCAGAAAGATATTCAGGCAAGGGAATCAGAGAGGTAAGATGGTAAAATGGCTGAATTTCTGCCCGGTAACAAATGCATCTGCAGTTTGTGTTTTTATTGTCAGGCACTATCTCGCTGTTTGGGCTCCGTCTTTGACGCTCTCTCTGTGCTTGTCTCTGATAAAACCTCGCCGCAGATTTTACACCTGCTTTTCCTCGGACGTTAAATGTCAGACGCGGGTTTGCTTTGCTGCGGCGGTCAGTCTGCAGCCATAAATCAGCTGCAGCATCTATTTATTTACATTTCTTCTCCCTCCACACGCACTTTGCAACTGCAAACAGGAATGCCTTCAAATGCATATTACATGAGACTGCAGTTCTCAGCTGAGCCTCTCTTTACCCATTTCACAGAGGAAAATCATTGGTGTGCTTCTTAGATAAGGACAAAACTGTTCCCTGTTAATGTTATATTAATGGATCATTATTATAGTGTATTTAGTACTTTAAACTAGTAGGATGTGGCTGATGTCTGCTACCTTATAGTTTAATATGTCTGGTCAGATGCTATAGAAATGAATAATAAACACCTTTCCCAGTTCTTATTTTATATTTTACAGTATTTTTTCAACGTTGTATGTTTATCAGACTACATTAAAACATTTCTGTAACGCCTCAAGTTGTCAGATTATTATGGCAGCAGCTCTAGGTTGTGAACTTGTCAGGTGGCGTTTTACCTCAAAAGTTAATATTGACATGTATTTGTGAAATGTTACGTCATCATGCTTAAGGGGAATGACTGATAGAAGCGGTCTATTTTTTTGTCTTTTGAGCAGGGTCAGCCGTATCTGAGACACTCTGCAGGTTCTTTCTGTGTTTTCATTTAAACATCTTGTGCGTAGACAAGCAGGTGATAGTTGAAGAGGTGGAGCATGGGAGGAGCAGAGTGGTGCTGTGAGGCTAAGAGAAGAGTTGACACAGTAGAATAAAATATATCTGAAGCTTTAAAGTCTGCTTAAAAACTGGGCAAATGATTCAAAAGTGACATTAAAATAATTAATAATTAAACCTGCTAAATTTCTTTCAGCAGTTTTTTCCCCTCACTGAAGTTCATTGTTGTGAGTCTTTGTTTTTTTCTGGCCTGCTGTCCTTCCTCATACTTTTCTTTGCTCAGATTCGGAACAACAATCTCTTTCATCCACGTGTTGTCTCAAACCTTGGTGTGCTGACAAATATCCAAATCTTTCATTAAGATGAACTTTACCCGTGACGGTCTTTTCTTCTCAGCTGAGGAATAGAAAGCTCTTTTTAAAAGTCTGTCTGCATTCAGCTCAAAGTTCTTTTGTGGCTTCTGTCTGAATCTCAGTGGTTTGAAGAATAGTTTCACTCCTGAGTTCCTGTTTGTACTTTCATACTGCCTTATTTAGCTGTTTACTGATCGCTCTTAGCATAACTTCAGTAATGGCTGTTCTTCACTAACAACAGGGGGAAGTAAGCAGATATATTTATGTTATTTTACACATTAAGCTTTGAATCTGATGAGGTTGGCTAAAATGTTAAAATCATTGTTGAAGACTTCTCACTGTGCAGACTAATCTGTTTTTTTTGTTGTAGCCTAGTCAAGTACTAAGTGACATTTCCATTACAAATCATTTAATGTTCTTTTTAAACTCAGAGCTTTTTCACTTCCTCACAGAAAAACAAAAAACAAAACCACAGCAAATACAGAACTTGTGTATGTCATTTGAATTATTTTGATAAAATCAATGTCATGTACCTGTAGTTAAAATGAAAGTCTTACAATGGACGAACCTCTGTGTGATTTAGGATGAGGTTCTGGCGGTGTCCAGGAAGATGGTGGTCCGGGTGGAGGACCTGGTGCGATGGTCATGTGCAGAGCCGGCAGGTTGGAGCATCAGCCTGAAGCATCAGACGCCTCCCTGCGGGACAAACGGCCTCCACAAACCCCCGCAAGGCAGCGACGGAAACGGCAGCAACTCTCCCAGCAAGAGCAGTGAGCCGCTCAAAGACAAAACCGGGAGTAAGAAACGCAGAAATCCTGAGACCCCTGAGTTATCTCAGAAATTAGTATAATTACAAAAAGAACTACTAATTACTGTGGTTCCTATGTGTCAGTGTGCTACTTTTAATGTGAATTAAGCATTTAGTGAATTAAGTCAACAATTAAACACTAATCGCTCCTATTTTTCTGTTCATTTGTTTGGTGTTAGTGGAGTTTCATTGCTTGTTGCGTGACAGGTATATTTTGTCTTCAAACAAGGTTCTTGCAGATCCTTGAAAAAAATAAGGCCTAAATAAAATGTCTTAAATTAACCTTTCACCAATGTTAGAACTGCCAAGAAGTTGTTTTTGGATTTTTCTTCTGACATGATATTGTAAAATGTTGAAACAGTTGATATCTGTTTTTAAAAAAAAAAATCAATGAATGCCTCTTGCATTAACGTCATGTAATCAGTATAACTGAACACTGATATTTAAGGAGAATCCGTTCCATGCAAGGTAGGAAGTGCAAATTCAACAAAAAATGGCCATTCAAGCGAGATTTTGTAGCATTATGGCTTATACAGGTACATGACTGTCTTTTTTTATGCAAAACATTGTTCAAATCAGCACAATGGAGAACAAAGCAGGAAGAGTGAGAAACACAAACCCTCAGCAGCTGAGGCTGGTTCATGTTTTGTTTTTTCTGTAAAACTGGTCTTATGGTCTCATTTTTGTGGCATCAGAAAGTCTGAAATCTGACTTTCTTTAAGCTGTGGGAAACCCTGTTTAGTGTTTACTCAGGAAGTGGAAGTGTGTCACAGTGTTTGGTTGGTGTCTGCTGTTTGAGATCACAATTTTATGATATAACACGCAGCTTTAAGGACTCGCAGTGCAGGCAAGACTTTATTCAGCAGCAGTCCCACACAAACCTTTGGGATCAGCCTCAGTTCAGTGAATGGTCAGGTGATGTGTGTAAATGTAAAATATACAGATAAATGTAAAAATATAGATAAACATATAGAAAAGACAGATAAGCTATCATAACAGAGGTTGTTTTTGTTCTGGATGAAGAAATGCAGTATCAGGACTTGTTTTCAATGATCAAAGTGCACGCAGGAGACATTTGGAAATTATTAAGTAGTTACTACACAGGAATTTCAGTGTTCCTACTTTTTATTTTTCCAAACTTCTCCAGCAGCAGATCCTGCACAGATGACTGTTTAAACAGATGATTTATTTCAGCACACAGGGACGTTTTGATTCACACGTGTTTCATGTCTTTTTCTTTGCAGACGACCAGGTGGAGCGTCATGGTATCAAAGTTCTCAGCTACCCGCAGTACTGCCGCTTTCGCTCCCTGCAGAGACGCATCCAGGATGGGGCGAGGGGGCCGGGGCTGCAGGACCCCCACCTGCTGGCCCTGGGGGGCATCAAGGCGCTGCCCAACACCCGGCTGATGTACTGCAGGGACACCTTCAACCACCCGACCCTGGAGAGCAGTGCCAGCTTCTCCTGGCAGTTCAGTGAGTGTTTCCGAGGTACCAGAGCACAAATTATACACTGCGAAGGCAGATTATTTTTAAATCGTTACTTATCGTTAGGAGGCAACTCCAGTATTTACTCAGGGACCTGCCAGGACAAGAAACTGGATTAACACTACATGATACCAGGAAGTAGTCTGAGATCATTTTCTTTAACACAACTTTATTCAAACAGTGAGATAGTAAATTTCAGATGAAAAGACACAAAAGCATTGATGTTAAGACTGGAATGATTTTAGTGGAACAGTCAGTTTCCTATTTCTAAGCTACTTTGTTCATTTGTGGAAATAAATAAACATTACTATGTCATTTAACCAATACTTTTGTATAACCTAGACTTTCAGGTTAAAGGCATCTTTTGTCAAGAATGGAAGACTTGAAGGAATTTGTGACATTTGCTGGCATCAGGTTCAGCTTTAAAGCATAAAATAACAAAGCCTTTCACCTCAAGAAAACCTGACATTGACAGAGAAACTGCATTTCTCAGTTGAGACGGTCATGTGACCTCTTTTGTCCCTTTCAAAATAAAAGGAGGAGTTTCTGTTTAGTCTGACACAGTCCTCTAACATGTTTACTGAGAAGTTTATATATTTATAATGATTTTAGTGTGCCATTTTTAGATCAAGTTATTTATAGTTTCAAAAGACTGTAAGTCTTGTACTTCACTGCTCAGATAATATAACACGTCATACATTTATTGATATTTATAGATGTCGTTAATGTGAGCTTGGAACATTTGATTGTAATCTGTTTGAATCAACCGATTTATTATTTTTTGAGTACTGGGACATATTTTGTGTCTTTAATCCATTGGTCATCACACATTTCAAGATAAAGGAAGTCTGTAGCTGCTGCCGCTGCCAGTTGATCCTGACTGACTTGTTAAACATCTGTAGCTCTCTTAAACTGTTGAGGACCATATGTTTACACTCACTTTAAGATTTTGTGCCATTCAAAATAAGTCTGAAGAGTGAGATTACAGTAACATATAGTAAACTGCATTTATTAACAGTTTCAGCGGACGTGAAGGCAGATTGTGTCTCTCCTGCTTTGTGAAGCTTTACAGTTGTAAAAGAAAATCTAAACAAATGTTTAAGAGAATGTTCTGGTTGTTTCTGGCACTTCTTCTTTCTTGCATTCTTCTTCTAAATCTTTATGGATGTTTTTGTTGTTTTTCCTGCAGGATGTCCGACTCTCAGTCTTCGAGGGCGACCTCGCAAGAGGAAAGGCAGAGACGGAAAAGACTCCCCAAGCTCCAGCCAATCAGAGTCGTGGATCGAGAGGATGAAGGTTTGTTCTTGTTGTTGACAATATTCACGTCTTTGTGGATTCAAGTTTTTTTTTTTGATCACTGGTTGTTTTTACAGGATTTTATACTAATTAGTTTCATTTGGATGTTTATGTGTTTACATATGTGTATGTAAATACAATGATTTGTTCTGTCTTCTGTGTTTATTCAAGTGCTTTTTTATGAAGTATCTGTTGAAAATGGAGGGCGGATTCTGTCTGGCTAAAATAGTATGCACTTGCTTGACGTTTCATTCAGAACAGAGAGAACTAAAGCTTTCTGAGGGCCAAACAAACTCACTCAGATTTAACAGCAGCCGAAGAAACGAACCAGAACGAACTTTAAGTTTGGTCCAGGATGAAATAACTTGACACCTCTTGGATAAATCTTCATGAAGTGTGGTCCTCGTCCTCAGGAGAACGTGATGGGCAGCGTGGAGGTCGGCTGTGAGGGCAGCTGGCTCCCCCACCCTGAGGAGCAGCTGTTCCTGGATCAGCTTTTCGCCTTCATGGAACGTCAAGGCTCTCCGATCCACAAAGTCCCAAACCTCGGCTTCAAGAAGAGTGAGTCTTTCCTTTTCTTTTCTTTTTCTTTCTTGCTTTTCCTTCTGTTCTTCTTGTCTGTCTTTATTATCTATTCATAAATTTGTCTATTTTCTTTCCGTCTGCCTTTCTTTACTTTCCTTTCTTTTTATCTGTTATTCTTTCTTCTCTTTTTCTTTATTTATTTTCTCTTTCTTCTTATCGTTCTGGCTGTCTTCTTTTATTACTCTTTTCCTTTTTTGTGTCTCTATGTTTATCATTCTTTCTGTCAGTCTCTCTGTCTGTAAAAAGAGTCAGATGGCTTTTGACATTTAAGAAATGAAAGGAGAAGGTTCACAGGTTCAGTTCCTCCCCATCATGCATTCTGCTTCTGGCTAAATCTCAGATTTGTTTTCACTTTTATTAACCAGAATTCATAAAAAATATTTTAAGAGGATTTCTGAGACAGACCGGTGACCTAAAAACAGATTGCAATAACAAAAGTAAAGGGTGAAATCTGAAATAATTTGTTAATAAGGTGTTTGTATGAAAAACGACACATCAGACAACAACAGCTGTTTAAAGCAGAAGTCAGGCTACGGATGGCTGACGTCCCAAACTCCTGCTCGACTGGTTTCATGATCACACTTGTGTCTGTGTGTTGGTTATTCTGCTGTCAATGAGCTCATTCAAACCCACAATAACTGAGTGTTTTGACAAGTTGTGACTTATCATCACCTTTTAAAGGGTATACGTCAAACTTACTCATACTTCCGGCAGTAACAGCATGATCTTTAATTTAGAGGTACATTTTTTGTCACCTCTTCATCATGTCTTAGTTGTTTTACTGTCAATTATTGAGTCAGCTGATCGACTTTAATATACCGCACAAATATGTTATGCAGAATGCAACTATAAAAATCATACATTTTAAAACAGTTTTCCTTTACAACAAATGAGATGCCCTATAAAGTATAGTATAGTATAGTATAGTATAGTATAGTATAGTATAGTATGTCTAATGAATATTCATTGAAAGGGCAGAGGATCATTAAAGATTTCATCTGATCTGATCTGGTTTATCAAAATTGAAGCAGCAATCAAACCCACTTTGCAGAACAGAAAACACAGGAGGGTTTGTTTCAGATTTGCAGATTGCTTGTATCAGAATATATTTGTTTAATCAAACTGAGCATTTTAATTCAGAAATACAGCCTTATTTGCACTTTAATCTGCTCTGTGTGTCATATTTGCATGTCTCATCTGCTGTTTTAACTTACTTAATTTCCTCTGTCCTCAGTTGACCTCTTCCTCATGTACTCTGTGGTCAAACGGCTTGGAGGCTACAAAAAGGTGAGTCACTTCAAGTTACATCACAGTTTGTTTTAGCCCATTTAAACTTTATTTAAATGGCTAGTTCAACATTTTTACATTAATTTGATTTCTTGGCAGAGTGTTGCACGATTCAAATCACTGTCACAAGTAGTCAGTTAGCTTAGCATAAGGACCAGAAACAGGAGGAAATAGCCGTCCTACCCCTCTAAAGCGACCTTTTTACAGTTTGGTTTTTGCACAGATTTAACTAATTATATAAAACACACTAGTGACATGTAAGTTGCCATTGTGTGGATTTTGTTACCTCATGAAAACACGTGAAATAGTACAGAAAAGTGTACCTGATCATTTTAATCATTTAACTGTATCTATTCATATTTGTCTCCTCAGAATGAAACAGTGGAGTCATTTCTCTGCAGTTTACAGTAAATAACCACACAACAAAAGCAGCTTTACAATAAATGAAAACAAACAGGCGGTGCAGTTTCAGCTCCGCGCCGCTCTGCTCACAACAAAAGGCCTCTTCAGTTCGTTCATTTCACCCGCTGTCCTGAACTGAGCCTTGTACAGAACAATCCTGTATTATACAACACAGCGTTACAACCCTAATGACACTATATAATGTATGTAATTGTTTCAACCACAACCACAACCACGCCACACACACGCTCATGCACACTCAGCATAATGGCCTTTCAAAAGAAATGTACTGAGACACTGAGACATATATCATTTGAATTCATTTGAATGCATCTCAATGTTAAAATTTGAGCTGTCGCCACATTTTGATTCTTTGTTCATTTCGCTGTTTTTGAACTGAATCTAGACGTGCGGAGTTGCAGTGTCCTTTAACGTACGGCCAGTTTGTACAATAGCCAGTTGGACTGACCTAAATACTGTCAGTAACATTTCGCCATGCAGGTATTTAAATAAGGATTATAAATAAACCGCAGAGGAATGATGGTGCTGGGATATAGTGAGCACACAGACATTATTCAAAAATGTCTGATAAAAGACATTGTGAAACAGTTTTTGTCACAACCCTGCCTGCCTCTTGCTTCAGCAGTACTGCGGGGAAGTTAGTGTTTTTCTACCTTGAACTCTTTACTACCCCCTGTTGAGCTCTGCAGGCTCATGCTAAAGTCTAACCCCCCTCCCCCAACCACCCTCCCTTCCTGTCGCACACACACACACACACACACACACACACACACACACACACACACAGTGTTGACATTGATCATTTCCTCTGTTACTGTTGTTACACCCATTGTTAGTATTTATTTTATGTACATTTTTACTTAAACCTTTACTCAGATTAATACCACTATAGTACTCTTGTACATATATTTTCATTGTGTGTGTGTGTGTGTGTAACAGGGAAATGAATAATAATTAAAAAAAAAAACATTGAAGGAGTTAAAAAAAATTGAACTCTGATCAGCATCCGGACCACTAAACGTGACACACATGCGTATTTTCTGCGTATGAGGCATTGTGCACCTTTCAGACTACAAGGTCACACTAACAGGATGGGCTGGTGTCCAGTGGAAGTTAAAAGATTTATTCTTTATTAGCCCACCAAAATATGAAGCTGTGGGCCACACAAAGCTGATGAAATCATTGAGTGATCCAGTTCACAATGAAATGCAGCCACTTGCATCACTGTACCAGCCTTTGAGTAAATGGCCTGTAAAGAAGCTGTATGTTAGACTGATAGCATTGCAATTAAAGACAATTTTGAACTTATGAATTAATTTCCTTTTTGCAGGATGTCAGGAGTTTAAAGCTTCATGTTTCTGTGTGTGTGTCACAGGTGACATCGGACCGTCTCTGGAAAGTGGTTTATAACGAGTTGGGAGGATGTCCCGGCAGCACCAGCGCCGCTACATGCACCAGGAGACACTATGAGAGGTGAGACAGAAAACACAAACAAACCAAAATGTGAAAGTACATGTAGAGACTGTCCTGTAACACTGCTGGTTTGTGTCTCAGGCTGATGTTGCCTTATGAAGAGCACCTCAGAGCAGGAGGGACAGAATTTAAAATCCCAGAAACCCCCATGCCTCCGAAGCCCAGAGGGATAAGAGGAAGGAAACCACATCCGAGAGGCAGAAAACCAGGACCCAAAGCCAAGGAGAAGAAGATCACAGCCCCTGTCCCTCCCTCCCGTACGGTAAGTGACAGAAAGAACATAAGGGGCACATATTCCTTAACTGAACCTGAAGGAGTTTTATTGATAATCATATTTATTTAATAGTATACTAGGTGTGTTTTAGATTAAACTACATATAGCAATAAATTATGTGTAGAATGAAGAAAATGCAATACAAAAAAGAGCAAAAGACAAAAAGAAACTTTGTAATTATATTAATAAACCAAGCCTGCTCTTTACAACTCCAGAAATTACCACTAATCTTCCTCCCTCTGAGCAGATCACGAACTCAAACAGCGGCGTGGTGGTGAAGAGAGGCCGAGGCCGGCCGCCAGGCACGCGCAACAAGGCCACGCTGATCGCTCAAGCGAAGCTGCTGTCTCAGCAGCAGGCTAAAGCCAAAACAGCAGCTGAGTCTCTGCAGCAGAGTCCTCTGCCTCCTGCTAGAGGTGGAGGTGGACCAGCAGCCAGCAGCACACACAGGGTAACACCTCACACTCTACTGCCGGGAAGATTAATTAGCAAAAATACACCCATAAATGTAACATGATACTCATGATACTCAATACCCAAAACGTACCACCATCTAATACATCACCTCTTCTATGCATGATATGACCTTAAAGATCACATGCAGTACTGGAATATTGTTTTATGTCATAGATTATATAAAAACTACATTACTACAATACAAATCTGATTACATTTGTGTCATTGTAATAATAGAATTTCAGCTGGTCAGATTTATATTTCATTCAAAGTGTGTTTAAAGGAGCAGACAGAAGCTGTAAGCTTAATTTAAAACAGATCACAGTCACTGACGTAAACAGACAGTCAGCTGATCTATATATTCAACTGTTCAACCTTTATTTAGTTTAGACTGAGCACAAATCAGGCAAAGCTCCCTCTGCTGACTAAGGAGAGGAATGTCAATTTTTATCTGCAAAGGTGGGGAGGGACTCTTCTTAAAGGAAGCTGCATCACCCTGAGACTTAGAGAGTTCTTATGAAAAGATGTGCTAAATCGACCTCTCAACAAGTGGCTTGATGTGTTATTATATTCAGAGATATAATAAAATATAAAGTTACTGACTGTGGTTTGCAATCATTAGAGAGGATTTGCACATTTTCATTTAAATTCTTTGAGTCTTCAGCAGATCATGCAGATTAGAAATTTGGTTGAGAAACATGATGATGAGCTGATTTGGTGCCTGAGAAGGTGCAAAGTATAGGTGACTTGTTAAGAAAAAAATGATATCTTACCACTCCTGCATAGTGATTTTTTTTTGCAATAAGAAACATAGAAATTTATCAGCCCAATACTTTATGCAGAAATACTTATTTCAAAGGAAATTATAGCTGATTAATAAACTTTATCACTGTCCATGACCTTCTTTTTCTTCTTCTCTCCTGCCTCCCTGTAGCCCATCCAGCCAGCTGGCCTGCCCATAAACATGCCCCTCACCCCCGACCTCTCCCCCATGTCCACCCCTTTCCTCCCCTTCCAGCCCAAACCGAAGGAGGTGAAGTCGGAGAGAGGGGAGTCTGTGCCTCCTGCTCCAGGTGTGCTCCTCTCCACTCTGCCTCGCCACTTTGTTGGAGGATCTCTGGGCGGCTTCAGCCCCATCAAAGGAGTGTGTCCTCTGGATGTCTTCAGGAGCCGCATCAGCCTCCAGAGAGGCCCAGAGACCCCGGCCCTGACGCCTCAGGACCCGACCCAGCACCATCCCACCATCTACGCTCTCCAGCCCAAAACAGGAAGCCCGGACACCCCCCATCCCAGTGGAGAGCAGCTCCAGCCTCAGCTCCACCCGCTTCACCAGCAACACAACCGCTGCTCCGGGTGCACCGTGGACGAGGCGGCCCAGAGAGGTGGCATCCGGGACGCCAGGAATCGGCCCCCTCTGCCCCCCCTCCGGGTCCTGCCTCTGAACCTGGACTGCAGCGTTCAGGTGTGCCAGCTGATGAGAACTCGACTGGGCTCGTCTCAGTTCCAGACCTTCACCCGCCGCCTGTCTGAGGCTCTGTCCCAGGACCTAAACACCAAGCCCCCCTGCTCTCCCATCACCCCTCCCCCCGAGCAGGCGCTGCCTCTCAACCTCAGCAAACGCTTCACGGCCAAGAGACCCAGCACAGAGGGACCAGAGCCGAGTCCAGCAACGATCAACGGGAACACGGATCAACCGCCATCCAAGAGACCCAGAGCCGGCTGCACGGAGCAAGCGGAAGACTTCAGCCCGGGTGACCGGTCGAGCTCTGGGGGAAGTGGAGGAAGTGAAGGAAGGGAGCAGGATATGGAGATAAAGAGCCAGGAGGAACCCGCAGACCTGAGCTCCCCCAGCAGGATCAGGGCCTTCCTGCTCGGGCTGCCGCCCTTCCAGGTGAAATTCGAGGAGGACCTGAACGGATCAAGGTTTGGAAAATTTCTTCCTCCAGGATCTAAGGCTGAACCTCAAAGGACCGAGACAGAGAGAGGAGAGGGAGGCATGGTGACAAAGAAAGAAGTAAAGAAAGAGGTGGTTGAATTGGAGCGATGTGAAACTGAGGAGGAGGAGGAGAAAGAGCCCACCCGCCTCTCTGGTCCCGGACCTGCAGAGCTGAAGACAGCCGGGCCCTAAAACACACTGTTTTTTTTTTTTGTTTTTTAGCATTACTCCTTCTGCTCATATTTACATTTTGTGATCAGAAACGGTCAGATACGTTGGGATTTGTCGGTTTAACCTGGAAAGTTGAATCCACTTTTGGGGCTTGGTGTTGGTTTTGGACGCCGGATATTTCAGTAGTTGATCCGGGTCAGGTTAAAGCCTGGACACATGGAGCAGGGATGTTTAATTTCTTCATCCTTGAGTATATTTGAACAATTTCCCTTTTTTGTCTCCTTTTGTCATTTCCTTTTTTTTCTTCTGGTTTTCAATCATGTTGTTGATTGAACTTTTCAGAGGAATGACGACACAGAGACTCATGACAATCACAAATCAGTTTCTCTTCCTTTCTCTGTTGATTTCTCTCTTTAAGGTTAAAAAAGAAACAGAGGAGTGAGACTGTGACTCTATAACAAACACTGCCATAAACCTCCATAACACTATAAACTCCTCTATTCAATGTTACCATGAAATATTGAATAAGATCCATATTACTTAAAAATAAAAATCATTACATTTATGGGTGATGCTATGCATCAAGACATCATTAATTAGCATCTAGAGTGTACTGTAGTTTGGTAGTTTCATTTTTAAATTGTACTCTACTTCTGTAGAGATAGTTATTTTCTGATAAAGTGTCTAGATGTTATCTGGAGCTCCTCAGTCTTCACATTATAGCTCGTTAAGTGAAGCATTTCTATAGTCCTGCTCGTTAGCTGAAATTATATAAACCTTTCTTACACATACGTGCCTTAAACGGCCTGCGATCTGTTTCATCGCCGGCTTCAAATACATTCAGTTAAAGAGATACCTTGATGTTGGACCTGTTTAGTTTTCCTTCAGTTTTCAGCAGGGCCTCGTGTCTTTTGAAATACTTGTGTGGATGCCTGAGTTTCTGGTACTTTGAGAAATATAAACATGTTACGAAACCTTGAACAAAAGAAACCAAAGTTCTCACATTTTAAACGTTGTCTTAATGTTACCAGCTCAAACTGGTAAAAATGAATCAAGACCTTTGTGATCAAAGAATGTGATTCCAGAGTTTTTGATACTTGGTGCTGCTGGCGCATTTCGCCTGACACCTGGCCCTGCTGTTTGCTTTGTAAAGACCACTGTGGCCACGCGTTGGCGCTATCCTCTCGCCTTCATCACTATCACTGTTCAGCCAATAAGAACTCACATCAGCACAGGGGGAAGAAATGTGTGTAGAGACCATACATGTAGCCCAAACATTCAGACTACCTCAGGTTTTCTTTCTGTCTTTCTTTATATTTTATGTCCACATGCTTTATCTGTTTTGGGGTGGGTGGAGCCTTTCCCAGCATGCATTTGGGCAGACAGCAAGGTTGGATACTGATCCGTAAACACAGACAAACTTAAACTCAATTGCCTCTTGGTATTAAAGGATAAATCTGATGTTATTCTATATTCTTCTTACTCTCATCAAATCCTGTGAAGACTAAAACAAACAAGGTTTTGGTTGACAATTAGAATAATACAGAATATCACCAAAGTTATCCCTGAACCTTCAGTTTCTATCTGCACAGACACGGCTGACCTGGTGGCTTGTAGGGGATTTTATTTCTTACGGGACAGTTTTGACATTTTGGGAAAATGCACCTCATTGTTTCTCGGTCCCTGATGAGAATTTTGATCTCACTCATGTCTGTGTGGTAAATATGACGCTACAGCCAGCAGCCGGTTAGCTTAGCTTAGCACAAAGACTGGAAACCGGGGGAAACAGCTAGCCAGGATCTGTCCAGAGGTAAAGAAGAAACAACTTCTAATGCTGACTCTTTAAAACTTGTTTGTCAATACAAAAATTTTAGAGTAAAAATGACGTGTTGTGCTTTTTCTATTGGTCTCAGCCAAGTAATAGTTCAGCATGCAAAATCATAACTTCTTGTTTCAATAAAAAAAGATTCAGTGAAGTTTAGAGATGCTGTCCGTTTTGGACAGAGCCAGGCTACCAGTTTCTCTCCGTTTCCAGTCTTTGTGGCAAGCTACGCTAACGGTCTGCTGGCAACATTTTTAGTGTACGGACAAAAGTGGAATCAATCTTCTCAGCAAACACACAGCAAGAAAGCAAATATGTGCATTTTTCTTAAGTAACATTGCACGCACAGAAGGCTAGGTGAAATATGAGGAATCAAACCTGCAGCATTAACTCTACTTCACCAAAGCAATGTTGGCGTTCTCCACGTAAACCAGTCCACCCGCTCCACCCGGTTCCTTCCTCTTCTCATGTTAAGTGCCAACACAAAGCACGACTCCATATTGTGAGAAAAAAAATCTTGTGTAGCTGAAAGAATTTAAAACGTCAAGGTATCCCTTTAACTACAGCCTTTTTCCTTCGACTTGTCTCTGTTTTTCTGCCACAGACGTTGGTTCAGATTTGCACACCTACTGTACTCATTTGCTTCATTTATTTTTCCATATTTATATTTGCCAACGTTTTGTAATTTTAGTAGTGGAATCAACTACGACACCGAAATTAACTGGTGCTGTTTATTCTTAGTCATGTAGCTATTGCCATATTGTTTTTCCTTTTTTCATTTGTTGTTTGTTTTTTATTGATAAAGCTGCAAATTCTTTTCATCTCAGCGAGTCATCACATCTTGATTACAGTCTCACATAGCTTTTTTTGAAACAAGCTCAGATTTCCTCACAGCAGAGTTATTAGTCTCGCGAGTTTTAAAGAAAGTATTTTAAAAAACTAAAATTGAAAGATACCGTGACTTGTTATGAAAATATTTGCAGTTTTTCTCGACTGTATTTGACTGTTGACTTCATGTGAGACAGATATGAATTGTTTGTGAATGAATGCATGAATAGAGAAATGTATACTCAGTAGATCATAGCTGGGCAGACGCACCAAAGCACATGTTACTGCTCCAGAACTCAAACCTCCTTCGTCACTGTTTGATAACTGGTATCATCACATTGAAGTCGGAGTTATCTGTAGTATTTCAGGATGTTTTAAGTCATTATTTTACTGGCCGCAGATGATCCTGTTTGCTTTAACAAATGTCACTTTTCACGTCTCTTTTCTCCTTCACCTGAGGGGGGAAATGAGCAGTAACAACAGTCATATTTTCATCAATGCAGTAAGATTTCACAAATCTCACAAGTCTTGATAATCTCACAACAGGATAAATGTATATTTTGTGTCTGGCTCTACTTCATCCTGTCCATAAGCCTTTATTTATTAAGGTGAGGTGTTTCTGTTGTGCAGTGTTTCCCTGCGTCACTCTCGAGCAGTAAAGGCCTCATTATTCTTCAGAGGAAACGGTTCGAATGAATGTGGCTAAAGATAAATGAGTCTGTAGCTGTTCTCAGCGTCCACACTCGATGGTGGTGTGTAGAAACACATCGTTTAGTAATGTACCACCAACAAAGAAGAATGACAGAGACTTAGTTATGTGAATGGACACAAATATGCCAAGAACGTTATGCCTTTTGTGCACCTTGATGTTATATATGATGGTGCGCACTTTCAGTCAGCCTCTGCTCAAAGACGTTCACGGTGTCGTTCTCATTTGTATGTTAGAAAGGTGGAGGTAAAAACTGAAATGAGTTTTTTTGTACCTGTGAACAAGATATCTTTTGAAAGCATTAAGATTTTATATTTCTAAAAGTTTTAAATCTCGTTCATAAGGAAGGTCTATGGGGTCAAGTTTTGTTTTTGTTTGTTTTTTTTAACTGTTGCAGTACCACAAGAGGCCACAAATTGTTGACATAAAGTTCTAATGGGCTCGCAGCCTTTTTGTTTTTTGCCAAAGTTACATGTGAACAGTGGAGTGTATCACCGTGAATGTCTTCAAGAAGGGACTTTCTGAAATTGTCCTTTGAATCTGTTCCTGCTGTTGGATCCTGTTTAGGATGTGACTTTTACATGGAGCAGTTTCTGGTTTCTCACCGTCTCAGTCGCTAAATTTTCAGGAGCAGCAGGGAATTCAGAAACCTGGATCAGGTCTTCACAGGCCGCAGTTTCTCCAGGTTTGATCAAGGCCTCATCCAGATTTCTGAAACCAGGATACGATACTGACGGTGGCTCTTCACCTTACGAATGTGGCCACACGTGTGAACATGTTTGCCTTCAGATAAACTTCACTCTCACAAACACAGCTCCACTGGACCAGTTTTATCTCAGTCTGACTCTCCTGAACATTTTACCTTGGTTAGATTTATTTTTATTCTTTTTTTTTTTTGCATGTTAATGTTAATGTTTATGTTAATGACAACATGCCACTGAGGGCAGACCGCCTGCTGTGACATTTAACGGGGAGGGGAGATCTTCTAGTTTAGAGTTGAGCAACATTTTAAACCAGTATGAGAGATGACTAGTTGTTTTTGTTTTGTTTTTTTTCTTCCCTTCTTTGGTTATTTAAGCTTTAGTTTGTAAAGGTTTCTTTAGGTATAATTTCTTTCTTTTTCCTTTGATAAAGTTAAAGATTTAAATGTTTACATTTTGTTATGCATGTTCAAACAGATTTGTTATATCCAGTGTTTTTGCACACTACTTCAGCATCGGTCTTGAACGGCACTGTTCATTAATGTAAGTACTTAAAATTAAGTGCCTGATACTCAAAAGTAAAAATTGGGGTTGATATTTGTCAGCGAATGAAAGTTAAATTTGCTCATTAGCCTTCATGCCATTGACTTGAACAATGGCTCCTGTTGTCACGTGACGTTTTATCGTGTTTAAAGCATCTGTGGGCTGTCAAAGCACACGAGGGGAGGAAGATCCCGTTAGAAAAGCGACGCTCGCTCGGCTCCACGGCGTCTGCTGGAGCAAACTGGACCTACAGGACTCGACGGGGTCACTGAGTGGCTGTTGAAGCACTCGTGTGATGTGATTCATCCTCTGAGAAATGATAAATGATCAAATTAAAGGTGCCACGTGTGACATTTCAACACAAAACATCAGTGAAAAGTCCTGCAGGTGCTTCTTTTTTT
>JBAJHX010000067.1:18436379-18451206 GCA_037176925.1 Amniataba percoides | reverse complement strand
AACATTTTGACTTTTATTACTGTTGCGTCCTACTTTTGTGATTTGTCTCAAATATTTAATGAAAAGCACAAAAATGTGTTTTAAAAGTGAACTTAAAAGCCAGACAAAATTATTTTATTTCAACACAGATCTTATGCTTTATTTTGCCCTGACAGTTGTGATTCTTGTATAAACATTAAGATAATAATCAAACACATCCTGACCTTCCTGTGATTTCTCAGACTGAACACTAGATGGAGGCAGAGATCTAATAAAAATGAAGTTAAGACTGCAGAGACGCTTTTATTTTGGGGATTTTTGACACAACAGCAGCAGTCAAAATCTGTTTGTGAGCTCTTTTCTCTCAGGTCCATTTGTATTTTAATGTGACATTTTTTACAGGCTGACTGCTGGTTCTGAAAACGTTCTTGCTGATTTCATCAGACAAGATCAACGAGCGTTTTGTTGAACTTGAGGAAACAGGAAACTAATTACAGATAGCAAACGTGACAAATCAGGAAACACTATGCTGCTCATGTGCAGCACATTAAACTCTCGACTGCACTGATCACTGACATTTCATCATCTGCAGGTACCGAGCGAGTCCAGGAATATGAAAACGTATAAAACCAGAGTCACACCTTTTCATTTGGACTTCTGTAGTTTTGAGGAAACTCATATTAAACCTGGATGTTAAGACCGAGTCTGAACCCTCAAACAGCCCTTTGAAGGCCTCTGCCAAAGTGAGGACCTGCCAAAAAATGTCCTCACTCTGTTGGTCCAAAGCCCAAACTGGTCCCCGCAAAGATGCACGCACACACACACACACACACACACTCTACATTCCTTCCCTCCTGGACTTTTATTCTCGGTCTGTTTCAGAAACGTCCAGAGTGTAAACATTCACACCAAAGAGGAAATGAACACATTCCTCAGTCCGCTGCAGGAACATTGGTGCTGACTGTGTGTGTGTGTGTGTGTATTACCCCCGTTGTGGGGACTTGCCTTCCTTTTGGGAACAAAAGACGAGTCCCTATAACGTATATTATTTATCACCAATCAAATTTCAGGGTGAAGTCTTGGATACCTTAAATAATCTCAGCTGGGATGTGAGTTTCGAGTTTAGGAGGATGTGAAATAGTTAAAGCAGCTATAATTGATGTGTTTTTTGAATAATTTTAGAGAATTTCAGCTAATTGTTTGTCTGTGCTGCTACAGTTAAACTGCTCTTGTTTGCTCTGCACAGTCTCACAGTGCAGCATTTAGCAGCTAAAGAGACATGTTTCTCTTGGGAGGTGGTGGAGACCAAAATGGAGCTAAAAGAGACAGAAGCATTGGACTTATATACATTTAGTAACACAAACATACTATGCATACTAAACATTAAAAGACAATGTTGAAATGTTTTCCCACACATGTTGACTGCTATAAACAGTTTTAAGCTTTATTCTGGAGTTTGATGAAGGTTACGTGGCCACAAACGTTTGAGCTCAGTATTTGGTGTCTCTCTCCGTCTCCGGACCGGTTCTGGTTTCTGGATTACAGAACACACCGCGGGGCTTCGTCTCACTGGTTTGGTATGCGAGTTGTATTTTTCCTGCACAGCCTGACAGACTTTTTAACCCTTCGAGACTCATAAATATTTTCCTTTGAAGCCTCTTCTCTTTGTCTGAGAGCTGAGCAGCTCAGACTGAACGCACTGTAACATAAATCCACGTACAGTATCCAGACAGACCTCTAATAATTCAACTGAACAGCTGCAAAGAAGCATAATTAAAGGATGTGTAGGAGGGTTTTCTCATCTAAAGCCTCCATATACAGGGCAGCATTCAAATCACAGTCAATGAATGTGTTTATTTTTGTAAAACTGCACCAGATGAGGTTTAGTTTAGGCTAAAAAATAAAAAAAAAACCCACTAATTTTACACAAACTGTCACACTAAGTCCAAAATAAAATCATCCCTGAGCTTCAAATAATTCAAATAATTTATATTTACTTGATTTTATGAATTTGTTCTGTTTCATAATGCCCATTTTTATTCTGTCTCCTTCCATCTTCTTCTTCCTGTTTTCCTTCTTGTTTCTTCCCGTTAGTGTTTGTTTCCACACTCATCTGCTGAAGTTTCACCTGGAGGCACCTGCAGGATTTACAGCGTTTTAACTAGTTTGGAGACCATCACAACTCCGTCACAAACACTGAGTTTGTGTGAGACATAACGTAAGAAACTTTTTTTTGTTTTCTGTTTTAAGTCCATAGTGTCATAGTGGAATAAAGAAAAGTCTATCAAGTCTGAAGACATAAGATTTTTTATCTTTTTATTGTTACTCATTTTATTCTTTGCCTTTGTTGCTACAAAAGTGTTTTATTCTTTGTTATGTGATTTCTTTGGGGAGTTTTCAGTGAGAGAAACGAAGAAGATTTTTCTGAAACCAAAATGATAAATAAATTAATCTAAACTGTCTTTAACCTGGTGATCTTTAAAACCAAATCAAAACAATTAATCTCTCAACTTTGGAGAAATCTCTTCTCCTGTTCTGCTCCACAAATAAAGATTATTTTACATTGTCGTATTATATTTTGCACATAAAAGCAGACGCAGTTTTATAGTCAGTCGGTAGCGCAGCAGGTTTAAAGGCCACAGAGGACTTCAGAGACCTGCTGGGTCGGTTTTACCCCTCATTGACGTCTCTGTGAAATCCATCCTCTTCTTTCAGAGCGAATCCCCAGTTTGTTTCACCCCCGTCGAGTTTTTAGATCTCTAATCTGTTTCCTCTCCTCATCCATCACAACATGGGAACGACTGGAGTGTAACATCTTCATATTTTGACTTTATGGTGCCATAAATATTCCTGTTTCTCTTCTTTGATTTAGGAGTTATTGTTTCCTTTCATTTTATCTCCACTCAGACAGACAGACAAAATATAAGAAGAGGGATTAAACTGTGAAACCAGACTTAACACTGAGCGCATCTCTGAGGACGCCAGCTCAGAGAGAGAGAATTTAAACGTCTGCAGCCTTTATTTGATCTGTCAGACACTGATTTATTACTGAGAAAGGAGCAGAGAGTGAATGAAAACAGAGACTTTAATGAGCCGTGATTGCTGCAACACAAAGGAAGAAACGAGGAAAATACTCTCACACAATGACTGCAGATGGGAAATTGTCCTTTTGTTTGTTTCCCATCTGTCCACCTGTCTGCCTCCTCCTTCAGAGGCATCCTGGTATAGCTGATCAATAAAATCAATCAATACCTCCTCCTGCCGGGGAGGAGCTGAATGACTTTATCAGACAAAGAAGGAGAAGTAACAGGCAGTTTAAAGTCTTTTGTTTCCTCCCGACTCCAGAATTTTTACTCCAAATACCAACAAATACTCCACATTAAGTGACAAAACATTTTCTTATCTGACGCCTCCATCAGCAACGTAAATCTGTTTTCTGATGAATCAGGTACCTTTTTCTAAGTAAGTTTTCACATACTGGGAATTTGCTGTTGTATATTGGTGCAACAATTAACAGAGAAAATGAAGTAAGAAACAAGCACTGCAAGAGTCAAGGCACATAAATGTAATATAGAGACATTTACGTTAAAAAAGTGTAAAACTTCACAAAAAAACATGCATTTCTTTAAGTAGATGTCTTGAGGTGTGTTGTATAAATGGTTTAAATCAAATAAATAAAGCGATTCCTTCGTTCTTGTCGGCACACGTCAGCGGGAAAGTTTATTTCCAAAGACTAAAATTAAAAGTCATCTCTTTTTCCTTTTTAGCAAAGACGCTGACCCAATTCTGGACGACTTATAGCTGCTCTTCGTGGCCATTTGGCGGATTAAAATTCACTGATTTTCTGGGCGTTATTTATTCCTCCCCTGCAGCCGGAGCACAGTCGGTGTAATCTCCCTGACAGGCCAATTTGCCCAGTCTGAGCCTCCATTAAGGGAAGCTAGTTTAGTGTCAGCTCTCTTTGTCGGCTGGGATCTTATTTCGAGGAGGAGATTTGCACTTTGAGAGTCTGCTGGGTCCAGTTCAGCTGCTTTAGTCTTCATAGAAAAGATTTTCCACCGTCGCTGACAGGAACGTCTGTTTTGCTTTTTAATACAGCTCAGCTTTTTTTTTTTTTTTTTTTTGCTGGGCTGTCTTCATCAATAATGATCAGCACGGGGAAATATTTATGGCAACTGCAGGCCACCGTACACCCACATGAAAATTAGCATACTGTACACACACACACATTAACAAACAAAACAAACACAACGTCTGCAGGAAACAAGAAGGACCTGCAGGGTGAAGAGAATTAATTAATACTAACCCATTTGCAGGAGGGGGAGGGGCTGAGTGTGTGTGTGTGTGTGTGTGTGTGTGTGTGTGTTTTGGAGGGTGGTGGGCTCATCAGATGAGACAGCAAGAAGCAGACAGGAAGAGAGAGAAGGAGTGTGTGGGAAGTGTTAAAGAAAATTTGGGGATACAGTTTAAATGTCACATGAGTGTCGGCTGAAATATCTGAGCGACTGTCGGATGGACTGAAATTTTATTCAGACGTTCACGATGCTCAGAGGATAAACCCGCCAGAGTTCAAATCAATGGAGTAGTGAAAGAGAAAGAAATGGAAATCTTGAAGATCATAAAACATTTCTGCCCTCACATGCGGTCACAACCTAGTTTGTTTGGCATAATTTACATGCACGTACATGTTGAGTTTTCGATGCTTTCTTATTAAAAATTGGTATGACTCTGCAGAAACAAGACAAAATAATAGTTATGTGGAAGTAAATAACAGTGATATGTTCTGATGAAGGAAAAACCCTTGAAGTAATGTGGATTATCAACAATAAGGTGTTCACAAAATAAACAATAAAATTATAAGCGTCATTGCTACAATTTATCCCTAAGAACTGACCCAAAAGCATGCTGTGTCCGTCCTCTGAAAAACTCTGTGAAATGTTGGCAATTATTCATGAATCCATGCACTTAAACTGTAAGAACAGAAAATATATATTATATATATATATTTGTTTATTTATTTATATGAGAAAAAAGAAAAAAAAAAAGCACATGACTCACATGGAAAATGTGTGAAGCCTGAGCGGCGTCCCTCCTCTTATGAAACATTTATTTAATTTATCAGGATTATCACTTTAAGGATTTTATTTTGTATGACAAAGATGTCGACTTCATGTGTAAATAGATAAATAAGACTTGGATAAAAGCAGGGAGAGCGGTGGATACAGTGGGGTGGATGCACTCATAGCTAAATTATGCAAACAGCCTGAGCTTCAGCAGGTTCACCTCGTACTACATCGTTGTTTGTGCCAATTAAAGCTCCTCTATTATCCTCTGGCCTCAGTGTGGAGGGGAAGGTATGTGGGCTCAGTGCCAGTCGGGCCTGGGAGAAAAACACCCAGCCTGCCCGTGTGGGGTTCAGGCGGGTTACCACGGCAACCAGCCACCGCTGCCAGACGGGGAAAACCTCCTTTAAATGTCAACTTTTCCAGGAAACAGGAAGAAAAGACGCTCATTTTCAGTCATTTTTGATTATCATTCATGAGGGGGTTTTTTAAACGACACAAAAAGGGCTTTCAGGTGAATTCTTGGCCCATCAGGTCACTGAAATCATTTTAAATTTTTTAAAACGTTTGTCATCATTTGTCTTTAATTTAAAATGTAAACATTTCAAATAAATAACATTCAGATCATTTTTATGGATGTTTGCATCAGTGTGCATTAAAATATAGATAAAGTACAAAAAGTAAAATACTCATATTAAACTGATTATGATCATTGGTTCATTCATGTATTCATCTTTTTAATGTTGCAGCTTGTAAAGGTGGAGATTATGTTTTATTATACTGGTTGGCTGTGAATTTTACTAAAGATCAGGAAAGTCTCATTATTATCCATAATTATGCGTCATAGTTTGTTGTTCATTATATTCTCTCTTAATCTGAATCTACATGGAAACTATTAACCTTATATTAACCTGAGATTACAGGTACCTTTAAATGTGATCAAGAATGTCTGGATTTGACCGATGCTGATGAAAAGAGATCCAAGTCTGAAAAAGCTGAGTCATAAATGTCCTAAAATGGCCACCGTACAAAGGATGAATGTATATTTAGTCATGTCTCATGTGTTGAGGCTTTACTGGACGGTCAGTTGAAACATGGGCGTGGTATTTGTTGTGTACACCTTCACCATTAGTGCTATCAGGGCACCCCGAGGAGAATAAAACCTTTTGATTTGTCTCCACCCAGAGACAAACATTTTTTGTCCCACTAATGGTGTCTCATTGTTTTTCCTTCCTACACTTGTTCCCCGCTGCGTGTTGAAAAATACAGACCGCTCCAAGCTTTTACTCTTGTTTTTATGTTGCATGCACACAAACTCTGGTAAACTTCTTCACATAATATCTGAATTTTTTGGTGCTCATTAGTGCTGATGTTCAGCCTCCTGCGCGGTGCCATCTGTGAAACTCGCTGGGAACTCGGCGCTCGCTTGGACATTGTGAAGATCTGATTTCTGCCTGTAGCTGCTCCAGGATCGTAATTATCCTCCTGTCTGTCCTGCAGGAGCAACAAGCTGCAGCCAGAATCTACATACGGCCTCGACGTCCTTCCCCTCTCTGAGAACAACCCCCCTCTGCTCGGCTCAGAGATGCTGCTCTCTGAGAGGCTGCAGGGAGGACGCCGGCGCTGCAGGAGACACACTGACACATTTCTGCTCCCAGAGGCAGCCGAGGGGAGGCTTCCTGCTGCAGGGAGCCACTGATTTTCAACTCGTGCACGAGAGAAACAGAGACTCGTGTTCATGGGGCGAGTTTTAGTTTTATTAAACATTATGCTTGTGCTTAGTTACAGCACAAATATGGAATTGCCTTGTGCCTGCACCATACTGGAGCAGATCACGGGCCGCTTTGCTCAGGATACGATTTGTTGGGCTGCATGTGGCTTGAGAAAAAAGAAAATCTTAATCTTTACTCTTCCTCCGAATCAGTCCACAGAGACTCAGAGAAGGCCGAATACGTCAGACTGCTGTTTGATGCATGAACGCAAACCATAGACTTCATTTCTGTGACTCGTACTTGCAGGCAGCCAGGAGTTTGAGTATCCTGGAGCCTTTCATACTGGAAATCTCTAGCAAAAGGAAGTTCAGCCCCTCTACAGGAGTTTGGTTCATGGCTAGGTGCCATGTGTTGAAGTGAACCCAACCACTTCTACTTGATACTCTCCTGCACCGTGTCTGGGTCCTTTCCGTGGCTTCATGTTGACTGATTCGCTCTGACTGATTCGCCTTTGGAGACGCCACCAAGAGCTACTGCGTCCAACAGCGCCGCTCCACAATGATTCTTGATCCTTGGAAGGGGTGTCAGTTTATGCAAAGTACAAAATGTGCCAAGACTATGCACCTAGACTAAAACTAGAAATGTCTTCTGTTCTGATTCAAAACTACAAACGACCATCCAGATGTGAGAGTTCAAATTGAAAATCACTGATCAGTCCTGGAGGCCGTCTGAGTCAATCAGACAGCTCGGAGGAGGTCGAGTCCGGGTGGTCATTACTCACAAAAGACGTTACCACTTGGAGAGCGAGGCAGAGTGGCAGCACAATGTGGCTTCAGGATGACTCATTTTTCTGCCCAAAACATTCAAAGTCTGTTCATTTACAGCTGGATGTCACAAAAACTAGATCCTCTGAGGTGGAAAGAGCTCAAGTTGATGTACTCTTAAAATATTTATATATATAAAAAAGTCCCGTTAATTTGTTCTCAGACTGTCATCACTTTCTTTCCTTTCTCTCTCGTGTGCTTTTACATTAAACAGGATGTTGCAGTGCAGTTTAACATCTGGGAGGAATTAATCTGAATATTAATGAGAGTTCACGAGCAAAGAGACAATGAGGTGCACACTGCTGACCCACGTCTGCGATGACATACATGAGCCATGATTCGATGTAGCAGAGAAAACATTAAACGCTCCAACAACAGAAAGACTCCCGTAATTAACCGCCAGCTGTGTTTTTTTTAATGTTAAACTGACACCAGAGAGCAAATCCATGAAAATCTAAACTCACTTGAGTTGTGCTTATGTGGGAAAAGATGGAGATTTTTTGTTTCAGAGCAGATCTCAGCTCCTATTGTTGCTGTTATGGTTAATTGCACCAGATGCGTCTCGTTGAATAATCAATTCACCGCTCGTGCATCGCTGCCACCTGTGTGTGATCTGCTTTTGACATTAAGCACGCCGAAGTAACGTTGACGTCAAAAATTAAAATAGTTTCTGCGTAAATCACAGTCTGCACTTTGTCTTGTGCTTCAGTTTTGACGTTGTGGTGTTTGTGCACTTCATTTACAAAGGAAGAGGAAATAACCCGAGTGTATTGTTTCACATGTGCAATAACCTCCAAAGACAATAGTTAAATAACCCTGAGCTGAAATATGCAACTAAAATGTTTATTTAAAGTTTCAAGAGCCAAATTCCTAAAAAATTTTTTTAGTTTTTTGTCTTTCTCTTGATTATTTCATGCCATGTAAACTTACTTCTCCTTGTGTTTGTATATTGTTTTATCTTTCTCTTGTCCCTGCACAGCAAGAAAAGCACAGATCACATTATTGATGAGTCTCTGTGGGTCTAAAATCACAATACTCCTGAACTGGTGAATAAAATGAAGGTATTATTAACTATATTAGTTAAACCTTTGTTTGACGAGGCTAAATGTCTGCAGTGAGACAGGTTTGCTCTGTAATTTTTCACTTCTACTCGACTCGTCTTGTCGACTGTAAGTGCACCTTTGCTTTACTTTTTTTTTTTTTTATCAGCAGTGACATTTCAGGAGTCATCATGGTGTTCAAAGTGTGATGAACCTCTGCTGCAGACTGCAGATTTGTTCTTTTTGAAAGCATTAGCCGCCCCGCTTACCTCTCTTTCACTTCTGGAAAAAATGCTGAGTAACGAACGCAGAGTCTGTTTTTTTGTTTTGTTTGTGTTTTTAAAGTTGCTGCTGATTCTTTGCAGCGTCCAACAATAAATCAAATGATTTTCCACATGATGAAGTCGCTGCGTTGCTCCCACCACAGTGTGTGGGCATCAGAGGTAAACTCACATTACTCAGTCATCCGTCAACCTCTGCATGTTCAGAAATGTTATGTAAATCGTGGACATTCAGTACTGGATCTTATTTGATGGGGGAAAAAATGAGAGAGTCTGTACTTAATCTGAAATGTCTGTAGTTTGGTGACTTTTTCTGTTACTCGTCGTCAAAATCTGTTTGGTATGTTCAGAACATCTGTGCCTCAGCTTGGAAAAAAGTACATAAAAACATCTATCTGCAATTTCCTGATCATTTCTTGCTAAATTTGAGCTGATTATTGCTCAATTTAAACGCAAGAAAATATCAGTTCACTCTCTATTTTTATATTATTTATAATCTGAACATTTATCCTCCATGTTTGTAGAGATGTGTAAACTGATTTTTACTGATTAAAATGCTGTTCGGATCATGCATAAAGTTAATTATATTTTATTTGTAAGTTTATCATTTGAACATTAAAACTGCAGCAATCAGACAGATAATTTGCAATAATTTGACATTTTGAAGATATTTCAAATGTAAAAATACCAAACACATTCACAGTTGTGAAGATCTGCTACTTTTCTTTCTCTTGTATGATTACAAACTGAATATCTTTGAGTTTTGTTTAGACTAAATTAACTAATTAAAGGCGCCACTTTGCACTTTAGGGCATTTTTTGACACTGTACAGATCAAATAATGAATCAACAAGTAAAAGAATTTTTTTTTTAATTGTTTGGTCTCCTCATAATTCAGAATCAGAATCAAGTTTACTGGCCAAGTATGTGTGCACATAAAAGGAATTTGACTAGACTTTTCAGCACCCTCTCGTACTTAGCAAATATAAGATAAATAAATAAACATAACTTACATAACATAAAACTAACATAACCATAACATTACATGACAAAGAAAATACACATAACATAAAGTGTGATCAGTGGAGAGCAATTAAGTGGGTGCAATGATCAATTTGTACAGCTTCTGTACAGGATATGTCATTTATAATAATTTATAAACAAAGGGCATATTTCTCTCTTTCTTTTCACTCTTAAAAGAAAGTTTCTTGAATTTGACGCCTCACGCGTCGGCGCTAGGACCCGTCAGACGGCGCGTCCTGCAGCGTGCGGCGCTAGGACCGCTCGGACACCGGGCCGCTCTCTTTGTCTCCACCAGTCAGAGCCTCCTCCTCCATCTCCTCCTCCTGCATCTCCTCCTCCTCCTCCTGCTGCTGCTGCTCTCCGTCCTCCCTGCACTCTCATTCCGTGTTTCTCTCCATCAGCAGCGGTCTGGATGCGTGCAGGGACGGAAACATGGCTGTGAATCTCGGAAAGAACAGACTGACCCTGCTGACCGCCTACCAGGACGTCATTGACGAGACCTCGGACACCGACTGGTGAGTCCTGCACCTCCTCCTGCACCTCCTCTTCACTCCTCCTGCACCTCCTCTTCACTCCTCCTCTTTACTCCTCTCTCTCCCTGCTTCAGCCCGGCAGCATCACACCTGCACAGAAAAATGTGCAAAGTGCAGACTCTGAAGGCCAAACCTGACAAGTCCCATCAGATTTCACACTGCTGCTGCACTTACTGTCCACACACACACACACACATACACACACACACATACACACACACCAGGTTATCTCCCACATCTCTGCGCAGCTTTCCTGTCTCCTAATTAAGCGCATTAAGCCGGAGGAAGCTTTAAATGAGCTCTTTTTAAAATCTTATTATTATTATTTTGAAATTGTGGGACATCATAAAGGTGCAGCAGGTCTCCAGCCTGAGCTGAGCTGCAGAGTGTGATCACCGGACGGACGCTCGCTTTGTTTTCTTCAGTTTTCTTCTCCTCTCCACTTCACTCTCAGCCAGCTGGAAGCAATTTCAGGCTTTTATGTAAGGCGATGCGTGTGTGTGTGTGTGTGTGTGTGTGTGTGTGTGAGGCTGCAGCTGAGGTGAGGTCCAGAGATACTGATGAGCCCCCCCCCCACTGCATCCCCAAAGCGAGGAGAGGGGCGAGGCCGAGGCGGTGGTGGTGGTGTGTGTGTTTGTGTGTGTGTGTGGGGGGGGGTGAAGCCTCTTTGTGGCCTTCCTCCACTTGAAACTAGTGTGTGTGTCCATGAAAACGCCTGCAGGATCCGTGAATGTGAAAGTGAAATCTCCCTAATGGTGTTTGGCTGTCACAAAAATCCCCCCCCCCCCCCAAAAAAAAGCATCACATGACATCCAACATCCTGCATTTGTTTGCACATGATGGGATTTTATATGAATTTCAGCCAAAGTTGCAGGAAAAAATAACTTCCTGAGTCTCCAGTCTCGTGTTTTTGATCAATATTTCCCTGCAAATGTGTAATAACATGTTATATATTTACATTTGAGGTTGACAAGAAACCACAATAAATTTATAGTCACGTCATCAGACTAGGAAGTGCTGCATGTCGGATTTTCCCACCATGTGAAACCAGAATTAAAGTGTTAGAGGTGTTAGAGGTGAATTAAAGCGATGCTAAAGGACCATTCTTTTTTTTTCTTTTGCTGTTGGTGAGTCTGTTTCTTCCTTTTAAGAGATGGCTGCTCTTTTAGGAGTTAATGAATCAGGTCAAAGCCACCAGAAGAGGTAATATTTGACTTTGAGCAGCACGGTTGGCTTAAAGTTAAACTGTAACTCGCCGTCCTTGATCAGCTCGATCGCTGATAAGCTCTCTACTGTAGCAGTGAAAAACAAGAAAAATTTGCAATGTAAAAGTCACTTTATTTACTTAAAATCTGCAAAAGAAATGATTTTGGCCACTTGGGGGCAGCGCAGATGAGTTGTCATTGTCTATGTATGTTATTTATGATCTTTCATCATGTGTTGACTCTTCTTTTAGCTCTGTTTTTGGTCTCCACCACCTCCTTTAGCAGCTAAATACTCTACTCTGTATTGTCTGATGTTCTTTTATAGCTTCTTCTCTGGAAAAAATACTTTATTAGATTGCTAAAAGTGAACCATGACAGTAAATTTATGAATTTACAGATGTTGTTTTCAAATCATCATTTAATTAAAAGAGATAAAAGCGTTTGGTTTAAGTGGTTTGATTAAATGTACAGTCTGACTGATGACTTGGCGACTGATTTAAAATCACTGGAGGTTGTGCGGTGCTTCAGCTCAGATTACGGATCCTGTTTTTTTGGTTTGTTTGGGGTCAAACGCTCTCTTAGTCACCATCTTAACTACGAAATGTGAACCTGTGCCATCTGTTGCCGGTCTTTAGTCTAAATGAGGTCAGATTGCCTCGAAATACAGATTCAGAGCTTCTGCTTTCTGTCGTGGTTTTGGTTCCACTTTTTGTCTCTTGTTTGGATGTTTTTTTATCTCTGGTGGATGTTTTCAGTGCTGAAGATGTTTCTGTCCAGATACTAAATGATAACACCGGTGGATTAATGGATTATGGACGTAATTGTTAGTCGCAACCCTTTAAATAAACAGTTAAAACAGCTCTTAGAGCCCAGTAGCACCATAAATCCCCAAATCTGAGCTGGATGGACTTTTGGGGGCCTGTTTGGGGCCGCTGTAAGAGGCAGAACTGTTTTTTTTTTATACCTCTTATTGTAAAATACATACATTTTCTTCTACAAAACCTTCACTTTATGTTTAACAAAATAAGACGAACATCTATTGTTACTCCCGATGAAATATGATGGCATAATTTGTGATTTGAATTAGGCTATATCTGATAAACAAGACTGAAATTATGACCGAGCTCTCAGTATCTGATGCGTCAGACACATTTCAGGCAGTTCTCTGGAAACACTTCTCGCTTGTTTTTTTTGCACAATATTTTAATATATTTCTAACGTACCAACATTTGAGACATTTTCCAGACAGATAGATAAATTCCTGGATTTCTGTCTGTCACTGTCCCTGAACATGTTTGTGTTACAGCAGTCTGACACTGAGCTCTCCAGGGATCGGCGTCTTCGTTAGCTGCTTGTTAAGTTGTCAATCTTTGCAGGAAATTATGTTTTTTGCACTCACGAGTCTCTCTGGGCCTCCCCGAACTGTAAAAGTGTAAATTACGTCTGGCGTCATGACCCCGTTCGTATCAGCCGCTGCAAGTCCAATCCGATGAGCGAGAGCTGCCAACAATCGGCCCAAAGGTTAATGTCTCCTCCCACGGCGTTCAAATGTTCGCTTGTTTCTGTGGCATGATCCGGGGCGGCACAGAGATGATGCACAGGGCCTCAGGCCTGCCCCCATTTTTCACACTTGATGAGATCTGAACAAAGGCAGAGACCTCCAAACATCGCTGACCCCAAACAACACGGGACACCCCCCAACACACCCTCAACCCCCCGTCTGCTAATGATGATACACTCCAATATCTATCTATCTATCTATCTATCTATCTATCTATCTATCTATCTATCTATCTATCTATCTATCTATCACGACTAAAGATAAAAGTGCAGTCGTTGGTCAGTTGCTCTGGATATTAACATCTTCAACCAATCCGGGCTTTGTATCAGGAATTATCGTCTGCCTGCATCCATGTAGAGTGTTTTACATGAAAAACTTTAAGTGACCTTGATTGAAATATCTTTGCACTTTTGATTGATTGACATGAGCACAGTTTCAGTCTCAATGAATGAATGAAGTGAACCAAACTAATGATCCATTTTGGTTTATTATTAGGTTTTTTTAAGCAATAATGGGAAAAACAGGCAGTAGCAGCTTCTCAAATGTTGTTTACTTGTTTTTTTGTGTTTATAGTTTATTAATGAAGCTAATGAAGTCAGCTTAGACTGTGGGGAACTACACAGCAAATGATTAACTAAGGAAATAGTTCAGAAGAAGATAAATAAAGATGATGCAAATCGCAGTTTCAGCCTTAAACGAAATGTAAGTTCACTCATCAGGTCAGTTCAGTCACTAATGGAAAATAGGAAACAGCTTAAATAAAAATATTTCGTATTCTGATTTGTCTTCAATTGTAGTCAAGCGATTTCTTTATTCCTACAATGGTTTGAAGACCGAACAACTCAATTAAAAGAGCTTTGTAATTTATTTTTTCTCCTTCATCTTCCGCATGTTTTTCGTCGCCTTCATTGTCATTTCCTGCTACATCCTCTTAATCTTGTAAATGTTTGATTTCTGTCCTGTGCTCTCTTCGTCAGTGGAAATCAATCAGGAAGGTTTTTCTTTCATGCGGCACAAAGCAGCGAAGGTTTATCCGTTAATTAAATGACATCCTCGCATAATGAACGGGCCTTATCGCTGCCTCGCTTGTCACAACGTGCCGCCGCCGCAACCGTGCAGCTTGTTACTCGAACTTTGAGCTCCGTCTTTCGCCCCGCGGCCGACATGGACGCGACCGTGATCGACCCTTTTGTAGCTGCGAGTGGCTGAGAGCAGGCCGCCGAATCTGAAGTGATAACAAGCAGGAGGGTGAAGGAGATGACGGATGAGCCGGCCGCGTCCTCTCGTGTTTGTCCAGAGAGGAGCTCAGTCTGCAGTTATAACAGAGAAAAAAGATCCTGACAGGGAAAAACTGACAAACGAGCTCGAAATGAGGGTCGTTTTTATGCATCGTGTCAAAACGCTGAAGGTTACATCATCACCACATGAGGCACAACGTTAGTTTGATCAAATATTGTTTTTAACCACATCACATACGAGTCCACCTCTTTTTTATCCAGATTGAAACACTGAAAACAGTCATGGTTTCTAGAAGATTCATCTGATGATCTGAGTTTTCTCCTCCTCATCAAGTTGATTTTAGTGATTTTAATTGAAGTATCTTGACA
>JBAJHX010000067.1:18412497-18422702 GCA_037176925.1 Amniataba percoides | reverse complement strand
TTTTGATCGGAAAGCTTGTGCCCCCGGCCTCACACACACACACACACACACACACACACACACACACACACACACACACACACACACTGTGTTAACCTCCTGTATCACGGTGGGATCGGTCTCCTTCCTGGAAGAGCAGAGTGGGCCGGCTGCCCGTTCCCTGTGTTAACAATTACTACAGAGCTGTTTACTTTCCGGAAACCGTCTCTCTCCATCTGATCCCTCTTTAGCTGCGGGAGGCGAGGTGCTCCCGTTTACGGTGATTGCTTGTTGTTGCCATTATTTCCCTTTATTGTCATCTTCGTTTCTGCTTCACCTGGCTGAACTGAGAGACAGTGACCGTGAACTAAACGTGACACAGCAGCTGTGTTAGTGGACTAAAGCAGTAACACCACATTATAGAAATACTCCTATTACTGCTATTTTGCTTTACCACCGCTTTGTCCTCTACTGCAGCTCAGGAGAAAATATTATACTTTTTACTTCATTTACACGTATTTGACATCTTTTATCAAATCTAGTTTTACACACCAAACATCTGAGGTTTTATTTTAAATGAAATTACTAAAAACTTACATACATACACACAAACTATACATAGACAGCTGAAATGATTCGCTATATCAATTCTTTGATTGAAGAAAAATAGACTGAAAAATGGTTTCACAATCTCAAATATTTGCTGTTTTTCCTTTTTATAATGGTAATAATTTTAATTCATGTTTAATAATGTTGAGGTTTGGATTCCTGGTTCGACACAGCATTGTTAAGTTGTCATTTTTTGTTATTGTGACGGCATTTTTCACTATTTTCACGATCAGTGAATGTAGAAAATAATACAATAATCCAAAATAATCCAGAATATATACAGTTTTTGGTTGCAGTCCAGTATAAAATAGTTAGAATAGCAAGTCCAGCAGTAAAATCTTGTTTTCATAGTAATCCATAAGTAGTAATAATCTAAGGCGATATGGATATATGATTGTCTAAATAGTGAGTAGTTTAAATAATAGTTAAAGTAATTTTCCTCATTATACTTACATACCTTTACCTCAGTTAAAATAAAAACTCCTTCAGTATTTTCACTCTGCTGTGCGAGTGCTGGATCTGAATACGTCCTCCACAATACTGCAAACAGATGAGCTGTGAGAGCCCCTGAGTGACGCCTTCGAGATGTTTTTGCAGACTAAATATGCGAGGACAGAGGAGGATACCTGTCCCAGCTGGCGTCTGAGCTGTGAACGTCTCGCACTAAGTGGACAAAGACCGTCGGCTACAGTTTAATGTCTGAGATTTGATGTAAATGCAGAACGGCAGCCTTCCAGCTCCCAGTGACGAGTGCCACGCTGGATTAATCCCACTGGTTTCAGAAGTGACAGCGACATGCGAATGGATTTTCCTCCATTTTTTATCGCGTGTGACAAACACCTGCAGCCAGGTGAGTCAGAAATACACTGTTAAGACCAACAGAGGTAGTTGTGCCGATGGATCTACGGGCAAGGAACTTGTGCTTCATTTAACAAAACACAGATTTACACATAGAGGTATGAAAGCTAAAACAAACACACACAAACTTGAGGTATAAAAACAGAAAGGCAGCAGGTGTGGAAACATCTCTTCACCTGCAGGCCTAAACCGCTGTTGATGTTAATTTCCTCGCCTGTAGGTGGCGACTGATGAAAAAAAAACTCCTTTATTTTGAGAAAAAGCAGCCTGCGAAATATTAATTAGTTTCATGAGGCGCCTGACGTCTAGAAATCCGTGCGAGCCATTGCTGTGAAATAACAGGCCTATTTTAAACCCGTTTGATTGCTGATATTGTGCTGCATGATGCAGGCTGTTTTAACACTCCTGGCGATGTGTCGCTCGGCTCTCAGGTTGACTCAAACAGCTGAAACACCGGCGCTGTGGGTGTGAACGCTGCCTGACTCAACAGCAGCGGCATGAAAGCCGGCTGCGGTTTTATTTAGAAAGTTTGACGTTTTGACACGAAGCTGAACTCGACGAGCTTTTCTTCGGGGGAATCTAAAAATACTCCTCACCTGTTTATTCTGTATTGTTTTAGTTTATATCTTTTATCGCTCACACTCCCTCCATTCTGTGTCATCTGACAGCGTTTCTCAGATTTCAGACTGTTATTAATTTGCTTTTGAAACTCCACATTTGAGGATGAATCCTACCTGGTTTGGCAAACCCCCTAAGTTTTCCTCCAGCACCACCATGAAACCAAAGTTTCTGCTTGAGGTCAAATTGCCATCAAACCTTCAGTCTGGAAGATTTCATTGGCAAAAAGCAAAACTAAAAAAAAAAATCTACATCAAAGTGTTTTTTCAGCCTTTAGTGTTTACATGACGTCTGATAAATGTCCTCAGGTGACGTCACTTGAGTCAGCACAACACACCTGAACCTCAGATGGAACCATCAATGGTAGAGTTGCATTGTGGGTAATGTAGGCTGAAGGTTTTGATGGGAAAGAGCTGGTTTGGCTGCATCTATTATAAGACTTTTTCAAGTACAGTCTGTAGATTAACAGACGTCTTACTGTTTGTCTACAGGAGTAACAGGTTGGAGAACATAGCTATTAGAAGTCAACACCATAAAACATTGAGTGGTTTATTTATAAGATGTAGCTGATAAATATCTAATAGATGAATAGAATCAGCCGTGTTTGAAGGAGCTGTGCCAGTGTAGGTTAGTTTATGTGGGTGTCGTTTGATAAAATATGAATCAGGAAGTCCAGTTTGTTGGGTTGCAGCAGATGTCGATGTAGGATTGTGTGTTTTTTATGGTTTAAATCACTGTTTTGGTTAGAAAAATGCAGTATAAATACGGTTTAGTTTTGTCATATTGAACACGCAGGTTATCTCACCTGTCGCACCCGTATGCTGAAAACACCACTTCCTTGTGGATAATTGTTGGTGCATGAGATGAAATAATGTGCAGACAGTGTCATCGCTGATTAGCACTTGTGGAGACGTTTCCATATTTCATCTTCTGCCCCCGCGCTCGGAGAGAGGACACTCATATTGCGTCACGTAAGCCTAACAGGGCACGGTCGCGATTATCGAAACGTACGTCGTGATTCACCTTGACATTTAACTTCTTGACACCTACAGCCAAATAAAAGGTGATAATGAAAAACAAAGCCCGGAGCTATGTTGCAGGTGTTTTTATTTGAAAGGCAAGCTGTGATAGATGAGGTGTTTTCTTGCCGCCCCTCTCTTCCTCCATCGATCTCAGGACTCTCCTCTCTGGTCTGTCAGATGGAGATCAGCCTCGCTGTGATTTAACGGCGAAGCTCCGGGGTCTCAGCTTCCTGTTTCCCTGCTCTGCTGCGTGATGAACGGCGCGTAAAAAAAAAAAAGAAGCCACGGACGGTTTAGCTGATCTCTCTCTCTCTCTCTATTTCTCTCTCTCTTTATCCTTGTCCATCTGTTTCTTCCTCGTTGTCTTCCTCCTCTCGCCTGGCTTCATTTCCACAGTAATTAAATTCACTTTGCTCCATTTCCGCCTCGCTCTTTCTCCCTCCCTCAGAATATCGTGTTTTAGCAGAGGAGGCCCTCCCTCCGCTTGACGTGTCTATAAATGAACTCCAGGTGGAAAAATGTGCTACAATCCACCGAAATATACCCGTGTTGATGCCGCCGTTCCCCCCACCGCCGCTGAAATGCTCACTTCTGCTGAGGCCTCTCTCTGTCTCCTCATATCATATGTTCGCCGGATGACGGCTCAGGCTTAGGGATTTACAGAAGATATCGAGTGATTTATGAAACGGAGTGAGGCTTACATTCTCTGCAGAGGTGCAGGATGTCTCGTGTTTTTTTTTTCTTAAAGGAAAGTAGGCGAGATACTCGATGTTTAACGACTTTAACAGGCAATTATTACTAAGAATGGACATGAAAGCAGAGGCTGAGATTTATAAGTGGCGGATGCTTTGAATCGATTTCTGAGGAGGTTTTTTCGGTGAGGAAACAGTCAGAGAAGCGGGGGATTTTAAGAGGACTGCACTTTGTTTCATAGTACTTTTTAAATTCCCTATTTGGGTCAGTTTGAGGAAGCAGTGCAGCTCTGATTTGGGTTCAGTGGGAAGATGTGGCAGTAGGTTATTCCAAAGCGTGATTCAGCCCAATGTACCGTCTGACACACACAGCTAGTAGGGTAAGAGCCTGGTGAGTGGGAGCCCTGAAGGGAAACAAATATATTTTGTTGGAACCGTATGAGCTCGTCTAGTGCTCCCTCTCTGCATTTTCAAACCAATGCATGTGCATAAGATTATTTCTCCCATATAAAAAAACTGTATTTTCTGGATGTTGTCATTTATTTGCGTCTTTTGAAACCAATACAAAAGCAAAAATATGACTATCTGGTCAAGCTTACGAACAAAAAGGACTTCTTTAATTACGTTACGAAATCAACAACACATCACTGTAGAAACTGTGGACAAATGTCATATAGTGTACATTGTTTAATCTAAAGGAAGAAATTATGCTTTTCTGGAGCATCAACCCTTCCTGATGGTGGAAAATGAGATTATGCTGAGAAAACTAGTGTCAGCTTTTGGCCTCCAGAGAGACTTTGAGGTCGTGGGCCACAACAAGGATGGTTAGTATTTTGTTATTTAATATGAAGGACTCACATTTCTTGACAAAGCCATCCTCCCCGACCTTCAAAACAATCTTATCGTTTGTTCCTGACAGACATTATTCACTTTAGATATCCTTGAAGTATGTCAGCAGTGGACGACCTGTACATGTGACAGTAGTTTCTTGCTAATTAAGTTCAATAGTGCAGAGTAGTAAGTGACTAACTCAAATAATCGAGAAAAATAAATAAGGCAACTAACACAAATAGAGACATAAAAAAGATTCAAACCCTATAAAATACTAATTAAACAAACAGTTTTACACAAAAGGGTCCAGTTTAACAGCTCGGTCTTGTTTGGTTTTAAACCTGAATGAGGAAAGTCCAGCAAACCCTGATCAGAGGACTCCAGAGACCAGAGACGGGGCTGCAGTAGATCTCTAATATTGGCAGGTCAACGACTCTAGGAAGATCTATTTGAGCGATCAAACTGACCTTTAATTGGTTTCTGAATTTGATGGGCAGCAGAAGTGAACAGTGTCACATGAGACTTTTCAGAGGAGCTGGTCTAAAGCTCAGCAGCAGCATTTATAAATGATCCATGGATGTTTATCTGAGGAGGGCGAAGATTGAGGTATAATAGTAAAGACAGGATGAGGTAAAAGCACATGTCTGTCCAGAGTCAGGTCCTGGTCCATAATCTCACCAAAATTTCAAAGGGAGGATTTTACAGAAACGATACCTTCCATTACATTAGAGACCAGCCCGGGTGGAGCAGAAGTAATAACTTCTTTTTTTCTGGTGGTTAAGGACCTCGTATCAGCAGCAGCCAGCATTATGGGATCCACTTTTACCTGAACAATGACTCCACTGAAAACTCCACATCCTAATTTAAGCCTGGGTGATGAAATGGGCAGCAGAGTGACGAACACGAGGACAGAAATAAACCAAAACTAAAATTAAACAGGACGTTGTATCTCCTCACCTACATGTGACAGCGAGTTATTGTCTCTTCTTCTTGTGTGCCTGTGGTTGGTGTGTGTGGGAGTCTGAGGCCCAGAGATCTGCTCAGTTATGTGGGTTACAGTCAGACGACGGAGGCAGTGATTTGAAAGGAGAGCGAGCAGTCGTTCAGGATCTGCCCTCCTTTCTTTGTACCTCAAATGTCTCCCTGTCTTATTTGACTCATACATATTCATCCCTCCCTGTCCTCCATCCTCCCTCTCTCTCCACATGCGGTAATACTATTAAAATGTCTGTCAATGATTAATTTCTCCAGCCTGCATCAGGAAAGAAAGAAACTGAGCAGAGCTGCTCTGTTAACTCAGTATCAGCTGCAGCACGGTGTTATTTTAGTTCATAATATGAAATAATGTGCAACATTTTCAGGAGGATTTGCTCTGTGATGAATGCAGCTGTTTAACGATGATGATGATGCAAGCCAGCCACTGCCCATGTTTTGGGCTTGTGACGCCATGAAATATAACAATGTCTAGTTTATTATGATGCTTTTATGTGCTTGACATGTGCAAATGAGACCAATAGGAAGAAGATTTGTGTGTCTTGTGCACAGTGATCGCCAAATACAAGACAAAATGAAAAGTTTTATTTAGCTGCTTTATGTAAAGGATCAGAAAACCTCTGTATTTCTGACATTTAACAGACACTGTACTGCGTGGTAATTTGTAAAAATGTAGATGTGTATTTTTGGACTTTAGACAGAGCCAGGCTAATGCAAAGTTAGGCTAACCAGAAGTCCTGATGCCAGCTCGGTACGTAACATACAAGAGTGATCTTCTGTCTCATTCTCACAAAGAAAGAGAACTTGAGTATTTCCCAAAGTACTGAACATGATCATTTATGATTTTGCATCACATGACCTGACAGATAAATGTATTTACAGACCGACTTAAGCCACGTTTGAGCTGCTCTTTCTGCCGTTAGACTGCCCTTAGAGCGAAGCAGCCGGCAGCTGTTCGTGTACGTTCACTATCAATGTAAATGTCGGTGTCATAAACTCTCTCGCTCTCTGTCTTTGTCTGCCTCTCTCTATCCAATCCCATAAGCCCCGGCAGGCGTGCTGGCACTAATGCAGCTGAGCACAGCTTGACTTATCAGACTTGGAGTGCTGTCCATAAAGAGTCAGCACTCCTCTGTGTAACAGCTACAGTCCAGTGAGTGCACTGATGTTCTGTCTGAATCAATACACAATACGATCCCGAGGAGACGATTTGCCTCACTTTCACAGAGGAAAAAAACCCTGCAGTGTCTCTGCTGCATCCCCGAGTTTTGTTTTTTTTTTACAGAAAAACAGGTCGAAAGTATCTCACAGTGCACATGCTCCAGAACAACAAGGCCTCAGTTCAACCTCAAAATGATCTATAACCTCAAATATCATGTGGAATTTAAACATTTTCCCCAATTTTCCAAAATCAATATGTTTTAATATTTAAGTGAACTCCATCTTCAAAAGATCATTTTTATTAATGACACGTTTGTAGGTTTGTTTTTGAGAGCCCACTGCACACTGAGCATAGCTACATGCAATTGCAATTGCAGCAAATGCAATTTGTTTTCTAGGAATATCTGCTAGATACATGCAGGATGTGAAGGCTGGTCTCTGGTGTTACCGTGCTACGTGTTGGTTGCCCACCGGCCATGCCAAATATCCTTCATATAGTTTACATGCAGTAAACAAATGTATTACCTCCTTCATTCAACAAAAAAGATGTTGCCAATCTAGGCAGCAATTATGTTTCCACTAAACATATATGGCGAAACAAATGAGTAGTATATACGTGTAATTTCGAGGAGACAGGCGGTTGTTCAGTTTGTTATGTGGGCCACATAAGCGCCAGTTTGCCTTCCAGTTTGTTGACGAGACTGAATCTGCATGATTTAGCTTATGCTGTCTCTTGGAGAGGAAACATGGCCCTGATTTGTTTTTGCCTCTTTGTGCATCCAGACAGCTGATCCCCTGCATGTCTGTCTGTCTCAGCTGTAAAAAAAAAAAAAAAGATGAGTCGAAGGAGCAAACAGTGGATCAGATTCTGTCATTTGATTGTGATTGACATGATGAAATTTGAAAATCGTCCACATATACTGCAATATAATGATTCACATTCTTCAAAAGGGTTAAATGACTGATTACATTTGATGTTTCCAACTAAACTTATTTGACAGACCATGAAACAAAGCTCAAATACGAGAGAAAAATCTTGTTTCCATGCCTGTTATTTTGTGCCTGCAGGGTGATAATTTTCTCTCCCTGTAGACTAAAGAGTGCAGAGAAACAGGGAATCACTGTTCAGGCCTCAGGTGGATGAAAACACACACAGGAGGATGGATGAAATGGTGTTGCTGTGAGTTTGGTTTTCAGATCTTGCATATGTGTGTGTATAGTGACACACACACACATACACGGGTTCAAACACACCTGGAGGCTTGCATGTGTGCATGCATGTGCAGCTGGGTGTGAATGTTTTTGTGCTATGATGGTTTTTGATGGTCGGCTCCATTGTTTTGAAGCTTTGAAGGCTCCCTCTTTCCCCCTTTAGTGGTTTCAGCTGCAGGCAGTTCGTCTCAGATCAACACAGTTTCAGTTTCACCAGAAACATAAACTCTTCGATGCATTTTAAACTTACATTGCAAAGGCAGAAGATGCTAAGAGCTTAAATGGTAGTTAAAGTTATGATCTCAAAGATTTTCATTTTGTTGTCTTTTGCAGCATCCCAGTTGATAATAAACAGTGTGTTTTTGGATCTCACTTCCCAAGTTTCATCGTCTGTAGTCATTGCCATTTTCTTTGTTTGCTTGGTCATAGTAGGTGTTTGCAGAAAAAAACAAAAAAACAGTATGCTGCTTCACATGCAGGTGCATTGAAAAGCGAGTCTGCTGTGTGAAAAGCCTTGTTAAAAATTGTGCACCACTTGTGAAGTCACCACCAACACTCCACCTGGTTGTATTACTCCAATGGAAGAGCTTTCACTAGTGAGTAATAGACCATTGTGTTATCCCATTTGATGACATGTAGTGACTTAACAGATATTAATTTAACTGAAAAGATAAAATGAAAATTGAAAAGTTTAAGTAAATAAATGATCAGTCTTAGCGATCTTTACACAGAAAGAGAAGAGTATCATCTGCAAAAAGTCAAACATCATGAACAAAAAAATAAATGCATTCAAAAACAACATGTCAGCATTTCACTAAGTCTGGTGCTCCATGTATAGCATAATAAAACATCAGCAGTGTCACAAAAAGTGTAATAAAATGTGAAATGTCTGAAATTTATTTAGATGCACTGTAAGCACCTCTGTCAGAACAGTATTTTCATAAAACACACTGTCCTCAGAGAGATGATGTGATGCAGTTGTGATCCTCGTAGCTTTGTCTGCAGCACTGTTTGATGTTAAGGGGATTGTTCAGGTGTCCTGCCAAAGGCTCAGTGTGCTGATGTGTGTTGGGGGGGGGGGTTGGTCTCTTTCTGCCTCTCTCCCTTCACCCTCCTCTCTCCCCTCTTCACCCCTCTCCATTAGTCTGTCATGTCCTGGTATTAAACAGGGATTTGGATGGCAGGAGCGTGTCTGCAGCGTAAGATTTGGCTCTACATGCCCAGACCCAGCAGGGGAGAAAGCTTCAGCTCTGAGCCCCAGAGGACAGGACACAGAGAGGAGCTTTATTTAACAAACCTCTCTTCCTGCTTTATCAGTCGTCATAGCTGACAGAACAGCAAAAGAAAATTTAAAAGACACATATTTGAAAATATTATCTTCAGTTATTGTCAGAGGTGGAGGAAAAAGGTGATGCAAGCAAGCAGATGTATTTTTGAGGTCATAGTTTGAATTCTAGATTTGGGATTACATGTTCATTCACTAAACCCAGAAACAGCAAATCTGGGCATATGTGTGTCAGTAGAGTAGAGGTCGGACAGGAAAGTGACAAATGAATTAATCAAACATATCATTTGAGTCTTTATCTTCAATAATATTACTGTATAAAGTAGCAAGCAGACACACTGTAGAGCAACATTAGCTTTAAATTCAAGTCATGCTTGGGTCCATATGAATACCCAATAGTTGCTTTCCTGTTTTTTTAGCTTTAGTCTCCACCAATTCGTGAGAAAAATATCTGTCTCTTTAGCTGCTAAATACTTAATTGTGTTTGCTACCTAGTGGCTAAATTTGTCTGACGTTTGGTGCCGGAAAGTAAGTTTACAGTGGATTTACCAGAGATTTAACAAAAAACAGCTGCTTCCTGCCTGATGTTAATACCAGTTGTGGGATTGAACAGTGAAGTTGGAGGCTATAAAACCAAGACAATGAAAGGCACACAAAAAAATGTCCATAGAACTGAAGGGGGCATAGAAAGGCATCACTTTGACAAACCATTGTTAATTTATATATTGATAAATAGCGCAAACACAGTAGTCTCAGTATTAATGTCAGGTTTGGTACTACATTTTCGACATTTTCAAATAAATTATATGCTTGAACAATTCCCACACAACAGATCTCTTGTTTGATTATGTTGAGTGAAAGTGCGAGGAAACAAAAGAAAGAAAAACAAAATGTTTATGTGACTCTGTAGTGTGCATTTTTGCATGTCTACAACTCCTTCAAAGC
>JBAJHX010000067.1:18386498-18412397 GCA_037176925.1 Amniataba percoides | reverse complement strand
ATGCAGAGTTTGCGCAGAAACTGATATGTACTTGACGGACAACATTTAGTGGCGGTAGTTGTCAAACAGACATTTTAAAAAACAATAATTTTGGCCCTATGTTGACATTTTAATTATTTGTTTTTGTCGAGCATCAGCAGTTTTGTAAAAGAGATTCAAACCACCTACATGGTTTGACACACACATCGTATTTCCCTGCAGTCTCAGCGTTTACACCTGTGGTTTAACACTGACAGCTGCATATTTCTAGTATAATGGATTTTTCTTTTTTTTGCAGTTTTTATTACCAGCCAGAAGATCATGACATTCACTTGACATCTTCAATTCAGTTAAACAAATGCTGCAGTTGTGTGTTTGCGGCCCTACATTATATCTCTGGACCTGTTTACAATAAAGAAAATGACCTACAGCCCTGCAGTCCAACCTAACCACCTCCTGCTGTCTGCTGTTTATCTCAGCAGCATCACCTCACAGTTGGTACTGTATACAGTGAACCCCCCCTACAATTTCATCCTCGCTCTATCTTCCTCTACATACTGTTCTCTATTCGGTGAGCTAGTTTGCTCCCAGTGGCCCAGTTTTGCCTCGGTGTGGTTTTCAGTCAAGCGGAGCGCGGTACAGTTTGTCTATCTGATAGCGGGAGTAAATCAGCTACTTTCCTCTGCTGCTCCTAGTGGTAATGCTGTCGCTAGACCGAAACTTTGATTTCGGGGCCAATACCAGCCGACGTGATACCACAGAGATCCGACCAACCCGTGGTTTTGGAAGAAACAGAAAGTCCTGCCAGGAAAACAACACAACCACAACAGGTGTTAGGCATTAGCTGCCACTTTGAGGGTCTGATGTGCTGCATTGGTCATACGTGTAGATTACGTAAATAAACAGAGTGTCGGTTTTGTGGTCGAGGCAAAGAACGTTTGAGTCGAGTTTCGAGTCCCCAGTGAACCCAAGTGAACTGCTGCATTTACCAAGTCACTAATTTAACATTCAGGTCAACTAAGCCATTTCTGAGTCTCTTATTGAATGTTTGGGTCACGAAATTGATGTCAGAATCATCAAACAGGCATGGGCATGAACAGTAATCTCAAAATCTCAAATCGCAAAGTCATGTTCAAGTTCTAAATCTAACGTTTGTCTCATTAAATACGTTTCTGAGTTGCTAAAGTCACATACAAGATCCCAAAGTCATGTTTAAGTCACCGATTGTGACTTTTAGGTTGTTAAAGTGGTGTCAAACAAAGCATAAGCTCATGTGTGAGTCAGCAAAGTTATGACCAACTTGCCAAAGCAAAGTCTGAGTTCCCCACGATGTTCAAGTTGTAGCTATCAGAGTCAACAAAGTCATCTGAAGTCACAACCGAATCCCCAAAGTCTTGTCTGTTTTGGTTAACACACTCACCTCTGTCTACTTTTCAGATATTTGTAAAAACCTTTGCTTACAACAACAGACACGGCTGCAATGACATGACAGTATTTTAATAAGGAAAAGATAATATTGATTTTTTTGTGATGATAATGTTTATGATTCGCAATTTTGAACTTAGTCACACAAATGGTGTCTCTTGGAAACAGAGCAGAAATAGAGACAGAAAATACTGATAAACACGAGGGCGAGCCAAGAGACAAACAAGAGTGATAGCAGCTTGGCCTGCAGTTTGCTGAGTTAAGCACTCTGCCTTATTGGAGTGTGTGCGTAAGTGTTTCAGAAGAGGGAGGGTGGCAGCTTATGTGAGTCCACAGGGGCATTGTGGGTAGTTCCCTCGCAGGTTTTCTCGTTCTGCCTGGATACAAGCTGTGCAGCATTTCCCTCTGTCTCTTTATTTTAGTCTCACCCTCTTATTCCTTCACTCCACATTGTTCTCTCTCTCTTTCTTTGCTTTCATATGTTTCCATCCAGCTGTTCAAACTGCACATTTGAATTCAGTATTCATCAGGCTGTTCATGTTCAGGTTTAGTCTGCCATGTTGTCTGTGTTTCATGGCTTCATCTGACTAAGTAGAGACTCAAAGAAAGAAAATATAGTCCATGTGTGAGTAGATAGCATTTTTTAGTACACTTCTCTTAAAATTGATCCACTAACCTTGCCACAGTCTTAAAAAAAAGATGCAGCTTGGTAAAATCTTGCAGAGATACGAGTTGCATAAGGTACAGTAGGTGCTGAGCTGCTGTTTTAATGATGGCTGATGTAAAGCAGCTGACAGGTTTGTGCAGAGTGGACCACTTCACCCAGGAGTCGGTACCCTCTGGTGGAGAAATCGGTTAGATACTTTACGGTAGTAGTTATCTGACCAGCCTGCTAGCTCTATAAATTCAAGCAAGCGTGACCGTGTTTTGGCGTTCTCGTGAAATCGCATCGATCCTGTTCTTATTCAGCGTTTCCGCCACAGCGGTTCAATTAACGTGCATGAAACAATTCAACAAAACAGAAAACAGCTGCCTGGAAACCCGGCTCACGTTCCTCCGTCCTGCATACTGTGCAGAGGAAGATATCTGCTGCGTGCAGTACAGTCGGCGGTCTGCTTCATCCGGCTGTTTGCTTCTAATAAATCAGGCCCTCGATGCTCGATGCCTCGCAGCTATTCGGGCATGCTAGCCGCCCGGTGTGCATAGTTTTGCTACACAAGTCCAGAGGAGGAAGATGTACAGCTCTCTGCACACACTCCCCTTCTGGCCTATGCTCTTTCTTCAATATTTTATTAAGTATTAATCTTTTATTTGACTTCTGGTTCATTTAATTGTGAGCAGAATAGCCTGACAGTTCTGTGTTATTTTTGGGGGGCTCACAGGCTCTTTGATGTATTCAGAACCAACTCTTTCAAGGAAACGAGAGAGAGAGAGAGACAGATAATATTCTCCCTCTGTATTTCTTTCATCCTCTTTTCACGCTTCACACATCCTTCTCAGACCATCTGGGAGCTGGCGGGGTACAGCTAACCCTGCTGCCTCTCTCTCCTTATGCCTGACAACATAACACGTCAAAAACGTCAGAGACAAATACTATATGCAGACTGGAAGGATATAAGATAAGCTAACAGCCTTTATAAGATTTTACTGGATACTGTGCAGGAAATTCACATTGTATACTCAATAGAAAAGACATTAATCTGGTTGCATTATGGGAAGTGGTTCTTAGTGTCTCTCTGCTACATCTTTATGGATGGCAATGTAGTTTTTCTAGTTGAAGGAAGTGCTGTGTTTTCATGCATATGACTCGCAGTTTAGGACTTGAGACCAGAGTTTGCATCCTGCACGCCTCGTGGTTTGGTTTAAGCAAGAAAAGTACTTGCATAAGGTTGAGGGAAGACTGTGGTTTGAGTTAAATGTTTTTGGCCTGTGAGTCACTGTTGACTTTTTTCAATACTTAACTAAAACCATCATGTGAGTCTTACCTGAATCTGGTTGTTAATGTTAAAATGCACGTTGTCTGATGGGAAATCAATGCAAAAATATAAAGCCAACAAATAAAAATCACTGGTATTGCTCTCTAAATCAATTACAGTCTTCCTCTTCTTCCTACATACACTTTATCCTCGTCATTCACAGGACAGGAAGTGTTTTCTGAGAAAAACAAGTTGTGTTATTTTGAAATTTAAATGACAAATAAAATATGAACTAAGAATCTTCACACCGCAGTTGTGAACTCTCACTTCAGCCTTCTTCCTGTATTCAGAGCGAACTAAAAATCGCTGGCGGGAACAGACTCTGCCTTTTCCCTTCACTGTTTCTGGTCAGTGGCGTCCCTCCGCTGTCAGCGTGTCACTTCCTCCACCGCAGCAGCGATGACAAGTGCCACCAAATGTCCAACAGGTCTCAGTTTGCAGGATTTAAAACAGACGGATGTGTGACTGCGAGCGCTCTGACTGAGGAGTCCGTCTTTCATTTCCGTCCCTCCACTAAGACACCTTCAGTGCGGCCGAGGAGCCAAAACCTGAAATCAATGAAGGTGACCTTCAGAGTCTCGGTGCCGTCGCCTGATCCCCCTCATTAAAAACATTCCTCCTGTCGGGTCTAATTTTACCTTTCGGGAACTTTCGAGAAATCACTGGGCATCATTGTGCTTTGCTGTGTGAGTGTTTCTCTGGACGGAGCAGCACCAGACTGAGCCAAACAGAGGCTGAACAAGGACAGACAAGAGAGGGATAACGTCACCGCTGGCGGAGACAAAGAGGACAACGGTAGTGACATTTCAAGACCTCACAACTATCAATCAGTGTGAATGCTCCTGCCTGATTTTAACCCTTTGCCGCCTTCCTCTGCTGCACCAAAAAGTATAAACACTTAAAGGAAGAGACATTTTGAGAAATACGCTCATTCTTTCTCCTTCTGCTGGTTAAATCAGTCCAATAACAGTGAGCGTGTCCACAAACCTGCTTCATTTTACATCAGAACAACAAACAAAAGTGCACTGTAGCTACTTAATATTAGTAGACTCAGTTTTTTAACTACCATATATATGTCTTATTTAGACAGCAGATATAAAAGTGATCACAGAAACAAAAACAGCTAAAGATGTGTTGATATTTTTGTGACTTTTGATTAATAAGAGATAATTAATAGTTTCATTTTCCATTCAGACTTACCTGACCAAGCTTTAGGCTCAAATCTTGTTAGCAGAGTAAACTGTGGTCAAATTTAAGTTTTCTGCATGCATCTTAACCCCCTGTGCCACCATTTACAGTCAAACTTTAACATGCAGCAGAGTAATAAACGTCTTTAATCATTCAAAGTAGATGATAAATTAGAGATGAAGCACTCAGAGATTTGAAACTCTTCCTGTAGCTTCACAAATGCTGAATCAAGAAGGTACAGATTAAAATGAGAGGAAAGGACATAAATAAAAGAGCTGTTTCAGTTTCAAAGCCTTCAGGAGGCTCCTCCCTGTTCATTTTTAATCGGTTTTAAATCCCTTAATGAAACGTGTTTTCAGAATTCAAACAGTCTCTCTCCGCTTCTCTCCCTTGCTGTCATTCGAGGTGGTTTCATCCCTTCGGCTTGTTGGCTAACAAACTCCCATTGCACAGAGAGGGATTATGTTTTTCTGGCAGAGCACGGAGCTGGAGCGCAGCGCAGGAAAATGCTATTATGTAAAATATGAAGCTTACTCTGCACTCTGGTACAGTTTGTGCCTGATTTCCAGCATCAACGCACTCTGCGTGAACACATATCTGCAGCAATTTAAAGGTCATTCCAGACATTTTGTACATCTAAGCTGGAGTAAAACTGTTATCTGATAGATTCAGGACTTCATTATGACCCTCAAACCATCAATATCTTCCTAATAACAGCTTTATCATACAAGATAAATTAAATATAATCATCAGTTTTACTCCATTTACTGAATTTCAAATGGGTTTTTTTGTTAACCATCATCATTTAAAATAATTTTTCCATTTGGAAACTAAAGGAGGAGTCTTCAAGCTGCCAAATCATTGCAAAACAAGGACATCCTTGCTGATTTTTGGAAGGCACAGTTGCAAATTCTGGTGTTGGATATCAGACAGAGAGGAGACGAAAATAGGCCACAAGTATTGACTCAAAAATCTGGTACCAAGACCTGCTGAGCAGTGTGAAAGTGACTTATTTCAGTCAAACCCAGAGGGATGATGGATAGTTTTAAAGGAAATTTCCGTTTATTATTCAACGTCCGGCCGCTCGGTTAAAGTAACATTTGTACCTGATTGAGTGCTCTCGTATGAACTCATCTGTTAATGCTGCTTCACTGTGAAAAGGAAAAGATGTTTACAAGATTGTATCCAGAACAACTGTTAGTCATTACTGTAAAAAAAATTTCATCCGGGAAGCTTCAGACTCTCATGGTGGAGTGAAGGCTGAGCTTTCTGGACAAATTCAGACATTTTAATAGAGTTTAGATGAGTGGTTAATCCGTTCAGTAGCTGTGGTGCAGTGTTTTTCTCCTGATGCTAGTGAACATGATAAGAACTCTCATCTTGTCTTCTGCTTGCTAAGGCTCATGGGTAATGTAGTGTTTTGAGCACCCGTCACAGCAGCTCCATAGAGAAATGCTTTGTCTCAGTGTGCACAAAGTCCTGCCCACAGCCTCAGCTAACACCTTTGGGATAAACTAGAACTCAAACTGTGAGGCGAACCTCATCTGAACTGGTCATTTAAAGGACTTTTAAAACCAGTTGGTACACTCATGAGTTTCAAGTCCACAATTTTGGCTCAGAATGACTTGTTTTGTTCTCATAAATCTTACCTTATGTGCTCTCAAATCTTGGCTTGAAGACAGACTTCCCTCAAATTAGTTTAGCGCTCACTCGATTTTTATTATCATTGGGACGTCTTTTAAATGAAGAAATAAGCTTTGTGATTTTTAGGATAATTGTTAGGCCATCAAATCTGACATTTATGTTGTATTTAGATGGAACATTTCAGCCACAGACACATCAGGGACGATGGCCAATGAAAATACTTCATCAAGTGTCAAAGAAGAATATTAAATGGGACCATATAAGCCACATGCATGACAAGTACAAATCAGTATATTTCTCAGAAACAGTGGAATATTTTTGTTTCAGATTACTTTTCTTTTTCTTACCTTCAGATATCCACCGAGTGCTAATCTATCACCTCGCTTTCTCCCCTCCTGTTATATCCCACTGATTTACTTGCTGTAATAACCTCAGATATTGAAGTAAAAAAAATGCCCGAGCTATAATTCCTGTTATTTCTCTTATTTCTGGACCGACACCTCTTCACTCCCACATAACCACTCAGATATCATGGGAATGGAGTGGGCTTAGTGCAGCTTTGCCCCTGTTCAAACCATCTGAACCATCGTCTACAATAAAAAAACGAAGCTTATTTTGCTCCTGCAGCGGTAAAACACTCTGGATGAGAGCATTAGTGAAACAGCTCAAATTTAAAATAATAGAAGTAAATAATAAGAAGCTCAGAGCTCAGAGAAGTTGCATTGTGTTAAAAGTTGCCAAAATGCAAAGTACTACCCTGAGCTTCATCCCTCCTAATAAGTAAATAATAATAATAAAAATAAGTAAATAATAGAAGAGGTGAAGGACCAGCAGCAGCAGCAGCATCTGTGACAGATGCTTCAGAGGAGAGGCTATAGATATCCAGTGCCGGCTAAAAATAACCCTGCAGGATGGTACCTGTAATTGAAAATGGATGTGTTGGAAAGCAAGAGAGGGCCTCTTTTTGTCTGTTTCGGGCCTTTTCTCTCAGTTTCACCTCTGATCAGAGAGTCAGAGGTCGACAGGGACAAACACAGAGATTTAAAGAGAAATCAGAGAAGTGGTCAGTGGCCACAGTATTCAGATCCTTTATTTCAGTAAAACAAACAAAGCACTAAAGCCACACACTGAAAATACAAGTAAAACTCCTGCATTTAAAACTTTACTTAGTTTAGAGTATTCATACTGCAGTAATATGTCCCGTCAGTGTACTTTATATTTGATCTTTTGAATTATACTGCCAACTGATTTTAGACATCGCAGTTTTGTCCATGTTTTTATACATGTAGGAGTCATTTAATACGACCATTAGGCCAGTTTTTGCTTTTCTTTCCAAGCATGAAGAAGTGCTGCCTATCAGATGTCAGCATCAGTCCCTCTTTGCCCATAAACCTCTGAGCTGTAAGGTCATTTCCTGCACTTAGCTCAGTTTATGTTCCTGCAGAAGCTGCAGCTCAGTGTGTCTGTTTGATGCCACACAACTCGGCTCGGTGTCTTTCTCACCTGGACGTACGAGGCCCACTGAATCAGGACTCAGTGCAGAGCTCCGATAAATCCCTCCAAACACGACCGGTATGACAGACAGAGACAGACAAGGAGGTAAACATAGTCAGGCAGCAGGCGGCTGCCACACCGGACTCTATTTCTGTCAGACTCCCACTGAGAGCCAAAGGTGCTAAGCCAGGTAATAACAGCCTGCTTGTGAGAGAGCGAGAGACAGACAGACAGACAGACAGACAGACAAAGCCACAGACAGAATGGAAAATATATTCTGTTGGATCAAAGAAACATAATACTCTATTTGTCTTTGGTAACTTATCATATTTTTAAGTGTTAATATATTTTAAACTGTCAAAGAAATATGTATTTCTAAGGTTTAAAAACCCATTGAAGATATATTTTGAAAAAGCAAAGAACTAAGGACAATAGATGGTAGTTGCCAGTGTGATGTCCAAAGATGAACAATAATTCATTAATTTGTAAGTCAGGAGGATTTGAAGCTGTTTGTTCTGGCATTAAAGGAAGTAAAATAACAGTAGGGATTTCTGGCATAAAGTATTGATGGAGTTTTGAACTCTTCACCCATTAAAAGAAAGAACAAAAGACATAAAAATCATTCTTTGCCTTTTTAGTTCAGTCTGAAAATACCTCTGAGTTTGTTGCTGCAGGTACAGGTGAGAAAATAAAATACAGTCCAGACTGTCATTAAAGAAGTAATCTACAGAAACATGTGATATGTGTTTGATTGGACAAAGTACGTAGCTCAGAGAAGTTGCATTGTGTTAAAAGTTGCCAAAATGCAAAGTACTACCCTGAGCTTCATCCCTCCTGCTGTGCAAACACTGAGCTTAAATGTTCACCATATTCATGTCGGTAGAAGTTCACAACAGCGTGAAAATACTCCACTGCAAGTAAAAGTCCTGCAATTATTGTTTATTATTTTACATAAAAATGTAATAACTGTGACACGAGCTTAAGTACACACACACAAGTGTAAGAGCAGTACTTAAGTAACTGCACTTCCTTCAGTGGAAATCAAGCTGTGGTTGTGTTTGAGTTGGTCTCCTGTCAGTGGTTTTGTTTTGAGCAGCCTGAAGCGGCAGAGCGTTGGTCCATTAATCTAATTATCAGAGTGGAATCGCAGATTGGAGGGATTAGCAGACAGGAGCTCTCCGCTAAAGCAGCTGATTTGAAGATGTCTGTTAATCTCACTCGTCTGGCGGCTCATTACTTTTATAAGTTGACATTTTGCTTCCAGTCAGCAAAAGTAATCCCCGTGTTTTATGGGAGCGATAATGTCAGAAACACTGATGCACAGGAGGGCGAAGGCGGCAGTGAACCGCTGCCTTGCTCAGGGGCACTCCAGCTTATTTTGTTTCAAGGACAAACACGCCCTGCTGCCCTTTAATGCAGTTTTGTCTCCATCCTTTTATTTGATTCTGTAATGGCTCCATTTTCCCCTCAGGGATTAATAACGTTCAAACTATTCAGTGAAAGTCATCGATTGGATCTGTGAGGAGTTGTGGTTCAGAGAGGTGGACAAAGAGACGAAGAGAGCGAGAGGGATGCAGACTGGAGGGGTTAAGAGTTCCACCTTACTCTTGTACAGGAGCTTTTCTGCTGGTCTACACTTGGGATTTGTTGACAAGATGAAAAATGCAGAATATTACAAGATTTATCCTCCTGAAATCTGATAGATTTATTTAATCTGTTTGGTGAAAGTTATTTTAATGGGATCTGTGAGATGTCAAACAGGCCTCGGCCTCTCAAGCTGCAGGGTTTCTCCTGGCCTACTTCTCTGTGCTCTGACCCTTGCTGCACCGCACAGCCACGCTGAGAAAATGATGAGCACATGTTGGAGTTTATGCAGCAGCGAGCATCAAAGACACTTTCAGATCTGGGAGATCTCCGAGGTCTGCGGCGGAGCGATAAGGCGGCAGGAGAGCTCACAGTCGTCACGCTCGGCTGCTGCCACAGAGTTTGGTTTGGGCTGTTTTGGATTTGTTTGGTTGGTCTTTTCTTCTGTTTTCTTTTCCTCTCCAAACAGTCGGGCTGCTTGGCTTTGTTCAGCTATGTGAAATATACAACACAGTGTAACCAGCACCTGTTTTGTTTTGTATAAAACGTGACAGTAGCTTAGAGCTGAAGGTTTAATGGGTTTGGCCCTCAGCGGAGAGGAGAGGAGGAGATGGATGGATAGACCTTGCCCTCTCCCGTTCAACTCAGTCACTCCGATTTCATGCCTTTTATTCATAAATGTGTCACACTGACTCAATTGAAAAGCTTGAGAGTGACATGCGACACACAGACACACATACTTAATGCACACACTGATAAATCACCACCTCCTGCCATAAACACACAGCACATGTTCACGTTGTCCTATGTGTCCTAACAGGAAACATCACAAGATAATGTCACAATAATTTTATATTACGTTGGTAAAGTAAAAAGACTAATAGATAGAATAATTAGATTTAACTTGACTTGAACTTTGAAAGCCAAGTAAACCAATAATGTCTGTCTGCAGCTGATGTGTTGAATGAACTCTGTTTGCACTAATAAATATGTGTTTTCTATTAAATGTCAAATGTAGTGTACAAATATAGTATATTTGCTCATTAGATCCACCTGATGGATTTAGGCTATGTTTTTGTGATTTAATGCATTTCTGTACAACTAAATCTAATCTAATGTAAATCTAAATCTAAGATTTCATTTGTATGCGAGGCCATATGGCCATACATTGTACCTGATTATATTCGTTTTGTTCTGAAAATGAACACAAGGGCCAAAAAAGAAGAAAAATTATCGATACATGCATCACGGGTACATATTTGCATAATTTTTCACATTACTAGCAAACCACTGGCAACGAGCCCTGGTCGAGCACCACCATGCCATCAATCGTGGTCCTGGAGAGCTTTAAAAGAGAATTTGTTTTATATCTTTATAAATCTCATACATAACAAATCACTCACTGAGTAAATATATCCAAAAAACATTGTTTCCAATTGTTGGAAAATAGGTGGTCAATAAAGTGCAATTATGCTATCACCCTTGAAGAAACATACCAACTCAGTGAAATCACATCTGTCCAGCTGGAAACACATCTGGAAAATTCAAGATATCCTAAGAGCTGTAGAAAGAACAGAAGAAGAGATTGTGTGTGAGAGAGGAAGAGAGAAACTATTTTAAGCCTCAGACAGACCAACAAACACAAGAAATATGCAGTTTTTTAAATTGCCCTTACAAATCACTCAAGTTTTTATTTAAAATCCCAGCTCTGTTCACAGACAGCTATTAATAGACAGTGTAAGTATGTCTTAAAGGAAAACTCCACCTGACAACCTAATATTTCTGCTGTTTCATTGCTTATTCATGTATCTTTTAATATAGTACATACCTGGACAAAGTTTGCCATGTCACATATTTTCCACTTCTCATTAACATTTAACAATTCTGCAGCAAGACTTTCACTGAAGAACTTTTCATCTTTTTGATTGATTTGATTACTTCTGATAATGAAGACTGGTGATCAGTACAAAAATAAATTTATATAGGACACTTTGCATTTCCCAACTTTTTATGACCATTAATATTAGAATCAATATGAGACTCCCTGGTATTTACTTTATCCATATATTATGTTTATTTTTCAACAGAAAATTTTGACATTCATCTTTATGCTGACGATACCATCTTATATACCTCTGACTGTCACAACAAACCAATTATCTTCAGACCTCTTTCAGTAATTTCAGTAATTCAGATGTCTCTCTGCTGTCCCAGGAGAGCAATGAATCACCTGACCACACCTCCTTTTGAGATGAACATGCTAATGGGCACAAAGATGGGCACTATTACATTTATTATTTATGTAACATGGACACTGGTCACGAAAATAACAAATGCGTTGAATGGAAATTTTGCAATGCAGAATTTTTACACCAAGACAGGGACCTAAAAGTTCAAATTTGATTCTTATACTGGCAAAGAGCTTGTTTCTCCTTTAAAATAACAAATTAATAATTAATAAATTGCAGAAAATATGTCCTACAAGTTGTTATTTAAATGATGCATACAGTAAACAGTTATTTTCAAAGTGAACATTGTCTATTCTTATGCTGGCGGGCCTGTTCCAATTTACAGCCTGTTTGTGACAAACATTAGGAACGTTTTTCTCATTTAAAGCTTGTTTCAAACTCCATTTAGTTTGTTCTTGTTAGCACATAGAAAAATCCTGCTGTCTGTCATTAAAACATGGCACACACTTGACATAGCACAGATGTGAAAATATACTAGATCCCTAGATTCATTTACTTGTAATCGTTAAAACAGGATGTAATGAGAAAACATGAAAAAATAACTCTGCATGTGGAATCATCTTGTATCTCAACATCTGTTTGTGATTTGAGTCTTTTCCTCTGACAAATCATGCCTGGTAAAGTGATGGGTTTTTTTCCATTCAAAGTCATCGGTCTCCCTCCACAAATTAACCTGAATAATAACTGTACTGTAAAATGTGACATGCAGTTTCTCCCTCGATAACCGCACCTCAGTCTCATGTCCTGGTTTTGTGCAGGATTGCATCAGACATTGTGTGTAAACGAATAGAAAACAGCTGTAAGGGTAATGCGGTCGGAAAGGTCGGTTAATCCCCTCTGGAGATGTTTCAGACAACTTTACTTGTATTCTTGAATTGCTGCAGCGTGTTTTATAGTCGTGTTGTTCTCTCTCACAAAGTCGGACTAGCAGACTTGATGTTATTACTTGTTCACTTAAGCCAGACATTATTTTAAATGTGCCTCACACTGAGTGACCTCGGCATAATACTTTCAAACACCGCAGCTCTGCACGCCCTTTATCTTTTTAAGTGATGCTTTTATGTGACGTAAATGTGACTCCATGGTTGCAGTTAAAGTGGTTTTCCATTTGTTTTTTTTCATGGTTTAAGATAAATTGTCTCACATTAAGTGATATTAGAGTTGATGGAAAGTTTCTCATCAGGTATACAGTGTCTTGGTAAGTGATGGTGATTATGGAAAATGATCAGTCACAAAATAAGAGCCTAAGTTGTCTGTTTAACCGACAACAGGCTTTTATTTTACTCCAACACTATCACTGCTATAACCACTATAGTGCATATACTTCTGCTACTGCTTCAGTTTTACTTCTAGTAATCCTGACACTGAAGCTTTCGTCTAGTACTACAGCATCACGGCTAATTGCACAGTGATTACACTGCAAAAGCAGCTAATTATATCACTTTCAACTAGTTATACCCCTCGTACTGTCATTCCTGCTGCTTCTAGTACCCCTGAAACTGAAACTGGAGTACTGCACTTAAAAAATATGATGGAGACATGCTGCTTCAGATACAGGTGAGACGCAGTAATAGATCAGTGAGTTTGATGGCTTTTTGGCACCAAATCATATGCAGGATTTTATGGAGTTTATAGAGTTCATTTAGTCCTTTGTCGTGACATTTGTTAGGTAAACGGTGGAATTAAGCTTTTAATGCCAGATTTGACTTTTTGTCTGTGAACACAGCCAATGCAGTGACATCATTGGAAAGCAGGATACAGTAAAGTATTCAACATACAGGTGGTGTCAGGATTGCAGGCTGATGTACAGGCTTTCATGCAACGCCTCAGAAAAGCTGTTATTTAAATCATATTTCCTCCCCTGCTGGTGTAACTTGAATATTTTTTCTGGGCACATCCAGTGAGTGTTACTGCCATAAAATGTTATGAACAGAACAGAAAAGAACAGGAATTTAGGCACTACACAACTACAGTACTACATTTGAATGCACGTCTATGGTTAGTCAATGTCCCACACACCATCCTGTGCTGCATTTTTAAAATATGCTCAAAGAGAAGGTCTCATGGTAGCAGAATTAGAGGCTGTACTTCCTCTTTAAAGGCAAAAACACTGCAGTCTTTTGACCTGTTACTCTAAAAAATTAATAAGATAGCGACAAGCAGGCTATGCAGAGCCACACAGCTTGAATATTTAATTATTAGGCCGCTGCATTGAAAGGATGTGGCCTCAGTTATGTAAAAAAATCCCTTAATGGCTTAGGAAAATGTTTAGATGCTGTGTCATGTTAATGATCAGCAGTCAACTGATTTATAACTCAGAAACTGCGACAACAAGCGCGACTATTTGTACTGCTGCCATGGTTGGTGCTGCTGCTGCTAAGAGGCGTAAGTAGGACAGAAGAACGTGAAGAACAGCATGTTGATGTGTTAATGCTCCGATGCAGCAGCGTGTCCTAATCTTAGCCGCTCTGTCTGACGAAGTCCATGATTCAGGATCCCGCCACGCCGGGCTCCGATCAGCAGCTGCCCTTCTTCTTCTTCACTGTCAACAATTACAGACGTAAAGACAGAAAACAAACAAGGATCTGGCCCTCTGTCCTCTGTAAGGAACAGAGAGTGGCCATCTGTCTACAGGGAAAACAGCATGTTGGGACCCCATGTGGCGTCCTGGCGTGGATTCACAGCCACACTGTCTGATGACAGCCTCTAATCTACAAGAAGACAAAAATACAGATTTTTCCATTACACGGTGATGAGCCGTATTAAAAGCACTGAATTGGTTTTGTTGAATAAAAGTTAAATCCAAGCTGCAAGACCATATTCGCTCACACTCTGTGCACTGAAAGATGAATCTACATCTCCTCCAGCCCCTCCCTCCATCCCTCACTCCTGCTATCTGTGTCTGCAGACGTGATATCCCAGCAGGCCGAGGTTTGTCTGACTCAGTCTTTGTGCTCCAGCTAAAAACATCTCGACACACATTCTGCTTTTCTGGTCACCGACTCTCCCTGCTCTAATCTACTGTACTCTGCCCTGCCGGGGGAATAAGCAGGGTTTTCCTTCCCTCAGCAGGGATGAATTATTTCTTATTCTCTGTACTCACCGATGCTAAAGTGCAGAATGCCTCCTTATCTTAGATGCTAATGGTTGATTTGATCCGTTATTAAGTGGGAGTAGCACAGTTTTCTTTCCTCCTAGTGGGTGTTTTTTTGGCTGAAACTGAGAATATGAAATGAAACATCTCCGCAACAATGATCTGATTGGTTATATGATGGCAGCTGGCCCTGCGTCCGTACGTATTGGCACATTCGGTCTACATATGGCAGCTCGGAGGTGTGAATGGATGTGGCTGTGAATGTGGAACAGCATGTTGATGAAATCGAGCATGTTGATCCTCCTGGAGAAGACGAGGTTGGAAACATTATGGCCGTGACAAACACAGTCTGGTCGAAGGACTCGTAGTTGCAGGTTACAGCTGGAGGTTTCAGGTCCTCTGTGTTCATACATGTAGGAGTGTCGGATAAACAGACAGCGACCTGGCAGCGGTGGGAGAAGTATTTAGATCAGTGTAGTAATGTTTAGATGACCTAAACAATATGGTGCTGTGACCCAGACAATTACAATCAAAATAATCCGTTTATGTCCAAAAGAGTCTATCTGGACTGCAAGTTTTGCCCAAAAAAAGTTCGTCAGGTTGGTCTGGTTAGGTGGGTTTGCCAACCTCATGTGGTGTTGCTGCCTCCGAAGGGCAAACGTAAATGAAAGACCAGGGTGGGAGGATTATTATACCAGTCAACCACCCATGAATGGTTGCTGTTTTTCTAAATAAATGACAGAAATGGCTTTTTCTCCTTCCTTGTTTTCCTTGCTGCACTGAAAAGGTACGTGACCCTGAGGGACATTTCTTGTAGTTTTATTGCTTGTTTTGTTCAAGTAACAGTCTAAAGCCTAAATAAATTCAGTTTACAATCACATAAAAGTGAGAAAAGCAGCACATTTGAATGGCTGGAACCACTGAACTACGTTTCTTTTAAGGATTAAAAGGTTGGTCGGTCCATCATTTGGGTCCAGACTGAAATATGTCAACAACTATTGGATGGACTGAGAGAAAACTGTCCCATCAGTCTCTGCTGCACTTTGTATTTACTACTAATTATCTCGATAGGATTGTTAGCATTTGTTTGAAAATATCTGTATGCCTGGTTAACAGATAGACTGCTACTGGATCCCATAGACATCCACTGATTGAGCTGCATGCAGGCCCTTAATGAGTTCATCTAAGTTTTTGGAAAGAGAAATAAGTAACGTAATTTCCCTCAAACAGTCCATTTAATTAAATCCTTGACTATGAAACATATTGCTGTGGTTTTACTTCTCTTAACTGTAAGAAAGATGTGACATTATGATGCGGTTTAGAGTCTTTTATGTTTCCACAAAGTAATAACTTTATATTTGGAGATGAAACAGGTTAATACAGGCTTCCAGTAAGTCTCTTATTATGGATGAATAAGCAGAACAATGGCTGATTTAAGACAGATATTGTAATCTTTGAGCAGTTCCTCCTACTCAGCAGGCCACTCTGTCGCTGATGATCCACCCACATTTACTCTGAGAGTCAGCGCAGCTTATTTCCAGATTTCCTTTAGGGCCGTGCCAGTGCCGTTACTTTATTTCTGAGGCGCACAATAAAGCCTCTTGGCTGCTCGACAAAGGGAAGTCAGAATGAAATCAGAGTCGCTGTGATGACTCTGTTCTTCTCAGCAGAGCAGAGTCATCTCTTCTCTTTCCTGTAGCTGCAATTTAGTTTTTACACATCACCGTTTTTGTCTGTATGTTTACTTTGTGAAGCTGTTTTCTATCATTACAGTTGTAAAGTTATTCATTACTTGCACTCAAAATACTGTTTTCCTCATGGACTTGGTAGTGAAGGCAGTGTTGATGAATAAAAAATATACATTCAGGCGAGGAAGACCGTTTTCTGAGCAGCTAATCTCTGATGAAAAGTGGGTGATTTTGAATTTAAGTCACCTCAACTCTTGCTAAATCTAAGATGGTGCATATTATAATAATTCCCTCCTCGTTCTCCTTGAGTTCCCTTTGATAGCCATCAGGACTGTGCAACCCTGTTTCCTGGAAATGTACCCATAAATGGTTTTAACCAAATTAGTTTTAGAGGACGGTTTATGTTTACCCGTAATGTTTTTTTCCCCTCAGTTCACTCAAACATTAAAAAAGTATTCAACTCTGGCCTTGTGCCTCAAGTCATGGGTAACTTTTTCAAGTATTTAGCCAATACCACCATCTTTGTCTGACCTTTAACACATCCTTTCAGTGCCTATACACACCGATAAACACTGTTAACAAGATTTAGTAGCCATGGGCGGATTTGATAGGAAAACAAAAAAACTTTCAGACTTTAAAATTGCTTCCTCATTAAAAAAATAATCTGGTAATACTTCTTTAAAAATGCATTTGGTATTTATTACTATTAAATCACTAACACGGGAGCTGGATGAAATGAAGTTCATAAATAAACCAAACATTAAAAAAATGCCAGCCAATATGGCGTCCAATATTTCTCATTCATCAACCGGCTCTCAGCTCCTGTCTCCCGTAATGTGATTGGTGTGTTTGCTAGAGCTGACAGCGGAGGCCTCTCTGAATGATTATGTACCCGAATAGCTCTGAGGCAAATAAATAAATAAATAACAAAGGAATAGAAACCGCATCCTGCAAGGCAACATGACTCACACTCTCTAAATTAATTGATACGATTAAAAAAAACCTGCTGTGTCCCTGAAAAAGGCGCCAACTGGACACACACTTAATGCTGACTCCACTATATCGAGTTTGGCCTTTGAAACAATCGTTTGCTGTTAATGAGAGGAAGAACCAACCGTCTCTGCTTCATTAGAGGCTTAATTTAATTTTACTCAACCGTGAGAATTACAAAACAGGCCTCAGTAATCCTGCCGGTTTGGATGAGGGATTTCTGTCCATCTAATTTTTGATTCATTAATTAATGAAAGAAACGCTTCATCTTCTTGTTCTAGTATCTTGTTCTTATGATATATAATACTTACCAGCACATCATAGCATCATATGTGCCCTTTTTTAACCTGCCACAGCGACCTACAGTCTCACATCCTTATTCACTTAATGGTTCTGGGGCTGTGAATTAAAACATTTTACTACACAAAAGACATAATTTAAAGGAAACTCCAGTTGTTTTCCACGTTTTTGTACTTCTGTTTAGGCAGCATTTTAATATTTGGGAATTTAAAGGACCAGTGTGCAGGATTTAGTGTCATCTAGCAGTGAGATTGCCAATAACAGATCATCTTTCCCCTCATCACTTCTTAGTTTCAAGTGATAATACACTCATGATGACACAATTCTGGATATTACATCAGATTTCTGTCAGCAGATGCCCCTAAATCTACACAACGTTCCTTTAAGACTATCAGACAAATGCCTCATCGGTTTTGTTCATTTCAAGTTGTTCAAGATCTCTCAAGATGAGAGTGAAAGTGAAACTTCTTCAATCACTACAAAGTTTGGTACTTGCTTGCTGAAAGTCATTATAAAGTGTGTTTTTTGGTACAGTGCTGTGTTTACTAAATGTACTCATCTCCTTTCTCTCTCCTCTCTTCCATGTCTGAATCTCCTCCTGTGATGCTGTCTGATCCTATCAGGTAAGACATTTTGTTCATTTGAAAAAAACAGAAACCTTCACAGGGAGTGCAGATGTGAGAGTGAGACCTTCCTGTGTTTGTCTGGGTGGAGTTTAAGCTGAATTATCGCTGAAGATTACATCACAGGGTCTTTTGAAGCTCGCTGGATTTCAGGGGAAGCCGAGGGTGTGGAGTTGTTCGGAAATGTTTGGACAGACCGATGTCAGGGGGTTTAATGAGGTTTTGCTCAAGCTGCTGCTGTAAGATTGAGAAATATTGCATAACTTAAATATACACAAATTAATCTTATCAGTGAAATGTGAAAAAATAGTATAAGAGGAAGGAAGTGTGAAGTACATCGAGGAGACTTTCAGGGACTGCGATGGTTAAGCTTCATGTTCTGCTGCTCAGAAATTCATGTCCAGGTTCAAACTACAGGTTGTGAACATTAATTAAGCTGCAACTCAGACTTGTGGTCCTGCTTTATGAAAACAGATCTCAAGTTATTGTTAAGTGATCTGACAGGGGCCGAGATGCAGCGCAGTGAGTGGTCACTTCACTCCAGCGGGTCTCTGATTTCAGAAGAGATAATGTTAAAACCAGTTTATTATGTACATTTAGATAAAAGTGATGCAGTCTAAGATAACAATAAAACCTCCCTTCATGATGGTTATAATGTTTTATAGAGGTGTTGGAGAATGTAGTTTGGAGTATGTAGCTGTTGAGGGTAGGTTGACTATACTTTTATATCTATATATATTATTTTTATTCTGTTGTAGTTTTTGAATATGTGTGAAGTGTGAAGGAGGTTGTGCATTTAAAAGATAACAAAATGAATGAACCTTAAAGGGGTTTTCACTGCAGGACTGTTGAATTGCTTTAGTTTTAGCTAAATGTATCTAATAAAGTGAAAACTGTGAGCAGAATTTAAACCTGATCACATTTGATAAAGCTGAGAGCTGAAATGTGAGTCCAAATCGGCTCCGTTTAAATAATTTGCCCACAACAATCAAATCATGTGAGCTCATCTCCAAACAGGAATGTGTGGAAAACGGTTTCACACCGCAGATGTGTTTATCTGAAGAAAATAACTTTTCACAGCTGAAACTTGTTTTGTCTGCACAATCGACGTGATTGTTTGGTTGTTTAAACAACAGCACTGTTGCATGCTGGGATGTTTGTGAGTCAGATACGAGCCTCGGTAGAGCCTTTGACCTTTTAATTTACAGTTTCCACCAGACCTTTTTCTTTCTTGGCTCTCCACAGAGGCTGCACAAGTTTTAGAAAATTCTTTAGCTTTATTCTCTCCGTGTTCCCGCTGCTTCCTGCTCTGTGATATTTACTCGTTTGCACTGTGCATCCGTCCTGCAGTATTTTTAAGGGTCCGTCTCTCCCGCAGCGCCGGTTATTAAGCTGCAGCTCTGCTCTGCAGAATCGACCGTAAGACACACTTCCAGCCGTTTTCAGGTTCTGTGGCTTTGGAAGCAGCAGGAGTGTGTGTTATCTCTGCGAGGGGCCGCTAGTTAAAGGTCCGGTTTGTGGCCCTGCTGGGGACACTGGGAGACACATTTTATAAAATGGATCAGATGGAGACAACAAGAGGCCGAATGTCACGGCAAAGTGCACCTGGAGGCGTTTGACTGATGTGGAGGAGGAACAAACCCAACAAACAGCTACACAGATGGTGAAATTCAATCAGACCCACTGAAGCACGAAGCAAATATGTTTCAAACTAACCTGCAATGGGTATTATTTTGATGAATAACTGTTAAATTGTGAAAAGATATTAAAAAAATGTTCATCTTAACTACTCAAGATGACATCTTAAGAGAATATTCTGTCTAACAGAAAAGCTGCAAAATGTGCACTTTTGAAAAACTGGAATAAATCGAATACTTTGCATTTACAGGTGATGGATGTATGTATAGGAATAAAAGTTTTTTACTTCCGTAAAATAAAAATCACCATAATCGTCCCCACATTTCCTGGCAGCAAAAATTTGATCTGCTTAACTCGTTTAACTGAAACTCATAAATCAGGATTGGTCTTACTCTGATCAAGCAATCAGTGAAGCATTTATGAATAATCTGTCAGTAATAAGTTTAGTACACTCATCTAAATTATAATTCCACCAAAAAAACATACTCACAAAGCCACAAATGTCTCTGACAAGATATTGAAGAAATAAAACTTAATAAAATCATAAAGTAATTCGATTTTTCAGCTGTCGTCGAGCAGCCTTCTCAATAAAATGACGACCTCTTCGGAGAAACGAGGGGACGCAGATGTCCTCTGTTGTTTTTCCCCTCCGAGCAGCAGCGGGCGTTTAAGTCGAGCCATAAACAAAGTTAAGCGAGTTAAAAGGCAGGCCTGTATTGACAGAGCCAATCAATAACCTGCACTCAGCCACAGGAGGGAGGAATCGTCGACATGAGAAGAGAAATGTCACCGCTGCTTTAATACGTGTTGATTTCAGCCGTTTAAAGAAGAAACGAGCACCAGAGGAGGCTGAGGAGCAGCAAACATCAGATAAAGCAAGTCAGGGTCACGTTTAATGATTTAAATAAATGACAATTATTTTTATTATGCATTATTTCAAAACACATCAGTCATCAGCACTGCATCTTCCTTTCCATACACAGTAGTTTATTTTGACTACATACACCATCTTACAGCTTCAAATATTCACTCAAGCACCAAATGTGGACTCATCCGCCGCTGAAAATAGTCCCCAACAAATGGATACTTTCCTCCTGTTTGTCAGATGAAAACCAGACTGACCTAGCAGCTTTTTTACTGCAAGAATCATTTAAAAACGATATATTTTTTATCAGTTTTTAAACATTTATGTTTTCAGTACCTGAGAGACGAGTATGTTGTTGGTTTGGGTCTTTTCATTGAATTTGTTGATGAGCTTCATGGGAGGATCGAGCCACTGAAGAACCATTTAAAAAGCTCACAGTGAAAGTGGTGGCTGGATCAATTTATAGATGTAAACAGCATCCCGACATGTAGACAGCAGGATGGTCTTGTGATTTGCAGTCAATGTGGGTTATATCTTCTCTGTAGTGTACTATTATTGGTCAAATGCTGAAACAATGTGAAACGAGCTTTTTAGAGACTAGAAAGGCTGAGGTTGTGATGTATTAATGAAGATGAAAGAAAGGAACAGAAATAGCATGTGAAGAGGAGGAAAAAGAAGAGTGAAGGGAGGTTATACAACAAAAAGGAAGGAGGAAAGGGTGGCGACAGGTACGTTGATGGAAGAGGGAGTGATGGAGGTACAGCACGTGGTTGTAAAAGCTCTCCGTCTGTACAAAAGCTTTTAACTCCAGCTGGAAGTGTTGACCACGGGGCGTCCGCCGGTGTCTCCGTCATGTCCCGTCCACTGTACCGCTCAGCAGAGGAAATGGACTCCGGCACCAGCGGCAGGTTTTCAGCTGACGAAACTGCACAAAAAACTCTGGCAGCCTCTTTTCATTTATCCCTCAGCCTGCGTCATAGAAACTGGACTGCAGCTGAGTCCTGACAGAGAGAGAAAGGGTTCACACGGAGCCACAAAGTTCAGGCTGAAAGGCTTCACACCTCTGTTGGTTAACACCGCAAGAGCACCACAAAACAAAACTATTAGATGGATTACAGATTTGAAAGCTAGCTTCGCTTTTCTTCTTTACCTCAGCAGTAATATAACTCGACTGCAGCCTGATAATCAGACCGAACTCTCTTTGTTTTTACATTGTTATCCAGTCGACTCGGTAGTGGTTGATAGAATCAGTTAATCTGGGTCTGTCTTAACAACACTTGCCATCACTTTTTGACGCTATATGCACTTTGTTATTTCAGCCTGCAAAGATCTAATAACCCAGTGGAAACAGAAAATATCTCAAAATGCTGCAAAAATGCAAAATGCTGTTGCATACATGAAAACAAAAAGCAACAAAGTGCAATCGAAACACTTAACATAATATTTTGTGACCAACATGTAGCATATGCATCTGAAAACATTAGATTTGTGTGGAATAATAATGACTCTGTACCCTTCCTCACATCCATCCACATGAATCCAACATATTACCTCACCATTTTCCAGTGTTTAAACTTCATCTAGAGTTTGGTTTTAATGATGTCATCTTGTTGTGTCGTCTTCTGGAGAATGACCATCACTGATGGTTCAGCTCGATTAATTAACTCTGAAAACTGTGTAACAGTAGCAGATAATCACATTTCCTTTTGAGAGTTTTACTGAATATTCATTTACTGAATATTTGTCCATTAACCATTTAATGCTCACACAGCAGGTCCAGTGAAATTAAAGATTGTGAGGTCAAAGGTCAAGGTCAAAGGCAGGCTCTGGTGATGATTTGGCAGGAAACAGGTTGAAAAGCAAGGACTGCTTGTACAAAGAAGGGAAACTGGGGAGTGTTAATAAATGATTTATACTTTTTAATTAACTGCTGGTGGCGCCAAAGGAAAAGTCGTGTGGGTTTATCCTCTGGAGACCTTAAATATCTCATGTCAATCAATATTTAATCAACACTTTTTTGTCTTCTCTGTTTCTGGTCCTCACATTTGAAACATAGAATAATGAAATATTAGTTCATGGTAGATAGATAGGAATAAAATATTTTTATTACCTTAGTCATTTCTACTTATTTTGCCTGCAGCAATAATTTGAGGTGCTTAACTTAATTGAAACACATAAGCCATGATTGATAATCTTATGTCAATCAATCAGTCAATTAAGCATTTACTTTCAATGTACTAAGCTGCTAAATCAATATTTAATCAAGATACTTCACTCTGAACCAACTATTTTAATTTTCTATTAGTTGTGATTTTATCATTACATGTCTTTTCTGTTTCTGGTCTGTAGAAATAAGCTGATAATCTTTTGTGCAGGGGGGATATGTGGAGGTGGAGTGACAGCACAATAACTAACAAACCAGCTACTTACATTTTAAATGAGTAAATTATTAAATCGATTTTCATTTGAATTACAAGACACATCAAACAACTTCAGGTAAATTCACTCCACTGATGAAAAATGTGGCTGAGCAGGAGAGCAAATGTGTGTCAGTAAATATTCTCACGCTGAATCAGTTATGGAAAAAAAGCAGGTGGTCTAAAATCTGCCTGTAAATCGTTTACAGTCCACGATACGTTTTCTGTGCGATGCTCCAACCGTGGCTTTGTGCTGCCGTGTCTGTCAGAGAAATATGATGCAGCAGGAAACCTTCAATGGATTATTCCGATGCTTGCATAACACAGAATTTGTCTTTGGAGAAAAGACCATTTTTAGCTCCCACTGACTCGATCCCCGCGTTCCCTTTTTTTTCCTCTCTTCCCTTCTCGTGAGCGATGACTTTCATGTCAGGCTAAATATTGAAGCAGGCTCTCCATCCCCCATCATCAGCAGGCTGCCAGGACGGTGTCAGCAGCAGAATGATGCATCTATTTCAAGCTTGGATCATCCTGAACGAGAGGATGATCCTACTCTGTCAGTTTTTTTCTCCTTTTTTAATTTTTTTTTTTAGCAAAGACAGTTTTTTGGCCATATTAGCTGTTTTTCATCGGCTTCACACACCAACGTACCACGGTGTACTGGCAAGGTAAAGCTTCCCGGGGATATCAACATCCATGTTTGTGTCCACATGCATAGTTTACACACTTTTAAATGCTATTGCATTAAAAAAAACATCCTGCAACACATTCTTCTAGTCACAGTAAAGTTTTCTACAGAGTTATTGTAAGGTGTGAGGAGGAGGTTTGGACACATTGTCTCTCTTCATCTTAAAAATGGAGAAGGCAGCGAAACATAAAGGATGTTTTCAAGTAAAAACAGCGCCCAGGTGCTGTCAGCTGAGCTCATTAAAGATGCATTGTACTGATGAGTATGTCAACAGCCAGAAATGCAGCACAGAAATGTCAAAATACTATAAGTTTGAGTAATTTAGAAATCATTTTTGCACCAGAGAGTGAATACATATTTTAAAAAAACAGAATAAGGTGGATTTGACTCTATAATCCTGTATAATCCATCAAAATATATCAGGAATAATAAATTTATGATATTGCCGATTTCCACAGAAACACTGACAATGAGCAAGAAGGAAAACTATAGACTAAGACGAGCTAGATGAGCTAATGACATCCACAGCGGGCCAAATCCAGCACCTCAGTGGCTCCATTTTTGGGTCCACTGCTGATCATGAACCACGGTTTGATCAGCATATAAGGAATCCACCTGCAGTTATTTCACAGCAGAAATCAGAATTCACAAAACCAGCTATGCTTCAGTTACCGAACCATTACCACCACAGAGACGAAAATACCCCGTGACACCGGTCACAAATTCAGATCTGACTCATCTTGAGGCATCTTGACTCATCTTTTTTTCGGAGCTGTGTAAATATAAAATCAATAAATATAAAGCTCTTGTTATTGTTGAGCATTCCAGTGACCCTAAATACAACATTGTGCTTTATGTAAAATATTAATAAGACAAACACACGCAGACTCACACCTTGAGGCGGAGTGGCTGAACCCCCAGCTGAGATCAGTAATTGGAGAGTGGCTGAAGCAGGTGGTGTGTGTGTGTGTGTGTGTGTGCGTGTGACAACCTCTCCGGTGGGCAGAGTGTCAGAGTGCCTCCGTTCTCTGACCGTTAATTACAGCTCTTCACCGTCTGCGTCACTTCGGGGGCAAAAAAGAAAAAAAAACAGCGAGATGTCGCCCTGCCTCCTTCTGCTGTCTGAGGCCGAGATGGGATTTCCTTTTTGATGCCCGTCACTGTCTCGTTGTAATCTTACACGACTTGTGGATTCGCCAACAGCAAGAAAAAGTAGATTGAAGATTGAAGTATATTGTTGCTGTCAGTTAGTGCATGGAAATCAGCTTAATAACCTCCAAATCACTTCTGAGACACTGAAGAAGAAGTGGAATAAGGCATAAATACATTGCCAATATTGTTTTTTTATGCACATACATAGAGATCTACAATAACACTATAATGCCAACTTGTCTGTTAAACAACAAGCCAGCAACTTTAAAAAAGTTCAATTCAAAATAAATTGTATGTCAGTTTGCATGTCTTACATACTAAAACATTACTCAAGTTGATATTTATGTATGGTAAAAATCAAAACATTAGCATGCTACTGTAAAATATATGTGAATTGAAATAATGAAAAAGGAAACTTTGCATGCTAACCATGCAAACAAACCCAAAAAACGAAAGTGCTTCATCTCACTGTGAAAGATCTTGTGATGATTTATTTATCTGTTAGTATCTTATCTTAACTTATCCCATGTGCATATGTAAATGAACTAATAATTTATCTACCAATAGGTATGTCCGAAATGCTCACTGGAGAACCAAATGTGTATTAATCCACCGCTGAAAATAGTCCCCAGCAAACTCTAATTTCTCCTGTTTGAATAACATTGGCTAACTCCTACAGTGCACATTTGTTTCAGAGAAATACTAAGCTTTTTCTTGAGTTTATTTAACCCTCCCAATAGTGCCCCAAGTCCTAAAATTCCCTTCAAGCTCCCAGTTGATGTTTTACTCGGCTAGAAATTGTGTCAGGTTTCAAAACAATGAACTGTGAGGAAATTTGCGGATTAAGGGAAAATATCAGACCCTGTAACTGAGTCAAGAATGACAGTAAATCTACTACTATAAAT
>JBAJHX010000067.1:18351390-18386476 GCA_037176925.1 Amniataba percoides | reverse complement strand
TATGTATTTGCAAAACTCTAAAATGTTAATAATCATGATAATGTTGATATTGAAAAGCTCACATCTGTCACTCCTCACAAAGAGAAAATAAGAGCATCAGAAATGAAAGAAAAAGGTGTTACAACACAAGAGACGTGAAAAAATTACCTCCCTTATTCATTCCACCTCTTCTTTTTCCATATGAAGCAACCTCCCACACACACACACTCTCACACACAAACACACATTCGTCATCTATGCACTCATGCAGAGCAGCTGTATTCATCCTGCAGACACACATGTGTGGGTTCACTTTTGGACAGATGCTGCTTTTCATCTCTGAGCCACTTATGCAAGAACAACATTGTTTTACTGTCGTCCAGCTGCTGCTGGTTTATATTTAGAAAAGCGGGGATTTATCTGCAGCACTGATCGACTTTCAAGTAAAATGATATCAGTAGCCTGTTATTTAATTGACTGGTCTGTCATCAGGGTCTTTGTGGAGTTAATTGTGTTATTATTAGAGTTAATCATTACTGGAAAACAATGCTCACATCTCTCAAATCACAGTAATATTCAGAAATATGTTTTCATCTTTAGTTAGCCTAAAGTCTTTTTCTCCCTTCCTTTTTGTATTTAGCTGTGGAAGGACCATTAAGCTTGAAGCAATCTGACAGATCTTTTTTAGTTCAATCAGGATATTAGTGAGTAAATTTAATAATTTGATTTATGGCTGCAGTCAGAGACAGAAAACTGGCTGGTTGGAATCACTGAACCTGATTTTGTGCTTATGACAGCAGCTCGTCTGTAGTTGGGACATATTCATTACCAGAGTCTGTGAAATAGCCAAGTTTTAAGACTAATTCAACATATTATAACTGTGAGACATATAATCATATTTTTTCATTAAATAAAAAGTTACAGATTTCAAATTACAACTAATGTAATCACAGGAACTTAACTGAATTGCAGTCTGGTAAAATTGCAAAGTTTGGTATTTTTAATGAAACAAAATGTTAAGACGACCACAGATCCGAGCTAGAATTAGACGCTTTCACTACTTGAATGACACATTTTGATTGCAACTCTTCTATAAGAGCTCATCCTCTTCAGAAATTGTCAAGCAGCCAAGAAGATCAACTTTGAGAAAATTAAATCTCCTTTCCTTCACAGCCCAGGGAACAAAATGCCACAGAATTCATCTTCAAAAAGTGGATTTTCTGTACAAGTCGGTCTTTTGTGTTCAGGGATGAGATCAGTTTATGGGGATAATCCCCATTATGTGTGTGTGAGTGCTCCCTGGAGCATGACATCATTTCATTGCGTGGTTTTAAGGAGTGGGGGGGTGGGGGCGGAGACAGGATGTCGAACCCTCATTAATGTCAGAAAGATCACGTCAGTCTTGTTACATATCTAACAGACACAACTGGATCCATCATAGTGGACCGATATCAAGACATCTCAGGATTGAACTTTGACCTTTTCTATAATAGGAAACTGATTTGTGTCCATATTGAAGTTACTTGTTGTTGGGGGCATTTAGCTAACATAGTTTAGGTCGACTTGTCTCTGGGAGCGAGTATTTTTGAGTATTTGAGTGATCACCTTTATCTAGTGATGAAACATTTCTATCCTGATGCCTCCATCCATAAGTGGAGGTCACTGAAAGGTTTGATGAGGATGAAGATGATGCTATGGCCTTCACAGTCATCACATCTCAGGTCAATTGGTGTGTTAGACGGCGCTCTCCATCACGATCATCAAAACACCAAGTGAGGAAATATCTTTTGGAAGAGTGTTTGGTGAATATCTTTTGTTGAATGGATCATCAAATGCATGTCTGCACATGATTTAATGATAATCCACCTTGTGATTTTGTAGGTCAGTCTAGACAAAAGTGGTGGGCTGACTGCAGCTAGGATGGCAAAATATTCATAGAAAAGAAATTAAACAAAAAAAGAAGAGGAAGCAAGAAAAGCAGCATTTCAAATGGGTGTGAAATACTTCCTCTGGCTCTGCTTTTCTATAAATAATTTTCTCCTCACTGTAGCGTTGGCATCACATGACATAATCATGTTTTTCAGCAGTTTATCCATTTGACCAAGAAATCCATTTTTTCGGGGGAGATAACTCTGGAGAATCAGATGCCCTACATGTCCTCTTCCAGCCTCTCGCTCCAGTTAAAGCCGCGCAACATCTACTGTATGTTAAGTATGTTTATTCGAATGCATTTTGATTTGCCCTTCCTGTTGCCGCGTGTGAATATATCCTGCCACATGTCATCTGACCTACTTCACATTCAGCATCAGTGTGTGTGTGTGTGCGGTTATTCATGCGTTTGTGTGTCTGATGTTGTGATGTGTGGGTCACTTTGGCACGTCGCCGCCCGTCCTCGCATTCACACCGGAAATTAGATGAAGGGAGAAAGAGAGAGGACGAGAGGGAGGCGGAGTGAGCAGGAGATGGAGATGCAGGGAGGCAGGAAAATAGAGTGTTTTAAATAGAGACAGAGCAGTAGAGAGAGAGAGAGAGAGAGAGAGAGAGAGAGAGGCTGGATGAAAGGCTTCGCTGGCTGACAGCCCACACCGACCCACCACCAGAGACTTCGATCACAACTCACAAGGGGTCTGTGTGTGTGTGTGTGTGTGTGTGTGTGTGTGTGTGTGTGTGTGTGTGTGTGTAGTCTCTCACTACACAGTCGTCTCTGTTTGAGGCTACTACACGCAGCCAGATGAGCCTGCAGCAGCATCTGAATGAACAGTGACACGGTTAACAAGATATAAGATGAAACTGATCTATACATGTAGAAACGTCATGAAACGTCCAGTGATGTTCCACATTTTTCACTCTAGTCAGGTTTTCAGTGCAAATTTTCATCAAATATTCAGATAATTGGTTAAAGAAAATGCTAATTTATGTGTGTTTATATCCAGACCTGTTGAGATAAACAGGTGTTAATTCTCCAGTCATCCTCACTGATCTGATTTTTTAAAATTCATTTTCAGTCCAAGGTTTTGTGTAGACCATGTTTCCTAAAAAACAAAAAGTCACAATTTTCATTCATTTCCACACATTGTTTAATCCATAAATCAAAAATGTGCATTCAAACCAGGAAATAGTAACTTGCTTTTAGTAACACTGTGTGACATGTTCCTTTACTACCATCAGAATGCAAATTACTGGATTATTTAAACAAGGTATAACAAAATACTCTTCAACAAATGCACTATTTTCTTCTGTTTGATTAACATTTGATAAAAACTACAGTAACCAGCTGTTTCAGGAAATCAAGGAGCCTTTTTTAAATGAAACAATATATTTCTAAGATGTTTGAGGAAGCTATAGCTACCTAAAGGACTTGAGATGATACTCACTAAAGAGGAAATTAGCAGGGTTTTATTCAATAATAATTAAAAGAACAACAGCAGAAACAAATTTTAATGAAGACGATAATAATGTGTTTCTTAATTAGACCAGAAGGGTCCTCCTGCTGATAAGGCAGCAGCCTGAACCATCTTGAATCACCTCGACGCTCCTCCTAGAGAAGGGATTAGGGATTTGGGAACCGATGCCAGAGGTTATCCAAGTAAACTGGAGAGTTTTCTCACCGCGGGTGATGTGTGACGTCACCGAATCGAGGGGAGAGGCCTCGCAGACATTTACAGAGCAGGAAAACTCAGCAGGAATGTCAGGAATGATATCTGACATTTCGCTGCTGCACTGTGGGTCACGAGAACTCGGTCTCCTGCAATAACACCGCAGGGATCCCTGTGTCAGTGTTGTTTTACTTCGAGCTTTCGGTATTAGGAGAGAAAGCAGGTAACCCATGAGGTGTTTGGAGAAGAAGTCGTTGATGGCGTGACGGTGAAGCCAATGAAGTTATCACCCTTTTGTCCAAGATTAAATAAAGGAAATGCTGCATTGTCAGTGTGTAAGTGGTGGTGCAGCCAGGACAGGAAGAAATGGGCACAAAAAACTAGTTCCAAGCTCGTTTATCAGTTCGGAGAAATCGTCTGAATAGAAACAGCTTGTGGGTTTGTTTTCAGAGACCTGCACTATCTCCGCAGACCATCGGGTCCCCCTCACCCATCCAAACATGCTGTGTTTTCCCTCCTGTTTACACTCGTCCCCTGCTCGCATGGCAATGGCCCAACATTGTGCTGGACGCCGTGTTGGTCAGTGCTGAGCTGTGATTGGTGCAGAGGAGACGGCGGCACCGCAGCCACAGGAAGTCTATTGTAACCCGTCGGGCACACAAAGCGAGGCTGTGAGAGCTGCTGTGTCAAAGCAGGAGCTGCCAGTTTAAAGAAATGTTTTAAACACACAGTCCAAAAGGGAAATGAACTTTTCCTTTTTAAAATCTGTAAAATGTTTGGCGGGTTTTACACAAAGATCTTTTACGCATGTTTTAGTATGAACCTCATTAACTCACCCAATACATGTTTTATCACAGCAGCGTTATAACAGTACACCAAATGGTGTCTGCCAGATGAGGCGCTTATTTAAAAACCATTAACACAGAACAAATCCATCCAGCCAATAGAAATAAATATATTTCATTAAGAAACAAAAATGTCACCCTCATTGTTGCACCACATGAAAGTTCAAGGATCATCAAAGTCAGTAACTTTCATTGTCTGTTCAAAATGTTTGTTCAATCCATCCAGTAGGTGTTGAAATATTTAAATAATTACCAGCTGCATCAACTTAGATGCCAAAATACTATTTTATTTATGAAAGCAAGCTGCACAAAGTTCACATATATGTTTATATGAAATGAAAGGATTCGTAATCATTTGTGATACATAGGTTTATATGTGGGCAATGAAAAGTCTGGATATTTGCTTTCTTTGTGTGAGGATGTTGTTCTTCACACCTGCTGCGGTGCAGGTCTACTCCAATCAGGCTTTTCACAAAGACACACTGAAATGCTTTATTCCCGATTTCTTGATTTCTTTTACTTTTCTGATGCACAGCCAACTTCCAACACATTTAATATGCATGAATGTCAACCATGACTTTAGTTTTTTTCCAGTGTTTGGAGGAATTGAAGCATTATTATTATGTTTCCAGCACAGTCTAAACTTTTCCTTTAAGCTGTTTCTCATTAGTTACTCTGCAGCATCAACAGTCACAGCTTTGCCTCAAGCATCTTTTCAGCGTCACCACCTGAATCCAAACTGCTGCTGCACCATTTGCACAAATTGAATTAGCTCCTGTGCTGTATTTAAAGAGTGAGACTCTTACTGAGTAACTCTGAGACGAATCTTAAGCAGAGAATTGGAAGTCATCTGTCAGAGTATTCGGACTATTCCTGAAATAATGGACCGGTATCCTCACTTCTCCCCGAGGCACTTTTGCAGAGAGAGCGAGGAGGGATGAATGCTGAATGCTCAGTGAAAGTCTGGAAACAATGCGACGCCTCACAGTCGCATCGTCAGACTAACAGTGAGTTTTATGTGCGAGTGAGTTGTGTTGTCGTACGAGTCCGTCGCTGACGTCTCTCTTGCTGAGTCAGTGTTCGACCGGATCACTGAGTCCGGGGAGGGACACACACACAATCCTAAAACGCCATGCTTGCCCCTCGAGAGCTGATTAGGACGAGTGTGCAAGGACCGAGGGAGGGTTGGTGATATGTGATGTGTCCTAAGGGCCCAGAACAGGAAAAAAAAGGCCTTTCTGCTGACTAAGTCACTGTGACAGACTGTGGCCACAGCTGAGGCTGTTGTGACTGTCCTGTCCTTCTGCAACACTCAGTCTCACCCCACAAAGGCAGCGTTTGATGACTTCTAGGACAAACAAAACGTACTTCTGTCTGGACTGCAGAGAAACACTGAAGTCAGATCTTAAAAAAACAAGGCACTCTGGACCTCTTTAGGCAGACAAACACTGACTTCTGGTAAACATTTGAGATCTTTCTGGAAACAAAACAGTGTAAATGTCTGTGGCACATAAATGTTATCTACCAGACAGAGATGTTTATTCTCCATAGACATGATTGCATACAATACAGTGTCTCCAGGTCTTGTTAGAATAAACTACACAATCATAGCAAATAATAAGAACAACCAAATGACATACAAACCTTTTCCAGATATTCTAGATCTTTTGTTTAGCAAATTAACTATCCAAACCACTACTGCAGACACGTTTTAGACCCCTGTGTCAGACAAATTTGCCAGATCTTTCTCAAGAAATAAACACTCTCGATATCTTTGCTAGATAAATATTTTAAACCTCTCTGCTTGACAAATATTCTAGACTGACAAAAAACAGATTTTTAAACATTTTACATGCCAAAGATAAGCTGAAAACTAGTTTGGCAGATAAGTGTTTTAGACTTTAGACTTAAAACGATATAGCTCTTTCATACTGACAATTATTCGACACACTTTGGAGGATGATTATCTCAAAGAACATTTGATGGTCGTGGTAGCTGATAGAGATCGTAGACATTTCTGATGTCTGATAAACAACCTTTTGGAAACCACCTTCATTCAACATTATCGTCCATTGTTATTGATTACAAGCCAGGATTCCCACCCAGACGTTCATTTCTGTAGAGCTTTTCTAGTACTTCTACTTCTCTTTTAAACATTTTACCACACTTCTCCAAAGATACCATTACAGCACTCGACAGATTGTAGATCTCCAGGAAGTGAATAAGATCTAAACACTGCAGATATCTAAAGTTAATAAGTGATCTGCAGTTCTCTGGTACATAAACATCCTTTAGTACTGGCAGCAGAAAACCAAACGATTAAAACCTTTGTACTTTGTGAAAACAACAGTTTATTCCCGGGGTCGACCTGGCTGGAGTTAAATGGATCTAGCGAGTCTTAAGTTGCTCCATCGGTCTCTCATCTGGTGCAGTCGTGATGATCTACATTCACTTGTTTCTCTACTTTTAGTTAAAGTAGGATCATATCACAGATACCTAAAATGTTTTCAGCCTCAGGCCCAGAGGAGAAATGAAACCTATTGTTTAGGGACCAAAGCTAATTTCCCTTTTTTTTTTCTTTTCTTCTTTTTTTTTTTTTTTACAGTGGGACTTTGTTTGTGAAAGTTACATCCAACTTCTCCGTTTTATTTTGTGCTGGTTTCATTTCAGTTTTGAGGGGAGCCCCGTAAACATTTTCACTTAAGGTTTAATCATGAGAAGTGTCGCGCCACAACTCAGAAACCTGAACTTCATTTGATGGAAACTGGATTTCTTTGTTTTGTTCATCCAAATCTCCTGTTCGCTCATAACGAGGTAACCTCGGGCTTTTATTTAGTCTTCCCAGCGTTTGTGTCTTCCTCGCTGTTGCCGAGTGGAAAGCCCGGCAGTAATGACACATAACTCACTTTGGGTTGAGATTAGTATTTTCAGAAGTCATAATTGTTGTAATGACAGACCGACATGTTTGTGCCATCTCGGTCAGGATAGTGCTGCCATTGTTCGGCTTCTCTCGGGCTCTTTCAAACAACACAAAACAGTTGCTGGTCTCAGCAGTATTTCCTTTTAAAAATCAATTGCAAGTCAGCCTTTTCCCAATCTCAACACTACAAAGACCCTGCTGCCAAACACGGAGACAGACAGTTAGACGAGCGGTAAGCCCGCTGGTTTGCTTACCAAATTCTTGAGTATTGATGGAAAAATTTCCCTCAGTGATTGTGCTGCCTCAGCAGCTGCTGGTTTGGCAAGATTACTTTCCATGTGGCAAATACATTATTAGACGTGAGCATGCAGGATGGTGATGGGGATGTGCGATGGGAGATGTCAGAGCTGTAGATGTCAGTAAACTCTGCATGAAAGATGTGAACTCTGTCAGATGCCGATAAAAAATTCACCTTCTTCATATTTCATGTCTCTGTTTGACTCTGACAGACTCTGTTTGGAAAAGGCCTGTTTTGCTCTCCTTCTTGACATCAAACAAGTGGAGCTTGATGCTCAGAGCTCAGGCTGGTATACAGTTTCAGAATATAAATATATATATATATTCAAAAGCCGAATTGTTTTCGGCATAATGTAAGACACACAGGAACAATAGCCACGTCTGCAGATGATAAAAATCTCTTGAATAATTGACAGTATATTCATTCTGGAGGCTTGTTCCAGCATTTTGGGAAACATCTGTTTTCAGAACATGATGTAGATTTGTTCAAAGCTCTCTCCTCTGAACCACCACCCTCCGTCTCTCTGTTGCCGGGTAAAAGCTTGTGTGTCAAACCACTAACGCTGATGCTGTTTGAGATGTGACCGCTGCACAACCTCTCTGAGAGCAGAAAATGTGTGTGAGTGTTTGTGTGCTTATACAGAGGAAAAACAATGGAAGATGGAAGAAATGGATTTTTAAAATGTATTTTCCAGTGTATTTAAACAAGATTTGCAACATATACCACATTTCTGTCTCTGAAATACATAATGTTCCAGCAAGGCAACCTGAAACTAGACATTGATATATTTTAGGCGCTGGCAGAAATGTGTCTGTAGTATGAAAAACGGTCGTCATCCACATCAGATCTGATCTGATTTGTCATATTGTTTTGGTCAGATTAAGATTATATCATATTCAAGTAAAGCTCTGGTGCAGTTTTCCTTTATTTTTAGGACATTTAGCATTTCAAAAGTTTGGCCCTTATTGTTAAATGTTAAATATTTTTTTCTAATTAAGTTAAAATGATGAAGTTATTGTGAACTTTCAAACAAAACCCTATGTGATGCATTTTAAGAAATGCACATGCAAATTGACAAATAATAAAAGCATTTTATTTTTGCCATGTTCATATTGTTATGTATTAGACTTAACTAATGATGAAGTTTGAGATTATCCACAGTTTACAGAATATGTACCATGACCAACAATGTGACTAAAATGTATTCATTAAAGCCCCAGAATAGATGAAAATTGCTTTCTTTATTAACTGTGGTATTTGATGTTATATTAGATTCAACTGCAGAGTCACAAATGGTTTGAATTACTTCATATCTGCATGATGAAAATTCTGGATTGTGTGTCTCTAATTGTAAATAACTGCAATATCACGTTCATTTTCGCCCTCCCCTCCACCTCTGTGCACTACACCAGTGCAGTGATAATATACTCCAGGGAAGCCATTACTAGAGGCTTCTTCCTCCCCTCATTATAATTTAATGCAGGCCCAGACACATGCAGACTGGTGTTCAAGCCATCCTTTTGTCCTTCCACTTTTCCTTTTTCTTTTCTCCTCCTGACTCGCTGAAGAGAAATGACTCTCTTTTGTTCCTTTCTCTCTTTTGTATTTCCACCGTTTGTGTGATAACATTAGCTCATATTATCTACAACCATGATTATTTTGGATTCTTTTTTGCGGGACACCATCAGTGTAAATCACTCTTAACATCTGTTGGAAACATGTTGAGACATTCATGCCCCACTGAGGATGAATCCGATCTTTCCTCTTGGGCCACATGCAGGTTACAGTAAAGCACAGTTTCACGGTAGTAAGCAGTCGTCTTTAATCCCTGTTTCGCATCAAATAATTTCTTTCCTTTTTCATGTCATACTCCTGCCATCCACCAGATGCCCTCAGATTTATTATTCATGTTCCAGTCACTCCAATCTGCACTGCAATCATCTCATCCCTCCTCACCTGAGCTTCCCCGTCTGCTCACCTGTCTCATACTCTCATGACAGCATGATGACATTTAAGTGTCCAGTTTTAAGTGGCAAGTAGCTCGCGTCTGTTTCTGAGTATTTATGCTCTGATCTGTCTGTGAATTGTCTCAATCATCTGGGTCATGGTAATTCTTAAAGACTAAACTGAAGTTCTCAAAGACGTCTGATCTCTCATCCAAGAAGCCTCTTCAGTTTTGACTGCCTGGTGGAGAGTCTGGGGATTTCTAACCTCTGGTACGACCTCGCTGACCCTGAACGACCCTGCGAGAGGTCTTGCAGCTCTCTCCTGCTGAACAAACACTCCCGTAGTAAGCATCCGCTGCAGGGCACAGCTTTTCAGTCATTATTTTATCTTACACTGATGAAAGTTCACACTGTTGAAGCTCATCCTGACAAACTGAGATTAAGATAAAGACTAAACAGATGATGAACTCTTTTTAATTTCAAGTACGTCGACTTTACTTGAGCGCCGCCCTCACGAAAGCTTTGCACTTTTTGTCACACAACTGATAAATGATCGCTTCAGTTTTTCTCCATCCATCAGTATCGTTTCCTGCTCTGTAATGAGCGTCCCATTCTTGTGGTCGGGCTTGCGTGGCTCCACATCATTCGTCTTGTTTTCCCGTCTCTGCTTTTCACGCCGCTCGCACTCGTGTCTCACTCACTGGATCGGCGTGCAGATTTCTGCATTCCCAGACCGGCAGGAACAGCAGTCACGGCTTTTCCCTAATGCCCTCATGCACTCCCTCTGAAACATTACCCATAATTCTCCGTCCTCACGTCCGTCTGCCTCATTTCTTTCGCATTAAGTCACCATGTAGGTTTCTTGCTCAATAAATCACGTTGCGTTATCCGACCACAGGAATAACAGTCACTGCCAGTACACTTAATCATCCCCCCATAGCTCCCTCTGTGTCTTATCCCACAATGTCTGCCTGCTTCTGTCTTCACAGCTCTTTGTCTGTATTTACAGTCTCTGTTCTGCCTATCTCCCCAATATTTTTATTTTCCCTGTGGCCATTAAAAAACCCAGGAGGAATCCATAATGCTCGAACCCAGAGGATAAATATTGGATTTGTTTTGGGAAAGATAGCGCACTTCGCTTTTTAAATTTGACAAATAACTGAGACAAAGATTGTAGATGCATCAGCTGACTCTGTTTTCATACTTTTACCTCACAAACTTTATGCCACCAGATGCAGTTAATGTCATGTGTTTGGTTTTATTACACAAGATATGTAATTTAAGCATACAGAGAAACATCTGTTGCATAACTGAATTATAAAACCAACATCTTTTTATACGGATTACATATATGGATATTGGATGATGAGATGACCGGCAGTGACCTCCCGATGTGCTCACATGCTCCTTCGCTCTCTCACTTTCTGTCACTGTCTCTCCAGCTCAAGCGGTCTCACAGTTAACTGCTGACGCGACTTTATCTGCTCTCTCTTTTCTAAATGAGCCACGGCGGTCGGCTTCTCTCTTGTGTTTCATCTTCACTGAGTCAGTAGGAAGGCTGACAGCAGCTGAGAGCTTTCTGGCAGGATTCATAACGTCAGCCGCCTGGTGACAGCGTATCCAAGAGTCCCGAAAGCAGTGCTTCATTTTTCATCTCCAGGGCTGGATCCTTTGGGGGTTTTGAACTTTTAACTGTGGCGGCTTTATTGGTTTCCTCTGTACTTTAAATGTGACACCCACATTACTTCTCCAGCCTCTACAAATTGGTAAATTAGGCCAATTTTCATCGGGTTGTCATGGCAACTGGTACAACTATGAATGACGTGAATGTGAAACTGATTTAAATAACACACATTAAATCTTTCATAGTGATTTAATGTCATTAAAATGGTTGAATCCACATCACTGATTTGATCATGTCCCGCTCTCACTGTAAGAAAGATTAGACTCCAACTGATTCATCCCATCTTATTAGATTTCATTACATTCAGCAACTGTGACCTCATGTTCAAAATTGTTGACTGGTCATCCTGCCCCGCTGCTGATGAAATGGTAAATCTAAAAACAGCTCCACAAAATGTGACTCCGACCTGCTGGCCAACTTCGAAATATGCAAAACAAGAAAAAAAACCTTCAAAATCTACATTTAGAAAATGTGTTTGTTGAAAAATGTCAGCTTTGTGTTAGCTTGCAGCATGGTTGTACAAATGCAGCTTGGCCTTGAGCTTCGGTGCTTTTTTGGTAGCAAATGTCTTCTTTATGTATACTCTAATCAGAAAGCATTACTCTACACCACATGTGTGGCACATACAGTTCATCTTCTGAACATCTGGCAACAGGAGGTTTGGGTGTTGCTTCTCTTGTGTATATTCTGGGTCAAACCTCTAAATATACTGAACTTTAGAGGATTTTGGGGGTTTGAAGTATTGTAATTATTGTTGATTGATGTACATTACTTACAGTCACTTGATTCTGCTTGTTTATTATTTTTACAGTGAACAAACTGAACGTGTGATGTGCAACATCAAGAAATTAACAAATATTAACAGTAAGATCCACTCAAGTAGTTTTACTGTCAACCAAAGTGCATCAGTGATTCTCACTCTGCTGCATGAACGTATTTGTGTTTATCCCAAACCTTTCGGTACAAGACGTTCAGACCGGTTCCTCAGCTCGGTACACGCTGTGAACGATTACAGTCTGAATAGTCTTTTTAAAGTGGAACAGAAATTTTAGTTCACTAGTTTCACCTGGAAAGTTTTGCTGCAGCATGCTAGTCGGCCTCACCCAGTTAGCCTGGTTATATTTCACTGTCAAAGTGAAAGTATCTTGTGAGGTGAAGAAATGTTTTAAATATGACTGAACCAGCTACCAGAGATCAGAAGATTGTGATATACATCATGTATTTTATGTCAGCAGAGTTTTTGTATGGCAACAAAATGTAATATATGTGAAGTGATTTTGTCTTAAAGCATTTATATATATAAATATTATTCAAGGTAAGGCAGTGAAAAAAGTGTTGCTTACCAAAACCTTTAGGCAACATTTTAAAAACACACCAAGCCCTCCTGCAGGCCACATCAGCGGCGCCATCTGCAGTCTGTGTTTAGCTACACACTTTTGTGAAGGAGGTGTAAAATTTTAAGCTTTTGCATTTTTTTTAATCACATCATACTTACATTCCCTGCTTCACGATCATTTAGTTGATACTGCAGTTTTTTTTTTTTTTTTGAGACCACCATGTACCTTCACACTCCGGCTGTTTGCTTTGTTGAAGTGCAGTCTGCAGACAGAGCTCGGTGCATCAGGTCTGCAGATCCTTTTGAAGTTGTGAAGTGAGTCCAGCTGGATCAACCTGACGCACACACACACACGCACACACACACACACCCTGTATATATACTCCCTGCATGTTGTGTGCTCACTTGGTGTGTGTGTGTGTGTGTGTGTGTGTGTGTGTGTGTGTGTTTTGCCCTTCAGCTGTCCTACACCCTCCTCTTTCCTTCCCATCCCCATCTTTACGTTGTCGCTCCCCTCAGGTCATAAACTGCTGTTGCCGAGATAACGATGGGGGATGCTGCCCGGTTGCCATGGTGACACTCCCTGCGGGACGTGTGTCCGTGTGTGTGTGTGTGTTTTTTCCTATTTTTTATCCTGGCAGTCTCTTTTTGTTTTGTTTTTTAGCACTCAATGCCATGCACTGCTGATCTTACATGCAGCAGGTGGACAAATGAACCGAAACAGCAGAAATGAGACACATCTGAAGCCACTTTTGGGATGAAACGTTTTCCTTCAGAGCGGCTGAAGGCGTATTTGTAACTCGCCACACATGTCGTTGTGGTCTTAAGTCCCGATTGAATCCTCCTGTTCTGATTCCTCTCATCAGTCTAAACTGCTTTTCTTTATTCTGTTTAGATCTGCCAGTTTTGTACATCTGACTCGCAAGTTGTTCGTTTTTTTGTCTTTTAAATCAAAACATTTCTGAGTGGAAACTCTTCTGTTAAAAGCAGATCTGGAAGGTTTACATTGTCCTGTGTTTGTTGAGACTGTTTCACAGGACGTCCTGTTCCTGTAAGTGAGATTTAACATGCCGTCAGTGCTCCTCAATCCTCGATTCTGTTTATTAATTCTTCTGAAATATGACGTCACGTTTTAAAATCAGCTCTGTTAGTTGCCTCTTGATCCAGAGAATTTGATATTTTTAAGTCTCCATCAGAACCAGCTTAAAATAACTTTGGCTCTGTAGCTCCTTCCTGTTGAGACTCCTGTTGTCTAAATGGACAAGGAGGGATGAAAAGATCCAGTCTTCACATGCGTGTTTGTGCATGGCAACAGCATTAATTGTAGAGAAAGGAGAAAGACTGAGAAAATGGAAACTGAAGAAGAAAGATGGGGCAGAAAAACACATAAAAGAATAGTTCAAAATGTTAAAATCCCCTTGAAGACACAATGGTTCATTTGTTTAATTGAGAAAATTTAAGCTGAGAACTGATTATATCCTTACTAAGAACACTTCTAATGACATAAAACTGTCTCTTTATCTGAATCTGTGAGGGCTGCAGCGATGAAATCATTTATATTTTCCTCCCTGAGCTCTCCTCCCTCGCTGTTTGGACTGCTGCACTTTAATTATAACACTGTGTAGGTGAAGGTGTACTGTATCAAGGCTCTGCTAACTCTGGAAGATGAAAAATAAATGTTAACATCATGCTAACATCCAGCAGCAGCAGATGACACAGTTACCTGAGTAAGGATAATGAAATTATCAGTCATATGACATTTACACACTCCATCTTGTTTGCATCACTTCAAGGGATTTTACATTGACTTACATTCAGTTTATGGAGGCTAATTTGTACCATAACCACTCCACTAACACTAATTTTACCCAAACCGCACAACCACTAACTTAACCCTTAAACTTAAAAGTCATCATCCTAATAATAAATGATTTACTTCACAGTGTCCCCACAATGTGGCCGTGTAAACAGACCCACGTCCCCACAACATGAGTTATACATGTTCGCACACACACACGCAGCCTCCTACAGTACAGAGCAGATTAAAGAGGAAAGCTGTTGTACCGCCTCCAGTTGAAAGCGGTACAGTGATTTTTTTCTGCACATCAAAGGCAGCGTGGGCCCACACACACACACACACACACACACACTGAACTCAGCTCTACATAGTATAATTCCCACAGGTGTACAGTTGGGATGAGATCTGGTAACTGTGAAGGCCGTACTGTAACTTATGAGTCATTTTCATACTTACCAAACAATTTAATGAACCAAATCCTCTGTTTATGTCCAAATCAAAGGACCAGCCAACGTAAAGTGAGTAAGTTAGTCCCATTCAGTGACCCCCTCACTGAGAAATACTTTATATTGATTTTCAGTGACTTTTCTCTTTAAGGGGACACAAACCATAGCTGTAAAAATACAAAACAGAACAACAAGATCCCCTCACTGCATTCAACTTTTTCCTTTATATGGCAGATCTCTTGCTAGCAGCCATTTTGGGATAAAGCGACTTTGCTCATATTGGATTTGTTTATTTGCCGGCACTTGGCCCAATTTAGCAGAACCGGCCTGATCAATACCTCATACACGCTGATCTGATGTTTTGGAGTCTTGCAGCATTTTCTGATTTCATGCCACTATCAGTAGGATGTCATCATTTTCTGTGCCATCCAAAACCTTTAAAGTCAGTGTTATATGAATTAAAGTTTGATCGGGGAGTGTGGTTTGGCTTATAAACAACCTGATTTGGCTTAGAAAATTATTGCAGTTTATGTTAAATTGACTATATAGCTAAGATTAAACTGGATAAAGTCCTTTATAGATTGGAAATCCTAGTTTTGAAAAAAATATGGCTGCACAAATCAAACATCAAAATGTGGATACGACACTTTCACTGTCACCTGATTTCTTCTTTTTCTCCTGATGGACAGGAGTCATTATTCCCACAGCCTCTGGAGGCCTTTGTCATGAGAACATAAACATAATAATGTTATAGGACACCTGCTGAGATGACGTCTGTTGTTTTTTCTGTCTGTAAGATGCAGCCGCTGTACACTGTCATTAGCTTGTCACACGAGCGAGGCAGGTAGTTAATGACGACGTGGGCTGCGTTCAAATTACCGGTTAGTCCACATTGGCTCAGAACTGATGATGAGGAGAATATAATTGTTGTCTTTGAAATGCTATTAAATGTTAAAGCACAGCAACAGGTGTTTTTCGCACATTTATTTTTATAATGTTTTTTTTTTTCTTTTAAAATGTGTGTTTATGAGAACCAGGAAAAGTTGGACTGTCCTGACTGATCTGCGCTCTTTGATTGTGACCTCTTCTCTTGTGATTAGTTGATTAATTGAGTCTTCAGTCTGTAATTAGTCCTCTAATCTTTTATCCTCCCGTTAGCTGTTTGCTCTTCTTCCTCCTACTCATCCTTTCTACTTTGAAGCTCCCTGCATCTTCGTTTTTTCTCTCCTCCTCTTTTTGCTTTCTCTTCTTATCTTTTCTTTACTTTTTTCTCACTCCTGTTTTTTTCTCCTCTGTCTTTTCTTTGCACTTATCTGTGTTACAGTCCTCCGGCGGTGGAAGACGTCTTAACTAAACTCAAAGCACCGGTGCAAAATGCCATTGATGGCATCAAAATATCCTGAAAATACTACAAGGAAAAATGCAGATTATGCAAAGGGGTCAGTTTCTGAAAAATAGCCTGCTAATTTCAGTGTGTAATTATACACTATTATTTATTTGTTGACTATAATTTGTAGAATTAATCTGAGTCTGCAAATTAACTAACATTGTTGAACAAAAAGCACAATATTTCTCTATAATAAAGTATAAAGTTCAAATGGAAATACTCGAGTAAAGAAAAGGTACTTGAGTAAAGGTACTTCACCATTACACTACTTTTCATTTTCACTCTTCCTCATCATCGTCTTCTGTCTTCATCCTCTTATTCTTTTTCTCCCTTTTCCCTTTTTCTTGATATTTCCCTCCTTCATTGTCATCTTTCTTCCTGTGTTTTTCTTTTCTACTCTCGTCTTCCTTCCTCCTCTCACGTGCCCAGCTGTGCGTACACACACACACACACACACACACACACACACAGAGCTGTTTCTAGGTCATGAAGGCTTTATATGAATAATAAACAGCTGTCTGCTTTAAAGAGAATTATTTATAGCCTCGAGTGAACGAGTGAGACTCGAACATGCTCTCTCTCTTTCTTTCTTTTGCTCTCTCAATCTTAAACACTTCTTATTTATCTTTCTCATCCCCTTTTCTGTCATCCTCTTTACACCCTGTTGTCTTTATTATCTGTCATCTCTTTAATCCGTGACTTTTGCTCTTTTTGTTTTTTTTTCTCTATAATCCCCCCTTCAACCTTTCTTTTCTCTTCCTGCAGGAGTTTGCTTCTCTACTGGTTTGTTTTGCTGCAGCTTCTACGTACAACTGTCGTAGTAATAGTAGTCATCAGTGTATATTTTTCAGTGTGTGATTTTTACAACCGTGTTTGCTCAGGACAAACATTCATTTTGAATGATATAGCGTTACGATGTCTCAGTCTGCATTTTCTCTGTCATTTTGTTCTTGCTGACCTCCAGTACTCGAAGAATTGCTCATAACCAAATGTAGTTTAATACTCAGTTATAAGTCCTGCATTAGAAATTTAAAATACACTTTAAGTATTAATAACACACGTAGTCCTTATGCTGAAATGGCTCATTTAGAATATATAATATGATTGGATTATAATTACTGATGCATTAGTATGTCCATCACTTAAATGTTGCAGGTAGTAAAAGTGGAGCTCATTTGAATTATTTTATTGTATTAAAGAGGTGGATTAATTCATGATAATCCACTATACTTTTTATTATATTTTGTATAAGTTATCTGAATTTGCAAAGTAACAAACGTTATTAGATAAATGTACTGGAGTGAAAAGTATTACTAAATAATTGTTTCTGAATTGTAGATCAGTATAAAGTAATTGAAAATAGTACTTCAATACTTTATTGTACTTAGATACATATACTTTATTATATTCCACCACTGCTGTTTTACCATCGCTGTCATATGAACCTTACCTAACCTTTAGTCTTATGAATGATTTGATCCTGGTGTGATATTAAACATCTGGTGGATGTAGAGCAAAATTTAATCTGTTCCTTTGAGGAGAGTCAGACTGATGGTGATAAGGAGAGGATGGATAAATGGAGCTGATTGGAGCAGAGGAGATTTTGGTGATGTTAAGAGAGAAATTTGCAGTCTGGCACAGAGAAAGAGAGAGATGAAAAAAGAAAAAAAGGTTTGGGAGGTTTTGCAGGCGGTGACGCTGCAGAAACAGACAGGGAGGGAGGCGAGATGAGGTCAGCAGAAAGTCAGACGGCGGCCAGACTGAAGCTTCAGGCTCAAACAGCATGAGGTCATCTGGACTGAGCCCGGCCGGTAATACCCACCAACACACACGGCCGTCTACGCCGCTCGTTCTCCAGGAATATGTCACTAAATTAATGAGCAAGCGTCCAGTTAAATCCTCCCCCAAAGGACAGAAAAACGACATTTATTTAGCTTCTCTGTTTTATCAGTCTAAACCTTCTTATGATCCGAATATCATGTATATGTTTAGTTTATACACAATATATCAGTAAGACTTAAAATGAGAAAACAAAGCTGGGTGACAAAGACAGAAATAACAGCTTGTTAAAAGGAAAGAGCTGATCTCTGGGTGGCTCTGATGATGTTACTGCAACTTTCCTTTGAGTCAGATTGTGTCGTAGGTCATTTCCTGTAGTTCTTTTTTTTTTTCCAAAATCAATATGATTCCCAGACTCATGATGGCCACGTTTATAGGAAATACACCAGGAAAGAAATCTCTCTCAGTACTACCTTTTCAAAACTTTTTTAAGTGCATGCTGATTTTTATCTCTTATTTTAGTTAGTGTGTGTTGTGATCTAATTGTGATTCATTCACACTAAAACTTTCTCAAACCTCTTCCCCATGACCGTCTCAGGGGAGGTTGTTTTAATCAAATGCTCGAAGCTGTAGTTTATCTGAAAAACATGTAGAAACGTAAAGCAAACACTCGTACAGACGCTGCATCACTTTGTCATGATTGAGATTGCTGAAGAATTTTTTTAAAAATAATAATCTTCAATAATCTACAGTGCACTGCTCTCCAGTTTATAATCTCCAGTTTAAACGCTGATAGATTAAAGGGTAATTTCTCTAACCTCAATCCCAGCGTGCATTTAATACGTAGAAAAATCCATTTTGATCACCGTCTCCTCCTGTCGGTGTTCAGTTTCCACAACTTCTCTTGATTTGATGGAGAGTCGGTCACCGTTCGAGTTCACGTCGCAAATACTTTTCATTCACCCGGATTGAGTTTTAGTTTCCACTCACAGCTGTTATTGCGTGACCAGACAGATTATATGGTCGGACATCATCTCAACTTTGAAGAGCATAAATATTATTTAATAGTTGGAGTCGCTGACATGTTTAAATCCTTTTTAACTCCGACACCAGTGGTTCATCGAGCAAACAGATGCTGCCTGTCAAACTCATAGAAATGTGTCTAAAGATGTCATTAAAGTTACCAAAAATATATACTCAAGTAATATATATATAAAGCAAGTTTGCATCATATCAAACACTAACAGGCTTCATTCTGCTTAATGTATTTTGATAACTTAAACAGATTTTGTTGCAAATAATTCTGAACTTTTAGTTGTAATGAAGTATATTTATGGTGTGGTATTGGTATTTTTACTTCCAGAAAATATATAAAATATTTTTTGGATGCTACAGGTCAAAGTGTGTTTAGATTGGTGCACAAGACAGAATTATGGTTGAAATGTCTTTTTTTAAAGAGAGATCAGATAAGAAAAACATAATATGAGATAAACAAGATACATGATACAGGATGAGATGACAAAGTCAAGCTTAAATTTTTGAAAGTTGAACCAGATCTGACATGATAAACTTTACGTCTCCTGAGCTTCGCAGTACTGATAAATATTATGAGTGGGAGCCCGGTTGTTTAGTTGTTATAGGCTCTTTCTGACCTGCAGGTTAATGGATTTCACAGCAGGGTCAAAAGAGGAGGTCAAACACTTTTAATCCAGAGATGTCGACGAAACTGTAATCTCTGTCACCTTCGACTGACCTCGGACAAACAGGTCAGGTGTGTGTGTGTGTGTGTGTGTGTGTGTGTGCATCCACTTAATAGATTTTATATAATGCAGCGAGCGTGTACAGTACTGTGCGTGCCTGCGTGTACTGTGAGTGTAACTGCGCTTATTGTGCCGGACGAGGAGATTGATCGAGAGGGTAACAGAGGTCAAACTGTGAGAGAACAGTTGTTAGAGTGTGTGAATGTGTGTGTGCCAGAAAGTGAGGTCACTTCTTAAGGGTTGTTTGAAGGTTTAAACTCGGTCTGAATAGACTGAATAAAACTGAACTGACTAAACAGACTTTTATGTTTCTTATTACTCCTGCGACTTGTAGATATACCAAGGTAGAGCTACGTCCATGTGTTTCATCCCTTTATGCTCAAACTTGCTCCTTAATCACTCATTTCTCATTTGCATGTTGAGGACAAAACACAAAAGAAACAGAAATTAGAGAAATTTAACTAACAGCAAACATGATTCCTGCACAGCAATGCTTGTTAACTAACTGCACCAAAAATAGAAAAACTCTGACGTATGAATCAAAACTATGTGTCATCATTTGCTTGCTTGTTATTGTAGGTGTGTGCAGCGAGCATAAGGTCAGACTAAATGAGGAAAAAGTGAAGTGGCGACATTTTAAATGGGTTGTGTTGCAGCAGGTGAAGCCGCCGCAGTGTTCAGGTTAGTTTTAGGCGAAGGCGAGCGTATGTTCAGGATGTATGTCATTATTAAAAGTGTCAGTGCTCTTCTAATCCAGACCGGAGCAGATTTCCATTAATCATTAATCAAACCCAGTAATCTGCTTTACACACACACACACACACACACACACACTTGAGCAGATAAAGCAGCTCTATCAGTCTTCCTAAAGAGGTTTGTAACGCTCGAGTGTGGTGACGATTGGAGTCGCTTGTTCTGTCAACCTCTGTTTCATTTCATTCATCTTCATGGGGAAGCAGCTGATTTTGTTATCTGGTGCTAATCGATATGCGATTGCTTATTGATTAACGCCAGATAACAAAAAGAGCATGGCCTTCAGCAGCACGGTTTGCTTTATAGTTTAAGATCTGTCTGAAAAACTGCTATCGTGTGAAATTCAGAAATTGTTGATGTGGAAGATTTTCTTCTCAGCTCTTGTAACACTCTTAGTTGCTTTTTTTTTTTAGAAAGATGTACTTATAATGATTGGTTTCATTCATACTATGCCCTGCATGACTACATTTTACTCCCAGAATATCCACCGTCTAATGATAATTCAGTGTTGATTTTAGACACAGTGCAGTGTTTATGTGTTTATACTGGATTAGGAAATAATGAGTGTGTCAGAGCGTTTTAATTGTGCTGTACAGTATTATAATTATGATTCTAATTATGGTGAAAAGTGCATCAGTTTGTAGCAAATGTTGCAAACATTTGGGATACAGCAGTGCTTTTCTTTTCATATTTAATCATATCTGTTTGGACTCAGGACAAACCTGAACTAAAAGGGATTTTTGGTCATTGTAGTTTAACCAGAGAAAGTGTAGTTGGACATGCTGCAAATGCACATAAACCCTTCACTATAGATCACTATAAATATGGTCCAAATAGTTTTTTACTTACCTAATACTTTGTTTTATGCTTTCAAAACTAACGACATTCCTCTCAGCCTCCATTGTGCTTTGTGTTCAGTGATAATTAGAAAATGTCAAAATCCTAATAACAAACTAAATTTGTCCACACAGTAAACATTATATCTGCCAATTATCCATCTGTGTGCATTATTACCATATGATCATGCCGATATTAGCATGTAGCTCTGATGTCACTCGAGTGATTGAATATTCAGTTGATAGAGAGAATAGTTGCAGATTAATTGTTTGATTGATTGTTTTGTCTAACGTGGCTCTCTCTCTCTCTCTCTCTCTGTCTCACAGGGCCTTGTACACATATGAGGATGACAGCAATGATTTGACACTGGCATCATCAGGAGGTAAGTGCTTGATTTTCTGTTGTCAATCTGCTCCAACAACTTAATCTCTCCCAAATGTGGCGCCATGCTGTTCTTCGTCTTTCCGTCTCAATGAGCGCGGCTGCCCGTTAACATGTGAACATCATGTGTGGAGATGATTGTAATTTGCCGCTGCGGACCTGATGAGCTCTGCAGGTTTCTGCTGTTGCTTTGGGCGCTAAAAATGATCATCTTCTCCGTCTCCTGATTGTTGCCGAGCCATCAGAGAGCTGGATTCATTATTACTACAGCTAATGGTGCGCTGCATGATCATTACAGAGTAATGAGACTCCTCCATTCAGTGCACACACATGCAAACTGTCCTTCAGGCTGCAATGATATTATTACATTATCTTATGTGAATGAATGCATATAAGTAAATATGCATAAAGGCAATATTTCTTAGACACTGGAAGGAATGTAGAAATGGTTTCCCACCTGTTTCAATCAAATTTGTCTAGCCTATCATGTATGCAACATAAAATATTTAAGTCTTATATAACTCAGACTTGCATGACACACTTTCTCTACATGTTACGAAAGTGCCTTTAATCTGGGTGTAAATGTTTACTCTGGAGTAGGATATAAATATGACAGGTATATACACAATAAAGTTAAGGATTTATGCCCAAACTGTAACTAAATTGGTAATAAACATCATGTTTTAGTATCATTTTAATGTATTTAACATTGGACATTAACATTAACATAACATTAACATTGGAAGGAACAAAACTCACTGTAGTACACATGTGAGATGAGGATTACTTTCTTTTTAATGATCTCTGTAATGACACACAAAAACATGAGTCTCCTGGATAATTATAAATACTGCAGGTTTATGTTACAGCTATTTCTGAATTACACCAGCTTTGTTTCTGATGAATCTTATTTTGGTGTGGCAAATATCACAACACACGTTACCGTTAGCTGCTGTTGCTATGGAGAGGAAACCAGCCAGAGGCACAAATTTAGCAATCGCAGCTAAAAACAAAACACGTCGCCATAGTAACTGAAAACCTCCAAAACTGACCCAGAATCTGACAGTGAACTGATTTAAACTGCTTAATATTTTATCCATTTTTTTATTTTTTAACTTCGGCTCGCCGTAAGCGGAGCACATAACAGAAAGTGAAGCTGAGCTGTTGGATGTTTTTAAATGAAATGCACCTTGTGAGTCTGAGTTGACTTCTCCTCCTCAGTTGTTTTTGTCCGCAGGCTGATACGGTTGAATTTTGAACAAATATCAGGTGTTATCTGACTTCACCGCTCATCTTTTGTACTGTACTTTTGTTCTTTGATGTCTGTCCATGTTGCAGTAGAAGTGCTGCAACTGTGAAGCATCAAATATGTTTTATGAGCATTTCGATTTGGGCATAAAAAAACGTGGTTTCTCTATTAAAATCAAATAGAAAAAGACATACATGAAGCATGAGGAGGCTGTAACCATCCTCACATTGATGCATGAAGAAGAAAAATCTCTCTGTGGTTTTCCATCGTTTGGATGTTTCATGAAACAAACTTGTTGCATCATATTCTTCTAAAATCGTTTAATGGCACCAGCTGAGGAATTAGCTCCACCAGCTGTTAATCTATCATCAGCAAATCAACTCATATTCACACAACAGGAGTCGGTGATCTAATGATTTTCTGGAAATTTATAAAAAGTTTGCTCATTCAAACATAGCAAACATCATGACCTGATATATCTTCTCCCTCTGATGTTGTCCAAAAACTTTTCCAAACACATAGTTTCACCGGGTGGGACGAATATTACGTCACTGCTCAAAATAGCCCCCCAACGAATAAATTCTCATGTTTGATAAGAAATAACAGTGACCAGCTGTTTTAAAAAAATGAGACGATATATGTGTGAGAAAGAGCAAAGACACAGACAAACTTTGGTTATAGTCTTTTCAAGAAATCTGTTGACAGTTTGATGAATCCAGAGAATAAACCAGCCTCACACGTCTTTATATACGTGATAGATTTTGTTAAAGAACCGGACGCGCCTCGTGATTTTACTTTGATTTGCTTTTTATGAGAACCGCTGCTTATTTTGTGAGTCTAATGCAATCATCCATGCAGAAGTCCTGAGCATAAAACCGCTGATCACATGAGGAATAAACTGGAGCTACTACAGAGAAGTGTCTGCATCGCTAATGCCGGAGACATTCATGATGAAGAGCCACTTCTGCCAGCGGCGGTCTTGGTTTCCTTCATGTCGGCAGCTTTTCCTGAGAGACACGTGAATATTTCAGCAGCGACATAGAGGAAACAAACTTTGTTCATCTGCGCTGTAAACCTCAGAGGAATCTTATTTGCCTCTTCAGATCAGAAGCAGGAGACCACAGTCATGTTTGTGTGTTTGTACAAATGTGTGCGTGGACGGATCATAACCGGATGCATTCAAGCAGCCTGCAACATAAACTGCAAAAGAAGAAGTATTCACATCTTTTCATTAAAGATGTAATCTTGAATTCCAGTATTGCGACCTGCTTTTGTGCCTTTCCCAGAAAACAGCTCACGTCCATTTATGCTTTCAACACAGCAGACTCATTCTTAAACTCACCTGTGTGTGCAGCAAAAGAGAAATAAATAAATTGGAAAAACCAAAAGTGAGAGCGACCAAGCTGCGTCAGCTTTAATATTTAGACATTTGGAAACTGAGTAACGTAACGATTGATACCACTGTGTTCACATCACATATCAGGCGACAACAGAACCAATATTGGTTACTGGCAGCAGTATCGATACCACAACACAAATTAATGTGCTACTTTCAGCTTGTCTCAGTTGTTTCTTGCCAAATATAATCCACACTACTGTTTTATGTGCTGTACTCAACCCTAATCTGGAATAATTCACATAATGTACAGTCCACAATTGGTTGCAAGAGCAGATACTGAGTACAAGAAAACATCTATTTGCCATTTAGTCAACAAATCAACAAACTGTTGGGTAAAAATAATTTTCCTACTTGGTGTTAAACCATCCAACACCAAAGGTATCATCATTTTAACCTCATTTTAAAAGATTTTTTTACTCCGTCCTCACCAGTCTTATCTTGTCCTCCAACATACATCTGACTATATGTTACAATAACATCATTTGGGCTTTTATCTCTGTACATGTCATAGATTCTTACTACTTCATACTTTTAAGTTTTGCACAATACAATAACTGTACAGCTCTTTCCTTAAAAATAAATACTGAATATTGCACACGTTGTTTTTGATAATTAACATTTTTACTGTGAATATTCATTGGATCACTGGACGTTCACTGTTTGTCCTTGTTGGAGTTTCTCACAGAAACACTGAGGCCTGACGGGGCTGTGAGGTCGCCGTAATATTAATGAAGTTTCTTCTTCTGTGGTTCAGGCGGCGGTCTGGCAGAGATCACACTGACCTTTGACAGCGGCAGGGTGATGTACGGCTTCTGCAGCCTGAAGGAGCCCACCTCCGTCCTGCCACGATACATCCTCATCAACTGGGTGAGTCGCCGGGTTACGGGAGGGAGACGAGGGGGGAGGGGCGGGCATGACGTGACAGCACACACCCCCAGGCGGGCACACACACACACACGCACTGAGAACTCCTCAGAGGTATTAAATGAGAATATGAGAGTCATCGAGGGTCACAGCACATTTTTAATTCAGCGGTTTGTTTAACGAGGACAAAGCGTGTCACCGACGTGCAGGACCTGAAACCAGGTTCAGTCTTCATCATCCAACCAGAGAGCTGCAGCCTCAGCAAGAAAAGTGAAGACAGCAGCAGATTAGAGATCACTCTCCACTTTATTAGGCACACCTGTCTGCTGCAGCCCAAACCAATGCAAGTGCTGTGCAATAAATTCGACTTTTAGAGGTGTTAAATCAATCATTGTTAGTACTGAGCTCATAGTTAGTTGTGGCATTGTGATGGACTGGTTTATATTCAAAGATGTTTCTAAAATCCTCGTTATGTTTTCTAAATGTTTCTGCATTATGTGGTCTAATAAAACACCATATTTAACTACAACCTCAATGAATTTGTAAATTCCATGAATATGTCATGGAATTTACAAATTTCCCAGAAATCTTGATAATAACAGGTCGAGCTGTTGCAGTAGATCGTACAGGTGTGACTAATAATTTTGTGTGCAGTCTAAATCGAGGTGTAGATGCTGATGTTACAACATACAGGCAAAGAAAAGAATTGCCTCAATAGCGCCACCAGCAGGCAGTGACCGTTACAGCAGGACCGTTTCTGTGTGTTTTTCAGGTTTTATATCCAACACTTATGCAACATTTTGTAGTATGTATGTCCACGCTGGAAAAAGGATCCCTCCTTTGCTTGTCTTCGTGCTGTTTCTCTAATTTATCCTTTTTAAATGGTTTTGTTTTTCCTTTTTCCTGAAATGAGTGATTTGACCTCAGATATCAGACCAGTGAGTGCTGTTCTCTAAAAACAGAGGATGAGTTGATTTTATAAGGTGACAGGTTTATGAGGGTTTATTTTCTAGTGGAGATTTTCTTTCAAGGTGATTAACAAGGAAGCAGGACATAACAGTGACGTGAGGACATGCACCGAACTGAAAGTTTTATCCACAGTGTCTTTCATTATCATGACACTATAACTACCATTATATGATATTGATCATTGGCTCGCTTTAGTTTCTGAAACATAAGGAATATTTTAAAACTTCCAAGCGCTAAAGTTTAGTAAAGACTTTTAAGAGTACACTGTTTTTCATTTTTCATATTTAGTAAACCCAGTAAACAGCTTTAATGCAGCAGCGAGCTAGCGTGTTGTTTTTTTCTTATGGTATTTTTTTGCAAGAAGTATGCATGTAGAAAAAGTAAAGTTTCCAAATTTAACTGCAGTAACTTCCTGCTTATTTCAAGCGTGAACAGAACAATAAATATCTTGCTGCTCGCTGTGCTCTGCAGGAAGTATAAGACATTTTAAAGTAGGTCTTAATAAATCAAATTGATGTTTTGATGTCAAAAAAGGAGCAAGCAGCTAGTCTGACATGTCTGTAGAAAGTTGTCTGATCAGACGGCACATAATTAGTGAATTAAGAGCAACATTTCAAGTTAGATAATCATTGAGTTATTCATAATTTAGCACAGGTTTGAAGGTTTTTCTGAGAGTCTGTGCAGTGTTTTATGTTTTGGTTTTAATATGAAAGCAAATGTAGAAGTTCATGCTGAAATGAGTTGTATGGAGATTAAGCCTGTGACCTTCCAGTTACATCCAAAAAGAGACAGAGCCAAAGACATTTGTCCACCATTTAATTCATGATGAAAGGGAAGCGAAACGCAGGAAGAAATGAATAATTTGTGACGATGGAGCTCATTTTATCGCAGCGAGATTCTCCATCAAAGAGCGTTCGGAGCATTTTAAACACAGCCTGAGTGCACCTGAGAGCCTCAAGATGAATGTTTTACTTTCTCAACCTGACAACATCATGAGCACTCTGCACAAGAGCAACGGCATAATGAGAGAGAGAGAGAGACGGGAGACGGAGAGAAGGATGTAGAAAGGGAATGAAAAGAGAAGGAGAGGTAGAAAGAAACAGCCGGGCCTCCTAGAGATTAAGTTTGTATACGACTAATTCAGTTTGCCAATTATGTTTTGAAGGAGCTGAAATTGCTGCGACGTTTTCTGCCAACAGGAACTTTTCTGTTCCAACACCAATCCTGTATCCCAGAAATCCCATTTTTTTAAATCAAGATAATAAAAAAAAATCAAGATATCAAGGTTTATTGTAATTTTAAATAAAAGTTTTATAACTTTACCAAGATTTGCAACCATATATACAAGCTTACATACATATGGAAAGCTTTTTATTTATATTTTTATAGACATAAATGCTGTTATTATTATTATTGTTTATTTATTAAATGTACTTGTATCATCTGAAGCTGCAATCTTGATATCAGGTGATTTTAACATTTCAGCCATTGATTTAATGGAAATCATTGTGGCTCTTTGTTAACATTAAATCAAGATATTTCCCTAACTTTAACCGAGTGATGTGAGTTGCCAAAACATAACCCTAAAAAATTTAATTGGGCTGAAGTTGCAGAGCAAGAACTGTCAGATAAGTTCATTAAAACATTTCAAAAGTACCGTCTGGGTGGCACTAAGTTTCTCTCAAAACGTATTTGCAGTTGCGAGTTAGTAGGCTCTAAACGGATTTCTAGGAGACAGACTTGAATGAAAAAAAAGGGGGCAGAAAAAGCGAAAGCGAGATCCGGTAATTGCAGTGAATGGAGACTGGAGAGAGAGAAAGAACGAGACATTTGGTGTTTAAACGGGACCGGGAGCAGAGCCAGAGGAGTCCAGCATAATGTAACACAGCAACGCCGACAGCCAAAAGAGCACCAGACCGTAGCAAAGCAGGCCAAACCGGGTCGAACCGTGCCAGAAACGGGTCAAACGTGTGTCATAGTGCACACAAATGTTCTGAACATGAGCAGAAACGCACCCAAAAATACCTCCAACAGACCACAGAGTCTTAAATTAGATGCAAAAACATTAAAGCTATCTCCGTTCCTTTGTTTTCCTCAGCCAGACTCACACAGAGAGATAAAGTGAGTAAATTTAGTTATTGAGAGATAAATTGCAGTGAATTCAGAGAGGATGGGGTAATTTTTCCGTGCTCCTTTCTCTCCGTAATTGCTGCTTACTGCGTCGGTATTGTGCCGGTTTGAATGAGCTGTGATTACTGAATCATATCCAGCCCGTTATAATACAAACGTTTCAATAAGTGAACATGACCATCGCTGAACAAAGGCCCTAATGAGTCCAGAACGAGCGAAAGGTCTGTCCTCATGGAGGAAACTAAAGCAGGGAGAGTTTGGATGAAACTCAAAAGAGAAGCAGCACAGAAACACGTCCACCTCCCTGTTTTAACTTTTATTTTATAATCCTCTATATTTCTTTCCCTCTCTTCCTCTCTCAGGTCGGGGACGATGTGCCGGATGCCAGGAAGTGTGCCTGCGCCAGCCACGTTGCCACCATCGCTGACTTCTTACAGGTCAGACCCACCATCTTACTGCGACATATTCCCAAATAAAAAAACATAATCTGTATGGATTAACATTTGTTTAATAGTTTTGTTTTCCTTGGATCCTTACTGGCTTCTGCGGTACACACTGAACGTCATCATTTTGTTCTGGAAGTAACTAAATTATCTATTAGAAACTCAACAGCAACAGCAAAAATTATTTTTATTACTTCTTCAAATCCAAATCTTTCGTCATTTTGATCATTATGAACAACGTTGTTACAGGCCTCAAAGTGAAGTAACTGTGTATTTACATTTTTGACTCCAGGAAGACAACAATCGATCATTTATTGATCCCCAGATGGAGAAATTCAGGTGTTACAGTGACAAAAGGGCAGAAATTAATCCTGAAAGATAATGAAAAGTAAAAGAAAAACATCTACATACACCAGAATAATAAAGGCAGTTAAATACACTGTAATATGTTTATGCTTTAGAGTTTTTTGTTAAATACTGAATGTTTGAATATCCATCTGTTTTAAACTAACTCTCTGTGGAAGAAGCTTCAGCACATTAAACCTGTAGGAGGATCAAAGAGGAGGAACAAGTGTGTGTGTGTGTGTGTGTGTGTGTGTGTGTGTTACAAAGCATGACTAATACCATCTCTTTTTAAAGTAATCTCTCTGTGCTGAGAGCTTTGAGCTGAATGACAATCCGTCACCCACCAAACGAGTGTGTGTGTGTGTGTGTGTGTGTGTGTGTGTGTGTGTGAGTGTGTGATGAATTCACACCTGTTCACCTGGCTGAGTGTGTATTTTTGGATTTGTAGAGTAGAGAAAAAGATCGAGATTAAAGCAGAGGTGAGGTTTTATTTATATATATGTGTGTGTTCATAACAGCCAGTCTGTGTGTGTGTGTGTGTGTGTGTGTGTGTGTGTGTGTGTGTGTTGAAGTGTCATTATTCTAAGTGGCAGTTCTCTCTCCCACACAGCCTCGACTTCATCACAGTAGCTTTCTATGACCCTCTTTTGATGGCACAAACACACAGACACGCACACACACACACACACACAGACACACAGAGTAATTCAATTCTTTGCTGACGTGTATAATGTGTTACATGATCTATGATAAATATAACCATACTACGAATCAATACACAAGTCAGAACATTAGATCTTATGAAATTGTACTTTTACTGCAGTTTCCTGATTATACTTACACACTTTTACTTGAGTAACATTTTACTACATTTTCTACTTTAAAACTGTGGCATTTGGTGCTCTTACTTACCTTTCACTCTCTTTCTGTTGCTCTTCCTTCAGGGGGTGGAGGTCATCGTCAACGCCAGCAGTCTGGACGACATCGACCCGTCGGCCATCGGGCAGCGGCTGACCAACGGGACGGCGTCGGTGGCGAGTCCGGTCCTGAGTCGCCTGAGAACCCGAGACGACGAGCACGGAGACGTGGTACGAAGAGTAAAAGAGTTATCGTACACTCATTTCACTAAAATTCAACCTGATATTTGTGGTGTATTTGAATACTTTTGGATCAGAAGTGGTCACAATATGTAGAACAAAACACATCTTCATTGAGTTTATAAGACAAGGAAGAGCTTTAACTCACAGAGTTCATATTGAGACTTTTTTATACATCACCTCCCTCACACATATAAACATAGACTTATACATTAACACACAAACACACACACTGCTCTCCTGGCCGTTGCTGTGATTAAAACTCTCTCTCCGTTTCTCTCTGCCCTCTGCCTCTCCTGATGCAGGGCACAGTGTACGAGAAGACCAACGCAGAGGTGGAGATGAAGAAGATCAATCGCGAGGAGTTTTGGGAGCAGGCCAAGGTAGGTGTGGAGTGAACAGAGGAAAAAAAGGGAAGAAAAACAGAACAAGAAGAGGATGTAATGACGTTTCACTCCCCACCAATTCATTTGGAGGTCAAACAGGAAGTGTGCGGACTCAATAATCCTCCGCTGCACAAAAAAACTTCAGCCGAATTTGAAGTCAAAGTTTAACCAGAAACTAGTTTGTAAACTGTGACGGATCTTTGCAGCAGAAATTTTCCTTAATTTTTTTGTTGTAGGTTTGTTTTCAGCATGTCTCCTTATCTTCACGCTCTTCACTCGTCAATAATCATTAATTTAATGTTTTTTACAAAACAAGACAATTGAAAGCACAAAACTTTGATCCGAGTTGGAATCAATTTTGACTTAAGGTTTCATTTACATTGTTTATTCTCAAGAAATGTGCAAATAACTGGAATTAGGAGATTGGGAGATGTCTTTATTTGCCTTGTACCTTAAAAAAAACATAAGATCGACACACTCGTGTCTGTTTATTGATGTTGCAGCTGGTTAGCTTAGCTTAGCATGAAGACTACAAACAGAGGGAAACAGCTAGCTCTCATTTCTGTCCAGAAGTAATAAAATCCATTCACCAGCTCCTCTAAAGCTCACTGACTAACGTGTTGTATCTCATTTGTTTACCAAAGTCTGAGTCTGTTATGGCGGGTTATGTTGCAGACTCCATTAAGGTAGTTTGCCCGGCCAAGATATACAATTAAGGTACATACAGTGAGCTTTAGAGGTGCTGGAGGTGGATTTTTTAACCTATAATAGCTGTTTCTCCCAGTGTTTCCAGTCTTTGTGTCTTTAAATCAAATCATGTCCCCCAAATTTTCAGACCTTCCCTCCTTGTCTGATTAACGGTCTAAATAATGTGGTTAATGTGAATCCTGGATTGTGTTTGGAGTCGCATGGAAGTGAAAAACAAAGTCATACATCTGCATCCTCCAGCTGTGTCGCCTTCGGCCCGTTCAGACGAAACGCAAAATGACAACATGCTTCGCGGAGCTGCAGGGAGTTCAGTGGATCTGCCCTTCACAGCTTCAGAGACTCTGAAACTGTGGATGAGCAAAATGCACACATTAGTTTACTGATAGATAGTTAATCAAAGACACCCTTAAAACTATTTAACAAGTAAATATACAAATTATTGACTGGATCCGCCTTCGTAAATTCACACTTTTCCTCAGCTTGATATGATGTAAGCTGGATTTCTTTGAGTGACCTCGGACATTTCCACTCACTTACGTCTGGTCTCCCTCTGTATTTTTTCTTCTCCAGCGTGAAGAAGAGAAAAGGAAGGAGGAGGAGAAGAAGAAGGCAGCAGAGGAGCGGCAGCGCTACGAGGAGGAGCGAATGGAGCTGGAGAGGAAAGAGCAGGAGAACCGAGAGAAGAGGTACCGCGAGAGGGAGCAGCAGATCGAGGAGCACAGGTGAGGAACAGACACACAAACACCCAACATCGTATTAAGATGTTAAAAAAGTCTTCTTGCAAAATAAACATCTGCAGAGGATTTTAAGGATTTAAAGTTGGCATGACTGATCCCTCTGTGATTATAATCTGTTGCACACTAATGCCCAAATGTCCAGACAACACAGCAAAATAAGAAAATACAGTGAAAGGTCAGGATCTCTGCAGACACCCACACACACCTTTAGTGGGTGATTCTGCAGGGTATGTATGAGTCTATGCACGTATTTTAGGAAAATCCCACTCATTATACCTTTAAGGTCCACTGCACACTTTGGGGTGTAATTATCAGGGATTTTATCAGGAGTGTAAAGTACCGTCTAATCTGTGTGTTTATGTTTGTGTGAGCAGGAAGAAGCTGCAGGAGGAGGAAGAGGCCAGAGAGAGGTTGCGGAACCAGACCACCATTGTAAGTTTATGAGCTCTGTGTGTGTGTTTTTTTGCAGTGAAATCAGTAATCACGATGACATCGGTGATAAATATACCCTGCTCATCAAATCATAGGTGCAGATTTACACCACACATGTGCGTTTATAGCCTGAGATTATTTTAAAATATGAAATCACAAGCTTTTACTTGTTCTTCTGTGAAAACAAGTGGAATACTTTACCCTTTGGAGAGTCTCTTCTTTATGGTAGAAATGTTGGCCAGCCTGTCATTTCCCCTCTCTGAAGACCACAAAGTCGTGGTTTGCACATCTCGTTTTTTGTTCTGGTGTCACACTGAGAGACAAAAACGAAATCAATTTGTCTGTCAGTGGGGTTTGTTTTTGAAGAAAGTGATTATACGCCGTGTGTGCTTTACAGAAATTTAAAGTCTGGCACCGAGAGCATTTTCAGCCCATTGGTGTGTGTGTGTCTATGTGTGTGTGTGCGGTTTATTTTTACAAGCAGACATAAAACCATTAGAACATCTTGCAATCAGCTGCCTGCTGAGTCGTCGCACAGCTGTGACATTTCAGCTAATCGTCAGAACATCTTAAACGTCGTCCTCATGGCGACTTCGTGCACACGCAGTGGTTCGACTCGGCCTTGCTCAAGAGACCTTAAGCATCGTTTGTTACTGATGGAAGAAAAGGCAGCATCTTGAACACCCAAGGAATCATGGTCTTTTTGATAGTCACTGCAACAAGAGAGCAGATTGTCTAACATCTCTTTTCTCTGCTGCCTGCACAAAAAAATCATATACAGCTGTTTTTAGTTAAGTATGTTTAGGACACAGATGCACTGACAATTCAAATCTTTTACTTAAATGACACGATATTTATAAGAGCTCAATGTGTTATTTATGCAAAAAGTAGTGAAGAATATATTATCACTCTCTAATGTAGCTTGGTAAGGAAATGTAGTTCATTACATTCCTACAACATCGTGTCTACACACAGGTCCATATAGTCCTATTCATAACAAATATACTTAAGAACACCTTTAAAACAAAAATATCTAGGAATAGGAAAGGAAATAATAGGAGATATGAAATTCAGTCATTGAGATTGCTGCAAAAAAATTCATTTCCCCGTCTGTCAGCTCTGTGTCTCTGTGTGATTATAATCTTTGCTCCTTCATGTGATGTCAGCTGACTGAAGTCTGCAGAAACAAACAGTCTCTGTCGCCCCTCGCTGGTGGCATCAAAGGATCGTTCCCTCCAGAGACTCTCGACTTCAGAATATTCCTGGAAAGCCCTTTTTTTAGATACATCTGATTAATTTTCTTTCCCTGCTTTGGGTTGAATCCTTAAATTACTGATTTGCAGCAAGTAGTTTTCATCCGTATTCATCTTCTCTGCAGGCGACAGAGCCGAGCATCGAGGATCTGCAGCTGGACAAGAAGGAGTCTGAGGTGGAGGTGAGTCTGACAGACAGACGGCAACAAGAGCAGGCAGAAAAACAGAGAAATCCACAAACTTATTTATCTAAATCAGCAAAAAAACTACAGTGCAAAAAGTCCAGGCAGTCAGAAAAGTATGTCTTAGAAATAAAAGGAGATAAAGTTCAGGTAAGTTGAGGAGTTTGATTTTAAAGAAGAAAATCTGTTTTTTAAAAACTTTCGCTGTCACTCATAAATAACCAGGTACAAACAAATAATGACTCTCAAGACCAGAACATACCTGCAGCTGAAGTATAAAACCAGGAGATCTGCTGACATTCAGCACATAAGTTAAACACACATACATAAAGCTTTAAAAAACAGCCTCTCCTTAAAAACAATCATCAATATTAGCTCCTTGATCTTTGGACTCCAAACTGCTGAGGCTGAAACGATGCGTATTTCTATTTTTTTATTAAACTTTGTGCAGCGACTGTGCCTCTCAATAAACATTATATCATATAATAACAACATAGTCCAAACTCCTGCGTAGTCTTTGTATACAGCCTTAATATTTATCTGTGTGTTTCCAGGAGGCGAAGGCCATCATCGCTCAGCGGTCAGGAAACCCGCGGGAGTTTTTCAAGCAGAAGGAGAGAGCTATGACCATCAGTGTCGACACCTCGCCCGTCTCCGTCCACAGGACCGGTAAACACTTTAAAACTCAGCTAACTATTAACCTCTAGGTTTAGTTTATTCTCACGTGAAACTGGAAGAACACTGAACAAAAGAAAAAGCAGAAAAAGCTGCAGACAGTGAATAAACTCTGATATCCATTAAGAGCTTTATACTGATGTTTTATACATTCAGGTGAAAACTGGAGAAAACAAGGACCATCAGCTAAAAAACAAACAAAACCGTCTGTGGTTTAAAAACAAGAAAGAAATGTTTTCATGCTGCAGTCACATTGCAGTGAAAAAACATGAATTTTAGTTTCATGAGTTTCTCTTTTTCTTTTTTTTTGTGAAATGTTTCTGTCTCTTTGGATGAAGTGATGACTACTCATAAACATCTGGAACATCACAGTAAGCCAAAACTACAGACAGCAGTATATATAGATAGATAGATAGATAGATAGATAGATAGATAGATAGATAGATAGATAGATAGATAGATAGATAGATAG
>JBAJHX010000067.1:18325546-18351330 GCA_037176925.1 Amniataba percoides | reverse complement strand
GATAGATAGATAGATAGATAGATAGATAGATAGATAGATAGATAGATAGATAGATAGATAGATAGATAGATGAAGCACTTGGAGGAGGGAGGGAGGAAGTGGGTGGTTGTGTGGGTTCGCGACATCTGAATCATCATTTATGACGTTCGCAGCGCGTCCTCAGAGACAGACCTCAAATTCTTTCATTTTCAACAAAAGGTTTTTAAAAAGACGCTCATGAGACGGAGGAGTTCACATGAAGGAGCCCGGACAACCTCTTTTCTCACTGCTGAGCCTTGTGCAACAATCTTGACCGTTTTATGTGTTTTAATCTGTGTATTTACATTGTTGTGCGTTGTGTGTCTGCAGTGTTTGTCATGACCCTGCTTCAAACAGAGACTTATTATCTTGGTGGCAAGGGTGTGATTTCCATGCAGGATGGTGAAATGTGTCTCCTCACTGTTCAGACATATTTTCACTCTTTTTTCCAACTGATTTTCTCTCTAAAATCAAACAGACAATCAATCAGAGTTTTTGATGGAAGCGTTTAACAAGCTGTTGATATCAGTTTACCGTATTAACAGCTACCATGTAGGAGCTATTATGATTTTTATACAGACATTTTATACCCTGGGTTTTTGTATATAAGTTGTTGTTGGAGTTTCGGCCTCTCTAGACTTTTTTCTTCCCTGTGCACCTTAGACAAAGGTGAGTTTGAACCGACCTCAGCTTTTTCTCAAAAACACTTTCATTCAATTGAATGTGGCCTCAGATGGTCGGGGTGGAGCAGAGAGGTGTGAAAAAAAAACAAACAAAACACAGAGTCATAAGCCAAAAAAGTTGAACCAGGCTCAATGTAATGTCATCCAATTTATATTTACACTTAAAAAAATATCCTTAAACTGAACACCGATCATGTTAAAATTCCCTTTATAGTAAAGACTCAAATACGCCTTTATCTATCTATCACGTCTCTGTCAGGGAAACTGTTTCCGAGCTTAATTACAGTTGTGGAGAAACTGAAATAAGATTTTGAATTTCTTTGTTGGACGGACATTTTGCAAATCATCATCATAATTTCTTATTTATTAACAAGCAAAGAAGCAGGAGTCCAAACACCAACATGTATTTAGTTTTCTGTCTCTAAACATGGACTCAAAATGTCATTTCGTTATTTACAGGGATTCATTATTCAGATAGATTAATTCGTTGGTTCAAAAGGAACAGAAATGGAGAAAAAAACAGAAACAACAAACTCTGTCAGTGTTTCATTTCTGCCTAACTGCATGCTGTCTGCAGTCAGTGTGTTCAAAGCCACACTAACCACGTCTCTTTCTTTCTTTCTTTCTTTCTTTCTTTCTTTTTTTCATTCTTTCTTTCTCTCTTTCCTTCTTTTCTCTCTCTCTCTTTTTATCCTCACGGGTTTTCTTCTGCTCTCATTTGACCCATATTTGTGTTCACCATCCTCATTCCTTCTCTCTTATTTCACTGGCTCTTTTATTTCTTCTCCCACCTCTTCTCAACTCTTTTTCTCCCATTTTGTGCCATTTTGTGGAAACATTTTCTTTCATTTCCTCCTCTGGCACCTCTCCATGTGTCTCTTTCTTCTTCATGGGACTCTCTGCCTTCCCTTCAATCCTCTCTGCTGAAACTTTTTTTTTTAATCTTTTGACTCTCCTGTCTTCCTCCTACTCTCCCTCCCTCTCTCGCTGTTTGTCTGTCTGTCTTACTGTCTCGTCCATCTTCCCCCCCAACATCTCTCTTGTCCTGGTGCGTCACATCGTGTCCTTTTGTTACATGTCTGTGTGTTTGCATCTCCGTGTTTCGGGGTGTGTGTTCGGCTGTGTGTCGCCCCCCCACCCTTCCCACCACTCGCCCGCCAGGCCGTTTGGACAGCCCGTTCTTGAAGCAGCAGCACAGTCCCAGCAGCCCCAGTCCGACCCCCCCACTCCGGGGCGCGTCCCCCCTCCGCACCCCGCCACACGCACGGACACAGCCCGCCGCTGCAGCCGGTAGGTACAGCACATAACCGATAAACAGCAGAAGAAGAGGACAGATGGACACCAGCATCCCTCCACAGACACAAACCCCCTCCACAAATGAAATAACATGAAATGAGAGTAATGGAAGATGAAAGTGCATGTGAATCTAAAATGTGAGAGCTTAAATCATCTCTGAAGACGAGTGCATTTACATGGACACTAATATCTCAATTTTGAGTCTTTGTTCTGGTTTTGATCATGTTAAAGACTTCAGGACATGAAACAGGAAAACTATCTGAAAAATGTAAGGGGAGGACAAGAATATGAAAATGTTCTTCCATTGTTTCTCAAAACCAGAACAGGGTCTTATCCAGGTTTTAGAAAACCAGGATATGATGTCTATGTGCCAATAGTTTTCTCACTGAAAAAGTAAAACTTCAAAAAAATACAACAGTGTATTTAAACTCAAAATAAGAGGAGGAAAGTTCAAGATCAAAACTTGAACTTTCAGTTTCAAATACTATTTTTTCATCAGAAAACTATTGGCCCAGATTTGGCTCCATGCTCCTGCAAATCCTCAATAACGAGTCTAAAATGTAAAATTTTATTTGAAATTGCGACACAATCCATCTCCAGAAACAAGCAATCGACAGTTTGACGTTGTCAGTTTTAAGTGATTAAGTGACGGCAGCGATTAGATGAAGCCTCTCACACCAACGCACATTTTTTCAGTCCACATGCATTTTTTCATCTTCTGACTTTTTACTGACCTCGCCTCATTTTCGTAATCCTCTCCACGTAGCCACATACGCACTTTCACTTCCCTCACATCTGCGCACCAACCTTTAAACTCCACCCCCACCACCCACAGCTGAATCAACCCCCCCTCCCAACCTGCCCTCTGCCCTCCAACACCAAACGACAACTTTCCCCCCTACCTCCGATTTCTCCACGCAATTTAAAGCAGTTTATCCTCATATTTGAATTTATATACATGAAAACCAAAATCTGGTGATATTTTGTATTTTTCTACGTCGGCTAAACTTATTGAGGATAATAATAAAAAAGATAATAGCATCAGCTTTAGATGTTTTAACATCTATGAATGAATATTTTTTAAGTACAATAAAAGTTGTAGCATCTAGAAGTAGCTTAAAATTGTATTTAATACTAAAATAAAGTAAATGCAAGTACTTTAGTATTAAAAGAGCAATATTTCTTAAATACCAAATCAGAAAAGGCAACAAATGCTGGCCTTTGTTAGATGTTTTTAACAAAAAGATCTTAATGTGTATTTATTTCTATGGATGCTTGTAGTGTCTTTTGTGTGTTTTACATAAAGGACTTTAAAGATAAACTCATTTTGAGCCTTAAAACTTTTTTTTAAAGTCGCTATCAAACCGCCCTTTAGCTTGTGCACTTCCTTGCTAACTCGCACACACAAGCATTTCACTAACTGCAGGTAAATGATAAAGTGACCTTTTATGGCTGCGAACCATAAAGCTGTTTGTCGGTTTGTGTGATAGATGTCGAGTCTGTCGCCTCCTCTGCCTTCATGCTTTAGATGTCGTCCAATCAGCTTCAGACGCTGTATTGTTTTTCTAAATGTTTCCTGTTTCGGATGTTTTTATGGTTTGAATCAGCACCGAGCTCATTTTATTCTCTCAGGGATGAAAAGCTGTGACTTTAACTAGGTTTTTCTTCCACCTTCCTCCTCTTCCGGTCCTCAATCTCACGCCTCTGATCCTGGACTGCATCACCTCCCTGCACACACTCTCAAACACTCGCTCCTCCTCCGGCTGCTTTTAAACCCCATCGACTGAACAACCTGTGAGTGTTTGTGAACGAACGCGTGTGTGTGACGTCGCCGAGCCGTCCGTCAGTCGCCACCGCTGTTTGTTGGCCTTTGACTGAGCGTGGACCTTTGACCTGTGTGGAGTTTATCGAGTCGGCATTGTGACCATAACGCTCATGCTGGATGTTTTTATCCCATTAACTGCAAGTACCAAACGGCTGATACCCTTTTCCAGAGCACATCACGTGTTTTTAGATTGACCCACATTCCTTTAAGAAACCGCCGACATGCGAGACGTAACTTTCCAAATTAGCCAAAGAAGTTGTAAAATAGATCATTTATCATCGTTTTTTGCATGTAAATGTTTGCTGTGCCAAATTTATGATGTTTCCAACTCCTTATATCCTTATATAACAAAATAGGTTTTCCTAATAGTTATTCTCACAACCGCAGTAGCAAACAGAAACATGAACTTTAACAAAACATCAAGGAAAATAAATGTTAAGATGTTAATTATTACAAGTCACAAATGGATTTTCAGTGCAGTGAGTAGCTCCAATAAAAAGGCAGAAATCTCTAAACCTGGACACCAAAACTATGTACTTGGCTATTGACCATTAAAAGTAAAGATCAACTCTGTAAAAACACATGAAAAGCTTTGGAAAATGGTCACCAATAATGTAATTAGTGGGCAAAACCATGTGCACCATCTTCATGATCTGACGTGTGCCTTATTGCATGTTTGTAGGTGCTGTAATGGCAGATATTATCCCGGGTGTGCAAATAACCAATTCATCCCTTTTTCTAGAGCTGACGGCAAAGACAAATCTCTCTCAGTTCAGTTCTACCTTTAATATGAAAGGATTTTGATATCTAAAATGGTTTCTATAATCAGTAAAAGCCTCACAGCCGTCAGAGGTTTTTGGTCACCAGGTGAATTGGGGACGACCCGACTGAGCTGGATGTGATTTGTCATTTTAACAAGGTCACACAGCCGTTCATTTACAGTAATAATGACTCTTTTTCATCTGTGGTTATTGTGCTCATGTCCTCTGGGAAATCTTGTTCTCCTCGATGAACAGGACGTCTGACTTAAACAAGCATGAAATCATCCAACATCTCGGGAAAAAAAGTGACATTTTCATTGTTGAAGTGGATCTTCTGAGTGTTTCTGACGCTGTGTTGATGTTTGTCGTGATGAGTTGTAATCCTGGATGTGATGTGGCATCAGCATTGTGACCGTGACTCACCCACAAAGTGTCCGTATACATTGATGGCATAATAATGAAAGTTTGGAAGAAATCTGATGACTGTTTCATGACTTGCTGGATTACAGTGATTGTTTTCTCCGCCTCCGTGACTCATTTCCTTGTTGGAATATGCCACTGTCCTATTTACCAGTATCAGTTTTCTTCAACTCTCCCAGTTGTCCTACAAAGTCTCTTCTGTTTGGCATGACAAGTTCGCTATCTGGCAACATCTCATGTTACTCAAAGAACCAAAAAAAAAGACAAAGCAACAATTTGAAGAACAAGACCAATAGTTTACAGTCATGTGAAGTCATATTAAGACACTTGGAGACTTTGTGCTAAAAGCCAACATGCTTGAAAATAAATGAGCACTAATGTGAATATTCTTTCGTAAACCAAATCATTGGGCACATTAAAGCTGACCTGATGATGGAGCTTGATAGAAGTAGACTTTTGTTCCCTCCACAAACTCTCAGATTGGCTCATTCATGGAGACAAAATGAACTGCTTCACAGTATTTTAGATGTTCGGTGGTTTGTAGATCTGGAAACGAGTTCAGTGACTGTATCTGTGTGTTCGCTGGTCATGTGACGGCGAAAGTGCTGTGATTTCTGTGATTGTGCACTGTTGTGTTGAAGTAACATAGAAAGTGACTGGAGGTTTAAAAAAAATCAGTTTTGAAGCTTCCTGTTCAACGAAGGATGCTTCTCTTTATCTTCTTTACTCCATTATTCCCCAAATTCTGATATATGTTGAGAATTAGTTGTGATATTGGAGTCAAGATTTCATGTTAGTTCAACACATCTGGTTTATGAGTGTACATTTAGTTGTTTTTGAACATTTTGGCGAAGAAACCTTTTCGTCTGTACCTTTTCGATGATGATCATTTTGTCCCTGTAGACGATGAAGCGAGCACAGAGCGCAACATGGCCGCCGTGTCACCCATCCCGAAAATAGTCACCACACCCATCAAAGAGGACTTCAACAGGGAGGAGGACGACAGCAGAGACGAGTGGGGTAAGTAAAATAAAAAATGACAAATAACAATGTTTAACTCGCTGCATGTTGAAATATAATCCCTGAAATGCTGCAAGAACAAAGTCGATCTGAGTCCTTCAACCAGTTCAGGGGCGTGTCCAGGGCTCACACAGGTAGCCACCCCAGAAATCTGATTGGCCAACCCAGCTGACTCCCCGTTATCCTAAATTATGATTGGTCATGTGCCTGTTCAGAGGCAGGGCTGTTGTTCAAACTATGTGAGGACTATTTAAAAATATTATTAAAGCACTTTCAAACCTACGCAGAAAATTAAACTATTTTTAATGTTCAGGATGGATGAATCTTCTGTTGCATTTTAGAGAGGGAGTTTTATATTTTAGATTTCGCACACAATTCTGTCCACAACTCTGATGTGTTGTGATCGTAAGGTGACTTCAGACTTCATGCTACCCAAGAATACGTCAATGCCTTTCAGTCAAAAATGTGTGGACATGCCACTGGTCATGTTAGCATACATGGTTATTCAACTTTGGAGCTGCAAAACATCAAATTAACTCGTGATAGACTGAGTTAAGGCAAAATATTAGGAATTATTATTAAACTGGTGTTTGTTTTCTCGACCAGATTCGGTGCCAAAGAAGGAGCAGAAGCCGCCCGTCCAGGAGTCGGCACCCACCAAGCCCGCTCAGAGCGTCGCCCCGCAGGCCCGCGACTTCTCCGTGTGGGAGTCCGGCACAGATAGCCTGGTCGAGCTGTGGGACAGCAGCTCCGCCGCCCCCGCCAACCCCTCCCAGACCTCCCAGTCCTCCGATCTGGTGGACCTGATGGGTGACGTCCCCTCAAGCGCCGCCACCGCCAGCGGCAAGCCTCAGCCCCTCCTCAGCTTCGACGAGATGATGGACGGGACCTTCTGCTCGGGCACCGGAGCCGAGGACGACCCCTCCAGTCTGGTGGACGTGACGGCCACGGATCAGATGACCCTCAGCTACCAGCATGCACTGCAGCACGCGTCGGGGGAGGGGCAGGAGCTGGATGACGGACAGCTGCTGATGACCAACGGGGAGACGCTGCTGAAAGAAGGGACTCAGGTCAGGATGATGCCGCAGCTGTTTGTTCAAAAAGAGGTTTTCTGTCTTTTCGTCTGCTTAAAGTCGTCTTCTTTCGCCTTCTTCCTGTTTGTCGTTTCTTACAGGCGAGCGAGGGCTACTTCAGCCAATCACAGGAGGAGGAATTTGGCCAATCAGAGGAGTCTTCAGCTAAACCTGCGCCGGTCTTTTATAACAAGCCACCAGGTGAGATTACTTTAATTATGCAAACTTCCTCCATGGTTACATGTTTCATGATAATTTCAGAATATTGTACATTTCCACAGTAACAATTCAGTCAGAACAACAACAGTCATGTTATAATCCTCAAAAGTTTTGTTTTAATTTAATATTCCCATTTTACTTTGCCGTTCTCATGAGTTCAACTACCATCCATCATACTCACTTCCCTTACAAATGTTTCAAATTAAAAGCCCTACCAGCTCAGTGGACATGGTCAAACGTGTGTTTACTTGTGTGTGTTCAGAGATTGACATTACGTGCTGGGACACGGACCCCGTGGTCGACGATGACGACGACTAACCGGCCAATCATACGCCACCACCGGACCAAGAGGAAGTAGGAAGTGCGCTTCATGAAGAAACAGATTTTTTTCTAAAAAACAAAACACAAACAAACAAAAAAAAGTAATAATAATAACAAATCTTGCATCAAAACTACTTCTGTATTATCTTTTAGAGGAAAAGAAAACAGTAGCCACCGACAAAAAAAAAGATGGGGTTTGAGTTATGGTTAAAGATGGTTTGAAGGCGCAGTTATGGGTTTTTTTCTGTGTGTTTGTTATTTTATTTATTTGTTTTTTTCTTCTTTTTTTTTTTTGCTATGCAGATGTAATAGCTGGGAGCATGGGGGGAACTTTTGTTTGTGTAAATGATTTATTACACATTAACGTAGCGCACTGCTGCATATTAGAGACAATGAAGCCCAGTGTGCGGCAGGCAGCCGACACACGTAGTCTGTAGTGCTTTAATAACACCCTATAAAACTAATACAGTCAATCATTACAGCTGCCATGTATATCTTCACTCTCTCTTTCTTTTCTTACCTCTTTTTCCACCTCCTTCCTTCCTTCTGCCTTCTTCCCAAAATATCCATATGAAATATTCACCCCTGCAAGTCAGTTAATCTTGGCTTTAGCCCACATTTTACTGGAAAAAGGTGAAATATTTTATTTATTCTGGTGTATCTGAACGTCTTTCACTAACAGCTGACGGGATCAAACCTGCTCTGAATATGAAATAAGTCAAACTGTGGCTCCTTTTTGACCTTTTTCACTCCTTTTGTATGATTTTAAGACTGAATTCAAGATTAAATGGCTTGTACATCTGGTTGCTTTTTTCAGTGCACTTTTATTTCCTCTTCTTCTGCCTCCTTGTCGATGAACTGCAGCTTCTCAATCAGCCCTCCCCTCTGGTTCCATAAAATTAAGCCTTTTTACCCCACTTATATATATTTTCACGAGCAAATAAAAAAGAACATTTTTTTTGCATCTGATCTAGATGAATATACTGTAGATATTTTTGCAAGTATTAACAGTTTTTTAGGAGAGTTTGGCTTTACAGTAATGACCACAGTGTGCACAGTAGAAAAAAAAAACAGTGAATCTTTGTATGATTCTTCTGGAGAAATTCCTCCAAAGGCCAAAAATGAGAAGTTTTCACCGGGCCCTTCATTTTTGGACAGCAGGTGACACACTTCCTGTTTAGAGTCAGGGAGGTTCGCCTTTTTTAATTTAACAAACAATAATAATAATGTTTATTTCCAGCAGTCACTGTCTCCCTCAGACAGATTTTACATTCTGGACGACTTTGGCCAAATGATGCCTGGAAATATATATATATATTTTTTTCACTTTGTTTTAATGTGCATGGAGAAACAGATGTTCAGGATTTCACTGCTGATTTGATCATGTCAGTCAAGTCAATTTTCAATTCAGTCAATCCAAAACCCTGTAATTAAGTACATTTACCCAAGCAGTGTGCGTTCTTGATTTTCCTTTCATTTTATACTTATATAATATAACAATATATATATAAAATATTGTACTTTTTACTTCTCTACATTGATGTGACAGTTTTAGTGACTACTTATGTTGCAAATTAAGATTTCTGGCCACAAAAGTCAACAGAAACTATCACTTTATTGACAGAAAATCTCTGAGTCGTTATTCTAGCTCCTCAAATGTGAAACTTTTCAGCTTTTCCTTGTGATTGTTTTGAAAATAGCCTGACAAGTATTGCAAATCGTTTCATTTTAAGGCCTCCAGTTTAACAGAAATGGCTCTTTTAGGTGTCTGTAGGCAGCGTCACTGTCAGAAGAGGACTTCCTGTTCCTCCCTGTATTTTGAAGGGGTTTGTGTTGCTTCCTGTCAGTCTTTATACAGAATTTAAACAGGCCAAGTGGGAAAATATCTGTAATTTATGCAATGGGAAGGTCTGACAGGGAGAAAGGAGCTGACACGACTGCGTTTCAAACCACCACCGTCTGTGCAGGTGTAATGAAAAATACAACAAAAAGAGCATTTTAAGAAAATATTGGTGAAAAATATTTAGTAATGATTTTTGACATCTTTCCTGACATTTGGTTCTCCCAGCAACTCAAAACAAACACCAGAAGTGAGTCTTAAATTCTCTCTGACCCGCATCTGCTGCCCGACTGCTTTTGTTCTGTGCCAATGCAAAAAGTACCACGTGTTTCTTTCTTTTCTTTTCTTTTTTTAAATCAATGTGATGTTCGTTTGCCCTGGAAACTGGAGTGAAAGGTGGGGCGGGCTGAGGCAGGAGGTGCGTGTGTTTTTAATACCTGTCAAAAAGTGTGCTAGAATTGATTTTCAGGACTCTTTTTGAATATTAGCAACAACAGTGTTAGTCTTTTTTTGCTGTAAATTCCTGTAGAAAATAAAAACTCCTAGGCAATAATAACACCTGTGTGTGTGTAGAGCACCTGGATACTGTGTGTGTTCACCTGACTGGAAGAGTCGTTCATTCGCAGACCGGCCAGCGTGTCCTGGTGTTAAGATGGTTTTGGGGACCCTGTTTGATTTATACCTCTGCACTCTGAGTGATCAGATGACAGCAAGAGGACGTGTCACAACCAACATTTACTAAATTATATTAATGTCTGTAAAATGAGGCTCAATTAGTGAATAAACATGCAACTCTCTTTTATTTTTCCATTTTGTCTCATCATTCATAATACTGTTGCCCGGGAAGCAAACCGTACATGTTTTTAGTTAAATCTGGACAAAAGGTTTTGAGATGCTTGGGTTTAGTCAGCTTTATTTAATTAATGAGTTAATGACTGACTTTACTGGACTTAAGGGATGTTTAGTGACTGAACTGACTTAAAAAAAACTGAGTTGAAAAAAACTTTGACACACAATAGATTCATAAAAGTAATTACATGATTTCCAAAACTAACTACACCAGTGATGATTTAGGTGTGTCCTGTGACAGTATAGTGAATACTGAAAGTATTAAATAAAAGTTTTTTTTTCTATTTTAAATGCTTAATATATGTCTTTTGACTTGCAGATCACTTGGGAGTAAAAGCAAAGATGTGACAAGACATGAAAAAGTGAAGTAGGTTGACGGCTAACAGGGATTAATAGCAGTTGCAATAAATTAAAAATGTTTAGTTCTTCATCCTGAAACTGTTAATGAATGTGCAGAGACAGCAAGACAAAAAAACCCTGAAACAGCAGGTGTTTTTTTGAGAAAGAAACAAAGACGCAGCATGTCAGAGTATAGATTTTTGTTGTTCAGCTTTTTTTATTATCTTAAAAGTCATAGCAATGCCCAATTCGTGGCTAATAAACGTGGATCACGAAACACACTCCAGCTGTTGAAGTTTAGTAAAAAAAATTAGACGGAAATTAATTGTCATTAAAGGCACATATGCTCTTAAACATCCCCGAGATAAACGTCACAAAGAAGTGACATCAGGAAAGTGGTTTTCATTTGTATTTGGTGTTGGACTTGTTGGAGGTTTTGCGTCATTTTCTCTCTCCATATTAAACTATAAATATAAAAACAGGGTGAAACATCATGATTGACAGCCATCAATCAAAGTGAAGAAACATCTGCAGATGTCTTAGTAAGTGAATGTAGAGTAAGAACATCAAAAGGAGATGTAACTTTAACTTTAGTGGGGATTATCAGCTAACAGTTACTAATAATCGATTTACAGTCGAGATGGGCAGGTGTGTGTGGGCGGGGCTTCAATACTGCTCTTCCTCCCTCCATTACTCCTGCAGAGACTCCAGATCCAAATGACACTACCAGAGCAACATGGCTGTGATCGTATCGTATTTTGACTTCACTTTGGTGCATGCTTTCATCACTTAAAAACATTTTTTTAAATGTACACTGGAAACACACCAATCAGATCAACATGTTCCCTGTACAACCAAAAGAACGCAGTTTGGATCAGAGGTATAAATCAAACAAATGGCTGCACAGTGGCACTTTCATCTGAATTTTTCTTGTAGTTAAGTCCTCCACCACTAGATGGCCCCACAGCCTTTCCTTTCACTGGAGCAGCTCTGCAGCGTCACTCTTTTTGAGGATGTTGCACCTCCTTTCCTCCTCCCTTCACATCATAGATAAGACTTTATATATTAATATTTCAAATACATTTTATGGTGTAATTCTCCCGAACAACTTAAAACTGTTTTATTTCTGACTTAAATGCCCCAAAGGTCAAGTTCAATCAGTCTGAGAAGAAACTATTAAAAGAGGATGTTTTCATGTGGCACTGAGGTGTCATGACAACGACCTTGTCAAATCTGACATGACCGACAGAATCTGGAGTGACCTGATTCAGAGTTGCATCTCTTTAATTCAGCTTTAAAGTCCCATTTTATTCAAGTTTCATGACTGTTTTCAGACCTGCCACAGTTCAGGTTTCTTAAACTGAATGTGGATGACTGACAGCTGCTCTCGTTTCAAAGAAAAGAGGTCCTAATATGCGACACAGGTTATAAAACAGATCTCCAACACAGCAGCTCGTTAATGCCACAATGACAAGAAAAAATCTCATTCTAGCAACATCTTTTTTATGATATAATGAAGATATTTTTCATGTTCGTATGACATTTCATTTGTTATCACTGCATGCTAAATTATGCAGTTTTCACAAGAAACTTTTTTTTGGAGTTTTGTACTTCATAAAGAGAAACAGAAAATGTGTTTTGGTCATGCTGCAGTACCTCTGAAATCCAAAAAGATTAATCAAAATGAAAAAAGTATCATCTTTGGAGACTTGTAAGAAAGAAAAGTGTCTGAGTGGAAAGTCATATTTAATCCAACAATCAATTATCAACCTTGGACTAATTTCACATATCTGATCGGTATTAAAGGTTTAAAATTATTCAGTGATGTTTCAGAACTGCGATAATTAGAGATAAAATTACATTATCTGATTGTATTCTTTCATTTTCATGTTGTTTATTGTGTATTGTTTAGTGTGTGACAAGAAATCAACTATAATGAATCAGGTGATCTTTGTTTTTCAGCATATTTTCCAACAGTTTTACGACTGGGTGGCATTTTTATGAGTGGGTGGCAGCGTATGACGGATCTTTATAGCGCTGACTTGATGTTATTAAAGCTTCAGTGGCACAAGAGGAAAAACCACAGCAAGCAGCCATTTCAGCACATCAGTACACAAGAATATTCTTCAAACAAGCACATGCTAAAAACCCAACGGAAACACTATCAGGATGTCAGTTCCGGGTACCCAACCCATCATGTATGTCTTTATTTAAATTTTTAATGACTAAAATATGCAACCTATGTGCAAATATGCAAGATTTCAGCATATCTCCTGTCTCTGCTTTTGTGACATTGAAGAGCAAAAAAAGTGATTAGATAGATTATTTATATACTTATATACTTATATACTGACTCATTTCTTGACACCACTGTTGTTGCTGTCAATTAATGTCTTTGTTTCTTTGACCTTTGGCATTTTAAATGAGTTTTTTCAGGCATTTTTCCCTTTGACCAAACCTTTATTCTGAAAGGACAGAGTTTCCTCTAACTTGTTTGTCAGAGTGATGTGGTGGTTTCAAGGGACGGTGTGTGGGTTAATTAGTCGGACAGATGGGAATACTCCAGAGGTTGTCCAATCAATCGGTTCGGCCACTTGGCGAGCAGCCTCGTGTAATCTCTCATTAATCAGCGGAAATCAGCTCTGATGATGTGCAAGTTTCTGAGGAGGCTGCGTTTGGTTCCACGTGAGACGTTTGACGATAACTCTGAAAAATAAAGGCAGAAGTCCACAGTGCCTGCAAAACATCACTGCAAAGTGAAAGGGACTTTTGCACATTTACTTTAAAAACTAACCACATCCCAGCCTCCTGATTTACTTGAATTTTTAAATATTTCACGTTTCGTACATTTACACTTTGTGCTCCTGCTCTGCTGCTTTGCTGAATCTTTCACAGTGACCTTCAAACCATCCGACCCCCTTAAAGTGCTCCTGGTACTTTCCAATTATCTGTGAACTACAAGGAGAGACGCTCCAGCTCCACTAATAGAGCTGAAACAAGAACAACTTCTCCCTCATCAGCTCTTTTCCTCCAGACACCCCCAAAACAAATACATCTTCTCCTCCTTCATGCCCCAGGTACTTTTGTCTCCCTGAAACATTTCTCTTTTTTTGTTTCATTTCCATCACACAAACTTTTCTCAAAGACTAAACAACGTCTTTAGTGACATGCTGAACTGCTGATGAACCCCATAGTTGATGGTTTCCTATAAATTTGAGCTTGGATATACAACTTGAACAATTCATTCCTTTCATTGAGTTTATTGTCTTCAGCTTAACGCGTCATGTTTTTGATGGTTTTCGCATTTTACACTGCAAACAAATCTCTGTTTTCTCAAGGAGAAGTCTTTGTCTCAGAGGGAATAAAGGCCGAGTCACAACAGTATTTACAATGGCGAAATGTCACAGCAAAAATCAATTCAAGCACACAGAAGACAAACAGAAAAAACTGCTGATTTCTCTTGTTTCCAAGCTTTTATTCAACCTTCAGTAAAAAACAGCAGCTCCACTGACAGTCGAATCAAGACTGTTAAACTTTAACTCTACAGACTAAATGTTGGGTTTCATCTTTAGATGGACGATGGGTAAAATCAAACAAACTAACACATGGTGGGAGAATAAGAGACACCTGTTCCCACTTTGCTCATCTTCTCTGTAATTACCAGACCTCCCCGCCCATCCCCTCACCTGCATCTCATTCCCTCATCACTCGCTCTCTACATATACAGGTCCATTTCATCGGCGCCGCTGCCTGCATCAACACCTTTCTGCAAGCCGTTCTGATCAATAGATAACTGAACTCTGAAGACAGATAGTTTAGATAAAACTGAAGAAAGACAAGCATTTCCCTCAACGGCGTCTCTGGGTTATTCCTGATTGATAGAAAGCCCCCACACCTCTTCATTAAAACTCAGGATCTGTGGCTCTGTTATACTGAGGGGGCATGTTGGTTTGGGTCTTGTCCCCTTAGAGGAAAGATTGATTACCAATCAGTACAAAGTTTTCACCTTTATCCTGTGATGAATGAAACATTTCTATTCTGATGGGAGTGGTTTCTTCCACCCACAGGACACGAGGGGTCACTGAAGGGTCTGATGAGGATGAAAATGGTGTGAATCTCAAGCTATGGCCTTCACAGTCACTTGATCTTAACCCAGTAGAGCCTTTATGGGGGATTTTGGACACTGCCATCAAATTTCATTTCACCCTGTTTGATATCTTTTTTTTGGTGGTATTTGAAAAAGATCAAGTAAGCTCGATTTTGAAAGTTCAATCTAATTGAAATGATTGAACAAACTTATAACAGTCCTGCCACAGTCACAGAAACTGCTGTTTTTGTCAGAGCATGAAAGATCTGAGTACTTCTTCCTCCACATTTTTAGCAACTCTCTTCCAGCTGTGAATCTGTGATGTAATGGTGGGCGGAGCTTTTGTGGTCACCAGCTGATGCTTTAATGTGAAGACAGCAGCAGGCAAAAAAAAAAATAAAAGGAGAGAGAAAAAGAAAAAGGCAAAGCAATGCCGGGTGGTTGCTGTGGTGATGTGACTGAGCGTTGGAGCGGTGGGCTGATGTTCTCTCTTTACTACATGTAAGCAAGTCTTAGCAGGTTGCCAGGCAACACATACTCTCACAGATGCCATCCCAGGCTCCATATTAGAGGGCTGAGTCGGCTTTGACAGAGGAGAAAATCTCAGCGGCGTGTTGTTGGGGTTTTTTTTTTTTTTTTTTTTTTTCTGTTTGGTGTTCGGGTGGGAAAATGTCAGCAGGAGTCACTGAGAGTCAAACACTTTGATTGTTGCCAAGGAAATTTCCTAATTTTGTCAGCAACGTCATGACCTTTTTTGAATAAATCAATGCCCTCTTCAGGCAGGAGGACAAGAATTTATACCTCAGACTTTTTATGCTCTCACTCCTGGAGACGTGATTAGAAATAGACTTTCACTCTGAGACTGCTGCTCGGTAAGAAACGTGAATACAATCTTCAGTGCACTCCTACTGCTGTCACGACAGCCTCTTTGGGAGAAAATTAAAGACTTTAAAGTAAAATGTACACTGTTGGTCTTCTGTTTTAAAACCATACAAGTGCAGCAAATGTGAGCATAAAAATAGTTTATACTGTTTCTCTGATGCAAACCAACTTACCTTCTGTTGAAAAAGTAAAGTTTTGACTGACAGGTGAGTTTCTGCAGACACAAAACAACCGTGAATAAAAATATTATTTCTATGCACACACGTACTGTGATGTATAAGGAGATATGATGTGACAAGTCATCTGTTTCCATTGTTGGGAAGTAACAGTGACAGTTTTAGTGTTGCATTGCTGTGATTTGTGTTTGAGATTGTTTTAAAGGCACTTTTTAACCAAACTGCACAGAAAATAACACTTTTTCTGTTTCAGTAACTTTTCTAATGTTACATTTAGGCCCTACAGCATTGATTATACCTAAGCAATGTCAATATTTGAATCTCAAATTTGAAATATATCTGTGTCTCTGCATATATATATACATATATTTTTGCATACACACGCACACACACACACTGTGCTCTTTGCTTCCAAAACATTGCATTTCCATTATTATCACTCAGGTCTCAACAGATCTCTCATTACTCGAGAGCACAGTTCCTCTTATGGAAACAGTCTCTCTCTCTCTCTCTCTCTCTCTCTTTTATATAACCTCACAGGCTGAATCATCGTCAAGGTGTCTCTGTGGTGAAATGCACATCTCATCCGCGTGGTGCCGAGAAAAACTATCTGAAGGTGTGAACATGTAACGTCTGATCATCTGAAGGCGATGGTGTGATCATCGTGTACAAAACAAGATGACAAAAAGTGACGTGTCCCCTCGAAGTGACGCAAAGTTGTGTGGAGGGAGGTTTGATTTGGAGGAAGACATTGAAACACATTTGTTTGTATCCCATCACACACCTGCAGCACCCATCTTTTTATTAACCAACTTTAACGATCACTTCCTCTACTTCATCACCCCCACACGAACATTCAGACAGCGAGAATTTGGAAAGAGTTATTAAAAGTGCTGGATTGTCCGACATCAGTGTTTCCTGTCGAACCATCACTGAGGAATTGTGGGTCTCAAAATGAAGCCACCATGCCACCGAGCTTTTCAGCCTCCACTTTTAGGGATCATATTTTAAGATGAATTCAGGACCCTGGAAGAAACCCAAAACTTATAAGTCTTAAATCCTACTTCCACTGAATGCTACACTAAGGAGAAAATAGAGGGGAATTCATATGTGCAAAATAAACAACAAATACCTGAGGAAAATATCTTCTTTGAAAATATAATATGCTGTAGTTAAACCCATCCTGACCTTTCCCCTCTTTGATTTCATGATAACAATCGGCAGCGACATTATTATGGAGGCTCTCTACCTGGATGAAAGCCGGGCCTGGAAATGATTATGATCATTTAAAACCATTATTACCATTGAGAGGGGCTGAGAGGATGTGACATTTAAACAAATTGCTGCGGTTGTCGCTCTCAGGCTGAGGCTGTGAAGTCAAACATGGCTGTGTAGTTTAAAGCTTTGATTATTGTAAATAGTGATCTGTTCAAGGGTGATTCACCTGCTGTACGGCAGAAACCTGCTGATAAAAATCTAGTAATTCTTAGTATTTTTATACTTTATTTCCCCGAATCCAACTTTTGTGAATGTTTCTATACCTTTGCTTGCATTGAAAGTGTTGCATCATGTAAAAGAAGTGGTTGATTCATGATGTTGAAATGAGTTATCTACACAATATTTCAATATGTTTAAGTGAAAAAAGCTAAATAAGAGTGCAAGTTTATTATTTGTGCATACATGCTTTCGATTTGCATTTTACAAAAGCAGAGTACACAAAAGCCAAATTACCAGTATGTCTACAATCAGCAGGGAAACATTGAGTCTTTAAGTCAACTGTTTTATTTTTCACTAAACATTAACTGCATGGCATCTTTGTAAATGTCTGCTGTGAGAATCCCCCCACGGTGATAACTTTTATGAAAAGTAATAAAACAGCAGCGTTGCAGTGCTCAGACGAAGCACAGTTTTAATGCTGAAAAGATTTGAGCTCCATTCATCTTCTCGCCGCTTATCTCTGATCATCAAGAGTTTCTGGGAAGTCTGTCTGCTCTCCTCAGAGATGGAGGGATAAAAATGACTGAATACGGCGGAGAAACGATTTTAAAATGCGATGACCTTTACCGGGAAGGATGGCGGGAGTGGCAGCAACGATGACTTTGCCAAAGTAGCAGATCCCATTTCCTCTTCACTCAGTGCTGCGTCTTACCCCAATGACGCAGCTGAGTATACAAGCCAGGGATGTCAGGACAGATAGGAGAGAGAAAAGGGGACACACCACAGAGGTGTTGAAGGTTGAGGACATCTGATGAAAAAGCACAACAGAACTGCTGTCAAAATGAGGTGTGAAGGATGCAGAAGGGGGGAAATAAAAGGAGGCAGAGACGGGAGGTACGAGGGACTCAGGAAGTCAGACAGAAACTGAAATTCACAATTTACATTAAAGGCTTTTCCCGATTTGCAGACGCGGACGTTCAGAATCAATTTATAGCTGAGAGAGGCAGAGGAAAGCACAGAGATAATCTGATGAATAATTTATGTGAAAACTTCAGAGGTCAGAAGAGGAAATCATCAGGAACAGAAGGCAGGAAAACGTCTCTTTCGTCCTGTTTAAGTATAAATTAAAGAGGCGGTTCTGTATCATACAGATCAAAACAGGAATTAACCAACAAGCTCAGGGTGGTTAAATCAATGCTCACTGACAAGTGCACTTTAATGAATTAATGTTGATAACATAAATGAAGAGAGAAGTTTCATCAACAGTTTTAAAAGCTGAAAGTTTCAACCACCTGATTGTCACCGGCTGTAAAACCAAATCACTGCATTTATATTTTAGTTTGTTTGCACAGTAAAGAATAATGGTAAAAGAAGGGAAAGGAAGTGTGACCTTATCCTGTCACAAGGATTTAACTTGAAAACTAAACAAAGAATCCCGCCTACTGTCCATCACTTGAACGCACTTTATTAACGCTGTTTCAGACCTAAAACTTTCATCAAGCACAGGTCATGTAGTGTTTGTTTGCATGGACTTTACCTGAAGAATCTGAAGGAGTCTTTGTTTTCTTTCCAAGTCTAAAGTTTTTGATCCAACATGTCCAACATGAAGACTTTGTGGTGTGCAAGAACTTTGTTGGTATTTCTCCCTCTTGACTATAAGCATACAGTTGTCAAACGTCTACAAAGGTCCAAACTTTTGGACCTGATCCAAAACAGACTGAGAGAGACAGCCAGGGACAGTCAGAGTAAATTTGAATAGGATGATGGATAATCACTGTAGACCCAAACCAAAATGGACAAGGAAACACCCAAATAAAGAGACCATCAGCACCCAAACAGAGTCGAAACCAGCATTGTTCTACATGTATGTTTTTTTTCTTAACAGTCTTCTTTCCTCTTCCTTGTATTTGCTGGCACATGGCTGTTTCTTGGCACATTAATGCCACTGTCAGTACAGAAGACTTGTGAAAAAAGGACTAGAAACTACTGTTGGGACTGTGCATCTTGATTTAAATTGCAAGCTACTCCAAAAAAGAAAGAAGCAAAACGGGGATTTTGACTCTGTAGCACTACAATAAAAACTCGACAAGGTGCCATAAAACATGCAGCCACGATAAAAAATAGAGGTAGTACACGTCATTTTTTCAGCCTAACAGTTGACAAACCTGGGTACGACACCTATGAAAACATGTACTTCCCAAAATGATCTCTAATTCAGTACATAGTGCAATCAAGCAGAAACAAACACAAATAACACAAACAGGTAAATTAAAAAAAGTAAATACAAACATTCAATACAAACTGATGGAAAAATGAACAATATTATTATTTGGCACTTTAAGTGTCATTACTATTGAATCCTGAAGAAATCTAGAGAGTTTAATGGCTCCAGAGGAGAGGATCCAGTATTTAATGGTATATTGGCTCCTTGTAGTGAGCATGAAAACCCCCCCACACACAAACCTTAACTCCATAAATTACTGAAAGAAACATGGCTAGTGAGGATGTTTTTTATTTTACAAGAGAAAAGGCATTTGTCACGAACCTCTAAAGAATGACAGTAAATTTTTACATGAAAAATAAAGTTTTTTTCCCACCATCTTGTGACCACCAAAAGGGCCATCACGTCCAGACTGAGGCCAACAGTTTCTCTAAAAGATGAAATTGAAAACAAGAAAGCAGCATGTTACAAAATGCAGTCCATGTATACTTTCACGCTCAGCTTACTCGCTGTACTGTACGTTTTCTTTTTTGGCTGCAACTCGGAGAAGTGGCCTTCGGGGCTCTTATGTCATAATCACGGTGACACCGAGGGTCACCACGTGTTCTTTTGTAACCGTTAATACTCACAATCCTTGAGAGGAGACAAGCCGCGAACAGAGTCTTCGAAAAATCAGAGCAGATAAAAGAGGAGAGGTCGTCGTGGGCAACAGACAGTTCCTGGGAGCCATGGCAACGGCAGACTGGTACAATAGGTTGCTCACTCACAGAGAGAAGAGGAGAGGAGGGATAAACAGAATGAGAGGGCGACACGAAAAAAGGGGAGGTGGGGAGGAAAATAAAGGCGGATGAAAGGTGGAGAAGCAGCTGCGCTTGTTGCCTTGTCTTTTTACCTCGTTAGTGCTTCTTTTCTCTCCTCTGCTGTTCAAAAGATCTTTGACTCGATTAGCTTTGATGTGACACTGGGATACCTCGGTGACTCAACAACACTGGCCTGAAACTCTGTTTAATTTCTTTCCTTTATCCACACGCTGAGCTGAAAACCACGATCCCAGGAGACTAAGTGGCATCCCTCACCCACAGAGCTGCACGGGGAATTGAACTCCTGATGCCTTTTGCAGCACTTTAACCCTCTTTCAGCTCGTTTAGGGAATTAAATCTCTACTTCTAGCAGTGTTAATGCTACACGGAGCAGCAAAGCAGGAGCACAGACAGGAAGTCTGTCTTTACAGATCTCCTGCTCGAGGGCTCTTTAGGGATGGTCGGATGGTGAGACTCCTTCAGCGAGCATTTAGATCTAGACTGCGGTACTCCGCCCCAGCAGGGGGAAGGCTGTTGGTAGGCCACAGCTTGGCTCCAGTCCCCTCAGTCCATGGACCCCCTGTAACCCTCCTTGGTATCCCTGCATCCTCCCCTGAAGTCCTTGTATCTCTCTAACTCCTTGTATGCTTCCTTGTATTCCTCCTTGGAGCCCTTGTACGCTTCCTTGGAGTCCTTGTATGTTTCTTTGGAGTCCTTGTACGCCACCTCGAAGCCCAAGTCCATCATGGTGAGTCCTGGGCTCTCGGCGGGGCATGGTAGCCATGGCGGCGGCAGGCTGCATGGAGCGGGCCGCAGGAGGGGTGAGGTTGTTGTGGTTCAGGTCCATGTTGGACAGCAGGTGACCCAGAGAGTCCCAGCGCTGGGATGAAGGCAGGCGTATCAGGGAGGAGTAACCTCGCTCGGGGAACACAGTCATCACAGGAGGCTTGCTGGTCTCGGATGTGAAGACCGTGGTAGGATTCTGGTGTTCCCTCGGAGGAGGGGGTGGCAGCGGTGCGGCTCGGAGAGGGACGGGCTTCAGGTAAGTGCCCCCCCGCGGGTCAGCCAAGACCTCGCTGTAGGGCGGAGGAGGATCCTCCATCAGAACTGCCTCCTCATAGCAGGGTGGCTTCCCAAATATATCTGTGTCTGGAAAGAAGAAGACTGGAATCAATCACCACATTCAAGAAACCACTAAGTCATCATTGCTGGTAATTTGTCCTAGAGGCAAAAAAACCCCTCCACTTCTTAAACCCAAAGTTTAGATAAGCTGTTTTTATGTTAATGGTGTGTCAGAGTAAAATCTTTGAGGCAGCACAGAGAAGGAGGGAAACATTAATGAACGTGTTGCAGGCAAAAAGGGAAAAAAAGGGCTGGGTGAACAACTTTTACTGTAATGAATGGACGCCATCTTACACACAGCAATCATAAAATCTATGTGGGTGTCAGTTTGCAACACAAACATGTTTCATTTTCAGGTCACAGGCTAAACGATTGCCATTTGTATAAGTGGGACGGTGTTTATTACCACAATAGTGTGTTCAGTTGTGGGAACAACAAACAAATTCACAGCACATTTGGTTTGAAATATCTCTCAAACACACATTTTATTTTCCTCCATCGCTCACTCCTATTTCAGGCACACTTAATTTCCGTTCCTCTGCCTCTCTCTGACGACTTCATCATTTCTCGTGGAGAAACTGCACTGCAGCACACTATGTGACAAGATACATGAACACATAAAATACACGTTCATCATACATTTATCCATTTCTGTGTATTCAGACCAGACAGTCAACAGGAGAGCTGAGAGTTATTACTTCTGCTGTATTTTTTGTGCATCATGCAGTCATACTGGGGTAAATAACATCCTCTGCATGTTGTTTTCATGTCTATAAAATGCATCTGATTATGAGTTTGTTAGCAAGAACAACAACACGTCATGTAACGTGGCACGTGTTGGCGATGACGCAAAAAGAAGACTGACTCACGAGTTTTTGAAACCTCCATTTATTTCTCACTAGAGAATAAACCTCTGAGTCTATTATGCAGCGAGCCGTGAATGAGAAAGCAATTCCGGAGACAGTGTGCCGAGGGTTTGACATTATCAGGAAATCTATTTTCGCTGATATGCGTCCAGATTCATTCTGAGCAGATTTTTCGTAGCACCATTAATTTTCTGGTTCCTCATAAGAATGAATATGATCACGTTTTTTTTCTTTTTTTTTTGGTGGTGAGTGAACAAAATGAACACCAGAGTCACAAATTGTTGGTGGATGATGGACGATCAAGAACAAATATAATGCATTATAAGTTGACATTTTATCGGCATGTTGAGCAGCAACATTTCTGTGATTTTCCAGATACGTCCATCTTTATTAATCTTTATTTATCTCAGAGGGAAATTGTACAGCAGTTGCAGGTCAAACTAGGAGAGAATGGCCATATAAACAAAACAAAATACAAGAGGAGAGATTATCAGTAAGGTTGTCTCTTTTTGAAATCATGACGTTTTTTTAAATGTATTTTATCAACTTGCACCGCTGCGACATGTCCTGGTCAGACGGCCTGTTGTTGGTGGTGCTGAAGAATAAAAATCACACCAGCATCCAAAAAAAGACCAAAGTGACATTTGCAGGTGCATTCACAAAGTGCTGCAGCTGAACAACTAATTAGCTATTCTAGTCTCGACTTTTACCAGATGAATGTTTGTTCGCTCATTCGAAAAGATAAGCTGCGGGACAAGATGTTTGTTTGCGTTGTGAGATAGATAAGGAGTCCACAGCTCTGGTGTCGTGTAACTGCAGTCTGGAAAAAGGGTGTGTCATCATAAAACCAAAAAAACTACACATCTCTCCAGTTTGCTGTGTGCTTTTTCTCAAAGAAGAAACTGGGCAGACTGAGCAGAGATGAAGCAGTAGCAGGCAAAAAAAAATGCAATTTCAGTCAATTGAAAAGAGAATCTGGTTGGCAAGCTAATTCACATTCATATTAGTGAGAAGGTGGAAACTTCCAGAGCTTCGCAGAAAATACTATTTTAATGGGATTTTATTGTGAGCTGCCTTGTTTTGAAATTCTTCTGTTGTTTTCCTTTCCACACAATCTGCTTATCTATCAAAACAGGAGATAAACGTTTAAGTCCCTGATTGAGATTCACCAAAATGTTCATCTGCAATTAAAAAATGTGAGCAGCACAAAATAAAATAAAAACCTTGATGAGCTGATTTCTGTCTGTTTTTATGTGTTTTGTACACAAGCAGTCGCTCTTCCTCTCTACGTCTCCACTAAGATGACTATTCACACCTGTTTGTAATTACACTGGGAGCCGGTCAGCAGCACTCTCAGCTCTTATGTTTATTTTCATCCAAATTCAGCATATTCAGATGACATTTTACAGCTGCTTCAATGCTTTTAAGGAACACCGAGGCATGAATCATAATCAACAGACTCCCTGCGTTACACTGAGGGAGGCTTGAGCAGGTGAAACTGACATAAGTGGAGGGATATTTCTTATCATAACATACAATCTTCTGTTGGTGGAAAAAGAAAAACCACTAAATTGTCAGACATCAGGTGTAATTTCATTGATTAATTATATTGTGGCAGGTAAACTGAATTGAATTGTTCCATAATGCAGATTAGTCTGACAAACAACAACAGTTAGTTTTACTGTTGAGAAATAAAGCACAAAAATAAGCAAACCCTCGTTCCCCAACATTTCTAAAGCACTTCTGACCTGAGCGAAAGCCCGCAGGCCTAATGTAAGATGGTGGAGTCTATATTTTAATGTATTGTCAGTATAAAGGAATAGATTTTTTTTCCCGATAAAACAGCCTTGGGCACCAAACATCAGCCTTGAAACAATATTTTTGGAACAACTGAAGACAGTTTCTATTTCCAGGCTGATGAATCTGCCCGCATCCTGATCGATATCTGTCGAAATGTTGCACAAGCTCCCGTCCTGCTTTCAAAGACTTCACTGGACCTGAAATATTAACCTTAACTCGTCTTGTCAGGTTCTTGCAGAGGATCCTTTGGGGGAAAAAATAAAAGGTTTGCACCAAAAAAATTCAACTTTTTTCATGCAAGAATCCTGCATGCAACATGTTTTCTGCCATTAATCCAGCCAAAGTGGATAGAAATTTTTGAGACGTTCCACCCACTCTGTCTAGGAAATGAAGGGGGAAATATTAGTCCTTTCACTCTCTCAAAGGGAAAACTGGAATTAAATAGTCCTAAAAGAGACAGACCTTCAGAAAAACAGCAAATCATTTATGGAAAAAACTGAGGAGTTGGTGTGATTCATTTCGAAGGCATTAGTTTCAATGAGTGTTCACTGGTGCATAAAGTCAATGGACAGTGATTACATGCAAAAAGAAAATGTTCAGCTGTAGCTCATGAACATTGATGAAGCTTTAAAGAAACTGGACTGTGAATGACAGAAGACTCTTATCCCATCTGTGACCTTTAACACTGAATATCTGCAAAGACTGATCTGATATTTACTTAATGTTGATTTCCACAAGCCAACAGATTGAAATACTGAAGAAAACAAAGACCCTCTAGATTATACTTTTAATTCTGAGGTTTATCAGTGAAGTTAACTACGCTGCAGTCTAGAGCACTTAATATTTATTTGTCATGATATAGACTGACCTTCTCTCAGCACCCTGACTGACTTCCAACAATACCAGTCAACGTTTGACTCCATAGCATGAACCAGTTTACTCCCAGGAGAACAAACAATCACACTGGAGTAAATCAACAGCTGTTTGTTTGAACCGTTTCCATGGAGATGGATGTATTAATAGATGCAAATGTGTGTCTTTGTGTGTGTGTGTGTGTACCTGGCCAAAATCCATCACCGTCCTCCAACATGCCTCACAGATGCCTACAGGATCAGACTCTCATTGTTCCTCAGCCCTGTCTTTAACTCCCCTGTGGATCTCGGTGCTGTAAACAATACTAGCAGCTGCCAGGACGGCTTTTAATAAACATCAGCCGCACAGAAACAACGTCAGCACAAACACGCAGGGCTGATGTTTCCACCGGGAGGATCAGAGGGGCTTCGTTTGAAGCAGCAGCCAGTTCTGTGATTATGAAGTGTGTGTGTGTGTGTGTGTGTTTTATTTCAGTAGACATACAATGAGTAGTGACAGCTACTGTATAATACACAGCGATCATAGTCGTGGTGAGTTATGGGATCACACAGAAACAAGCTTAAAGGGAAAAAAGTGTGTGTGGCTGGTTGTAAAAAAAAGATGATTTTAGCTGCTAACTGTATTTCACACAGCCAAAAGAAGATTAGCATTTTGTCTCTGTCTTTTCTGTCATTTCTCGTTGTCGTCGTCTTCTCCCGCTTATCTGGGGCCGGGTCGCGGAGGCAGCAGTCTAAGCAGAGAAGCCCAGACTTCCCTCACCCCAGACACTTCCTCCAGCCCTTCCGGGGGGACCCCGAGGCGTTCCCAGGCCAGCCGAGAGACGTAGTCTCTCCAGCGTGTCCTGGGTCTTCCCCGG
>JBAJHX010000067.1:18311099-18325446 GCA_037176925.1 Amniataba percoides | reverse complement strand
CCTGCGAGCCCCAACCCCAGGCCTGGCTCCAGGGTGGGGCCCCGGTAACGCCAATCCGGGCGGCGTAACTCTCCCTGTTGTCGACTGCATGAGTGGCTTTTGAGCCTGCATTTCTCATTTCTCTCCTCATCTAATCTCTCTCTAATCGAATAATCAGTTTTATCTCATACTCCTCTTCTCATAATTTCATTTCCTGCAGGGGCAGATATTTTATTTGATTGTTGGTGGGGGGGGGGCAATGAACAAAAATATTTCTAGAGAGCAGCTCCTGAGGGGGGAGATGGGGAGACACCAAAAAGCACCACTGCAAAAGTTAATAATGTTTGTATAATGAATGTTTCTGCAGCCAAAGTCTCAGTTTTACAGGAGAAAGTTACAGGAGAATTCGATTTGTGGTTATCAATGAACAATTTGAAATGACCTGACTATGTTTTACATCCACAATTAGCACAAATGCATGTCTTTTCTTTATTTCCTTTTTCATCTCATCTTCTCTCTTCTAATCAAACCACATCACCTCTCTAAAGCTTTTTTATTTCTCATCTCGGCTGTTTTCTCAACCTCTATTTTTATCATGCCACCTCTCCCCGTCTCTCAATTCACATCTCATGACTTCATCCTTCTTTCCTTTAACATCTCTCAATACTTTGATGATAAATCTCCTCGTGTCTGTATCATCTCATCTCATGTTGTAGCTTTTTTCTTGTAATCTCCCTCCTATTGTTTTATCTTTTACTTGTTCTCACTCTTCTTCTCCCATCCCTTCCTTCTCTCATCATACTGTTTAATCTTCCTGCTCTGCAAATCTTTCTTCTCGCCTCCTCATATCTTCCTTATCTCATCCTTTACCACATCTATTTTTCCTCATCATATCATTGCCTCATCTCTCTCAGCGTCCTCATGTTGCTCGTCTCATGTCACTTAAAATCTTGTTACATATTTTTATTTCCTCATCTTGGTTCTTTCCTCACATCCACCTTTATCTCATATTCCTCATATTTATGCCGTAACAAGACTAACAAAAGTCATTATTTAAGCAGATGAACCAGGGCGTCATGTGGCAATTCAGTGTCATCAAATGAAAAAACAGAGAGCAGAAACAAACGTGGTTTTCCAGTTCAGACTCTGTAGCCGCAGCCAGCAGCAGGCGAGGGATCGTCACCCACCGCTGGTCTGAACTGAGCGACTTATCAGAGCTGCTCCCAGTGTGAACATCCTGTGTGGGTCAGGACTTCAGCACAAAAGCCTGCCAGAGCAAGACACGCTGGCTGTGTGGGATGACAGCTGAGTGATGCACGAAATCTGTTTCTGGAGCCAAAAGCGTATGTTGTTTGTCTCACTGTTTTTCAGATGTTTGAAAGCATTTTTTTTCTTTTCTGAAAGCGGGCGGGCGATAGTGGACTGAATCACGTCTCTAGTTTCACAAACGGCAAGCGAGGCAGCGGTGCCTCAAATGACTCCACCTCGGTGTGAAAACAGCAAATGCAAATGATTGATATGAAGTTAAAGGGCTGGCTTTCAGCTTTGATTAGAAGGTGTTAACGTCTACTTCAGCTGATGTGTAGGAACGTAGAGCTGCCATTTGTAGCCCCGCTGGCGGCAAAGCTGCGACTAACATAAATATCACACGATATATCACACTGACAACTTGGATCGCCTTTAAATCGAGCCCAGGCATTGCATGTGAAAGATCAGTTGATTTCCTTGTCAAATTTAATGAAATGACAGCTCCCTAAAAGTACAGCCAGAATTTCTTGATCCTCTTGGTGGTTGGCTGCAGTCCAGATAATAAACAGATAATAAATCCAGTACACGTCAAAGGTGGTTCCCAAAGGTGCTCTCTGCCATTATAGGTACTTTGTATCACAGTGATGTTTGTTCAAGCGTTGTAAGTGGTCATTTGATGCTGTAAAAGGGTACGATGTCATGAGTGACAGCGACAGTGATATGATTATTTACGCACCCACTTGAATTTCCAACCAATATGAAGTCTCATTTGTAAAGTAGTGTGTTCTCCGCCAACTCCTTATGGAAATGTCTGTCTCTTAATCTGTTAGAAGTGCCACTTTCTCCACCTGCTAGTGTCTAACTTTTGTCTGCCTGCCTTTCAGTGCTGGGTAGGTGCTGTACGCTGTGCTGAAGACGGCTGTCTACACAAGGACATGGGACTGATGAAAGCACTGAACCATGCAGCATCACAACTATAAGCTACATCACTTGGTTGCCAGTTTATTAGGTGCACCTTTCTAAAACTAATGCAATATAATGGAATTAATCCTCCATTTGGGGTGTTGTTCCAACTTTATAATCACAAGGATGTAATTTGTGGTGCTCTTGAACTGTATAACTTACCCAGTGCCGCACAATTCAACAGCAGCACTGCAGTCTGGACAAAGACTGAACATTACAACCTTCATAAAGGTTTATTACAGTATTAAATCAGATTGCATTTATTGTAATAAATTGACATCCGAATCAACAAGAAGCAGCGAGTTAATTAGTGAGCTTTTGAGTGATCAGATTTCAGTCCGTTGTCTTGGTTGCGTTTTCATTTGGCTTTCTTGATACTGCACAGCTATCCAATTCATCCAAGACACATTAAGTGTAAATGGGTTATAAGTCAGAGGAGTCTCAGTGAGTCTCTGGTTTATGTGAGTGAAACAGCTCCTGGAATCTCTCGCCGTCCTCGCCTGTGCTCAGCTGGTCGGCACCTGCTTCTCTTTTAGCTCTGCTGCTGCCTGGATACTGAACCTCTTCATCAGTCTGCTTTGTGACCGAGACTCCAGCAACCTTTTGTTTTATCCTTTACTGTCTGTCTGCGCTCATTAAACATCTTTGACAGCAGCTGATGCTCTTTTACTCGCTGCAGCTTTCCTTTTACTCTCCAATAATACCTCCTTCACTCATCTCTCTTCTTCCCTTGCAATAGTTTTTGAAGGATATTTCATTCCTCCATCATTGCTCTCTAATTCCACACTGAGTTGCTTCTCGACTGATTGTTTTTCCTCTGTAGATAAATTAGATTTCATAGATGCAACATCACGAATCACTAAATTTTCATGCAAATCAGGACAACTGCTACAAAAACTGGAGACAGCCTTAAGACATAATCTTGTGCAAAAATGTACATTTTAAGCTGCAGTTAATATTTAGTGAAATGCTGCTGCAAACAGCAGACCTGCTGTACATGTTAATGCTCTCGTGTCACTTTGAGCTTGCAGGATTTTCATCAGCTCCTTCACTGCCATACGAAACGCCTGAGCTGTGACTTTATGCTAATGCCGCTCAACACTGACAATAATTTTCACTGCAGCTGCACTTTTTCTCATTTCACATGCTTTTACAATTCAAGTGGCTTGAGGAAGCGTTCTTGCTAACTTTCTAGGTTGAGTCTTGAATTCCTGAAAAGAAAAGTTGCTTCATGTTTACTTCTGTCAGCAGGGCGAAGCAGAATGTTCCCAAAAACTCATGAATGAATTTCCATAAAAAATGCTGTACAGAGCGACCTTGGGCTGAGGAATGATCGGCAAGTTTTGGATGGGAAAAAGACAGAGAGAGAATTCATTTTTCAGATTTGAGGTGCCCTTGAGCAAGTCACTTAACTGCCAAATGCACAAGTGGAGCAGCTCAGAGTCAGTCTGTGGTTGTGGTTGGCAGCTGTGGCTGTAATAAGTGGGGCAGGGTGTTGAATAAAAAGAGCTCTTAAAGCTGCCTTTGAATCTGGTTTCAGACGTCTGAATCATCGCAACCATTCAGAGTTGTGGTGTTGCTCTCATGAATGGCTTTTTCACCAGCTGGATCAACAACCCAAAAAACGACTAACGCCTCTGCAGGTAGGGCAAAGTCAGAAATCAATCTGTGCCAAACTACACAAATGTGGCAAGAAAAGATGACCTGAGACAGTCTGTGCTTTGAAGTTATTTCTTCAAAAAATGTTTTTCAGTTTTGGTTTTTTTTTGTGGATTTTTATTCAGAGCTTGTGTTAGTGGTCTCCATCACTAACCATAACATAACACCATGTTTGGTCCAAAGGATGAGATGCAATAACTTCAGTGATGCTCTGACTTTTTATTTAGCATCATCATCATCTGGTCAAATCTTCAATTTGTCCAGTTTTCTGCAAAACTAATGACATCCCATCAGCCTCAGCTGTACTTTATGTTAAGTGCTGATTAGCTGATGTTAGCATACTAACATAAAACACAGCATGTTCACATCTGATGATGACTTTGATAGAGGGTCAAATAAAACACAACTTTGCTTTGTGTGTGAACTTCAAAGTAGGAGGTAAAGTGTGTTTGTGACCTGAATTGAATCGCTTTAAAGCCTAAAGGCATAAAAGAGAGTAAAAAAATGAACCTAACTTTGGCTAAAAAAGTTTGTTTCCTTTTTTTAATAAAAATAACTAAAGTTCCCTACTAAGGTAATCACCTTGTGGAGTTTCTGACTAACAGGTTGAGAAACTATTTAAGTAAAAGAAGCACAGACTCAGGGAGATAGATGAGCAACACAAGAAACCGTGAGCTAATTCAGTTTCCAGTTTCCAGAATGAGAACATGACTGTGCTCTCTGATTGCTGAAAAAATGAAAAACATTTCCACACATTATCTTGCATTTCTTACAAGATAATGACCTTGTGAGGAGAATGAGGGACAATTACACTGATCAATGACTCTTTCTGAGTACAGACAAGTAAAAATCTAAACTTCTTCTCTCGGACAGACTCTCTCTCTGTTCGCTCTCTCGGCCAGCTGTGCTCCTGCTGACTCTACGCTCTCTCTCTGATTGTGTCTTTCTTCTCGTCTTTCTGTTTCTTTTTTAGTTTAGCCCGGCCGTGTTGTTGCTCGCTCCGTCACCGCTCGGCCTCCACAGTCACCACCCACGCCTCAGCGGCAGCTGTCACCATGACGCCCCGCAGGGGAACGCTGCCCGGCAGGCGGGGAGGTGGAAGCTGGGAACCGAAGAGTCTAAAAAAATCTGACACAAGTGTATAATGTAATCCTCCTCCTGTCCTCTGCTTCTCTGTCTGAATCAGAAACGCTCCCATGAATGTTGTGAATTAATATACTTTTTTTTCGCTTTGTGTTTGTTGATTTTGCAAACTGAGTTGAGGTTATGAATAAAGTCTGAATTTGCCACACAAATAAAGAGCAAATAAGATGTGACAGGCTTGGTATTTGTCAGTAGTTTAATACCCAGCAGCAGGAAAGTGACTCTGTTCTGCTGGAGGGAGGAGTTCAGTGTTCAGACTGATGGATTCAGCGGTGGATATTTTGAATGCTTAAATTTAAATCCAACTTCAGAGAGATGAAGGGGTGACACTGTTTCATCCTCTACTGGGGCTGAATATATCTCAAAGTAAATGGCAGCTGCATTAGCTGGAGGGAAGCTCTGAACAATTAAATATTTTTTTGCTCCCCACATGTTGACCTAAAGGCTGTCAAAATTACATTTGAGTCTGTTGGACTTTCTGTGTTCTGTGTAGTTTCCACCTTTATCTTTCCATCAGTCCATTTTAACTGGCTATAAAAAAAAACAAACAACAAATCTTTTCTACTCAGACCTTTTCGAGTTTGGGATATATCAGGTCTGTACTAGTTTGTACTGCTTCCAGGAAATAACGACAGCCTCACACTGAGTCCGACACTGACAAAAGTTCTTGCATTTTTCCACCTACTCGCCTACTTTTATATGTTATCAAACTGCTGGAGATCGAAATGGACAAACTCCCATATGCACTCGCTGCTCAACACTTCCCATACACGCTGAAGAACACCGAAGGCCGAGTCAGACAGTACAGTCAGTGTTTGTTTGCCTCTTAGCTTGTGGATAAAACCTACAGTCCAGTTTGTTTTTACATTTATATATTTTTGTAGAGGTTTTACTTTAAACGTGTGATTTTAAATTCCGTTTTATGCGACCAGAACTCAATATTTCTCAAGAACACTGAAGAAAAAATCACTTCCTTTCAATCAAACACAGCAAGATCTTGAAGGTACACAATGTTGAATACTAGAAATATCTCCAAAAACTCCCCCAACACCTTTAATTTGCCCCCAAAGCCTGCTTGACTTCCTTTACCTCCACCAACAACATCAGATCCATCACTCCTCTGAACTATTTTTCATAGTATAACTGATCTGAAGTCAAAGTTTATCTTAAAAACTTTGGACGTTCACATTCGCTGGAGTGTGACCCGATGCTGCGACCTCTGATGGAAGGAAACGTTGACAAAATGACTCAGAATAAGAAAACAAATCACCAATCAGTAACCATCCCTTCACGTTACCTGGCATGCTGACCCAGTTGGCTTCCGGCATGGGATGCGGGACGGGCAGCGGCACGGGCGGCGACAGCGTCTGAGGAGAGCAGAACTGCGGCGGCTCTCTCGGCAGCTGTGGTGGCGGCTGCGGCGGTGGAGGAGGAGGCGGAGGAAGAGGCGGGTAACCTGCGGGGTGGCAGCTGAGCGGCTCCATCTCCACGGTTCGCAGACACTGCTCCCTCAGCCTCTCCTCGTGGCGGCGCTTCAGCCGGCGCTGCAGGAAGCTGCAGAAACAGCAGAGCATGACGATGACGGCCCAGACCAACCAGAAGCCGGCGAAACAGGCCAGGAAGGTGTAGGTGCCCTGCGACATCACCATGGCGGTGACGGGGCGGGCGGGAAGAGGCGATTTCAGACACGCAGGATGGGACACACGTGAGGTCCTGCTGTCCTCTGGAGTTGGCGATCTTGTGACTCGTCTCTTCAGGGACGATAAGCCGAATTCTGGCACATTTGCTGATAAAAAATCTTGCCAATTAAAAAGCTGTCATTGCTATCCAGTGTGCTGTAATCCAAGGTGGGAGCTACAAAAATAAAAGCAGGTGACAAACGGCGTCAGATAGCTTCTCTGGTGACGACAGTTCAGTCACTTTACTTGAATACTAATTCACTGAAGTCAGTTTAAATGATAAAATCCTTCGCAAACATCACAAAATGTGATTCTGAATTCCTGATTTCTGAAAAATAAACCTGTGCTCAGTGATTTGATTCAAGATGGCACAAAAAATGTAAAGAGACATTAAAAGTCAGTTTTCATTTCATTAAAAATGATGATTAAAAACTGTCCACGTAGATGGTTGTGGAAGAAATCCAGTAAAATTCAGTTGAATCAGCATCTTTTCTGGAGCAATGTCTGAATACTAGATGTTGTGTCTTGGTTGTGTACAGGAAGCGGTCAGTAAAAAGCATCATCCTCAATAAAATGTGTGATCGCATACATTACATTCTTAATTAAATATCTAATCAAAGTGTTTTTCCTAGAAATGTTAATGATGAGCTTAATTGCCTTAGAAAAAGCAGCTGCAGCTCGTTAATCTCACCACAGACGAATCTGTCCGCCTGCTTTACAGATACGTTTATGTAAATCACTTTTACGGCGTGACAGCAGAAACTGAGCGAAAGAACACTTTTGTCCAAATTATCTATCTGGAAATGAGAAAATTAATGTGTTTGAGCCACATCACTGATGAATCCACTGCAAAATACAGGAAAATCTTGTGCTTTTAAAAAATATATTGAAGATAAATTCATTTCAAAGTTACTGAATGGTAATTGGAACACAAAACCTGCAAGAAAGCTAATAAACTATTTTTATTTCGGTTTGCAGATCTTCTGTATTCATCTTGTTTTAGAAATCAGCTCCTCAGCAGGACTCCCCATTTACGTGGAAATGTGTGTGAATCTCAGGACGAACACACACTGACAGACACACACTGTTATTCCTCGGGACTACAGATGAACTCTGCACCTTCACTGGTGTTTCAACAACAGCGAAAAATCCATTTCTATCCTCCGAAAGGCTCCACCAGATGTACTTTCAGTAATCCGCCCTCTCAGTGTTCTGGAAAGGCGGACAGAGGTGAAGATTTCTCCACATTGTCTGGTGGAAAAAGTCCAGAAGGGTGTCAACGTACAATTTTTAAGAAATGACCTCAAGTAGAGTAGACAAGAGGGGAAAAAAAAGATCAAGTTGGATGAACAAGGCAACGTCCAATCAAAAACCCCAGAGGTGATGTGTGAATCTGCGAGTTTGTCCGCGTGAAGTCGAGCTGGTCCCTTCAGGGCTGCGGGGGACTGGAGTCAGGGGTCCGTCCACGTCCACGGGGTTTCGAAATATTCCCTCTCAGATCCCAGCGGGACTCCTCGGCCGCACGCTGCTCTACAAAGACACGAGAGGGAGACGGGACCGTTGTCAGCGATTTGCAAACAATATTTTCAACACAGTGAGAACTCGGAGCGGAGAAAACAGCGTTTGTAAATCTCAGCTGTTCGGGCGGGATTATGACACCGACCTCGGGGGGTGAGTATCAGTTTCACACTTCAGAGAGCAGCTCACAGAGAAAATATTCAGTGATGTAGTGAGAGAGACAGAGCTAAAATAACAAAACCAAAACAAACCAAAATAACAGGACTTTTTAAAACTTTTTTTTGACTTTTTTTCAGTTATTCCCACACTGCACTGCCCATAACGAACTTTATAACAAGCAAAAGGTTAAAGTAATGGACAAGTCTCAAGTTAAACAACAAAATACAGTAATGTCTTCTTCTGTAAATGCACTCCAGACTGCAATGGTTACAGGTTTTGTTCGAATTAGAAGCAAAAATGATCTGTTTAGGGTTACAGATGCAAAGCTGCTTGGGTTAAATAAGCTTTTGTTTAGGTTTAAAAATAATCCCTTCATAATCTTCTGTCAGTATTTTCTTATTTAGCTGTGCTCTGGATGCTTTTTCTTCGTCAACCTTTGGGCAGCCCTCAGCCACTAACAGGATGTGAGGTGTGGGACATTATAAGGGGCCAGCAAACGATAAATCCTACTGATTTTATCTCTTAAAGGTTTTCTTGGTTAACAGGAAGGTCAGCAGGAAGCAAACAATCAAAGTCAAATATCTGTCGATCAAGTTCTTCCTCTTTTTGGCTCTCTAACATCACGTCATCTCCTGCTACACTCCCACTAGAGGTCAGAGTCACCTGGACGTTTACATGCGCTGTGATTGGGGATTTGCTTAAAACAACTTAAGTATGTCGAGTTTTCTTGGAAAGACAGCCTGACATGAACCTCAGTCAGGGGTTGTCCAAGTGAACAATTCACAAAGTCAATGATGTAGACGGGTTAAGCAAAGCTAATAAACTTGATCACCCTCGTATCACCGGTACGAGGTTTGATGTGAAGATAGTATCTAAGTCTGATATTGTATTTCGCCGAGGAGGGAGACGTTGAGCGAAAGCAGAGAAGTGGAAGTATAGAAGCAGGAGAAAGAGCAAGAAGAGAGTCGTCCAAAAAGCGCAGGGCAAAAAGTAAACTTTTTTGTAGTGGTGGAAAGTAGCTTAGTATGTTTACTCAAGTGATGTACCTTTTTAGATACTTTTACTACTTGGGTAATTGCTTTTTACGTTACTTTATACTTCCACAGACTGATGCTGTTTGCTTCTATTGCAAACTATCATTTTTTTTATTTCTTTCTAAATGCTATTTCTTTCTGTTTTTTCTTTATGCAGCAGATGCTTTTTAGGAAAATGCACACGTTTGTGGCCACTAAATGGATGAAAACTGAATACGTGACTCATTTCTTGCTAAAGCAGAATAATCAAGCATAAACAGCTGCTGGTTTTTGTTTCTTCATTAGCCTCAGTCCAAGCAAGATTTCTTCATCTTGACGATGTCTGCTGATGTCTGCACAATTTCAGCCAGACTCAAACGAAGTTTGCAGAATGATTGTGTTCCTCCCTCGCAGCAGTGACAGGTACGAGTAAACATGTCAGTCCTAAACATGGTGCAGACACTCCTCTGGACCCCAAAATGTTTTGTTCCTACAAAAATCCAGTAAAAACCAGGCTGGAGCCGGCCGTGGAGAACAGAAGGTCCTGCACGTTTTCATGTCGACGACCCCAAACAGACGGACATCAATTATACGGCAGACCTCCATCTGCTGAGATCTGACACCCAGAGAGTGACAGATAATTTCATCCTGAACTGCGTGACTGTCTGGTTGGAGGGGAGGTTAGCGACAGAGTTTCAACGCAGCGTTGTTTATATTCTCCTGGACTTCATAATGAAGGGATAAGAGATTTAACTCAAACAGTCATGCAAGTGGCTCTGCTGGGCTGTTATCAGCATGCATGGAAGAAACTCTTTCATTCAAATCAATTTGCTAAAATTGGTTAAAAAGACTTGTTATGCATCTTAAATATGGGAAATACTTTATTTTCATTTTCTGCCTGCTGCACACTAGTAACAAACAGATGAGGCAGATGCTGTTTGCACTCATTAATCTCACCTCTGCCATTAGTGGAGGTGAATAAAATCTCATAACCTCCTAACAGACGCAGCAGATCTGCCGTGGCTGTGATTTTTCTAGACTAGATTTTTGGGGCTGACCAGAGCTGTTTTTGTTTCTGTATTTTCTTTTGCATTTTGATTCTTGTAGTCATTTCTTTAGTTCCTACAAATGAGCGGGTATTTGCTTTCCTGTATTTTTCTTTGAGTATGTAGTTTTACAAGCTTAGCAGCTTGGCAGCCATCTGTCGCCGTGTTATTTATGTGGCGACTGTCTACCTGGGTTTGTCAAGATTTCTAGTTTTATTTTGTACAGCTTGTTTTCCTTTGGTTGCTAACAATAAATGTCAATCTACACCCGACTACACTGACTTATGTTCTTCCCTTAACCATCGAGTTTACAGGGACGTAACACCAACAGTGCTATCTGCACTGGGGTGGATATTTACATAGATTTACATTGCACGACTGGGCCATTCAAACCCATTAGATACTTAAAATCTGTGATATGTCGTTAACGCTGTGTATTTAGCCATAATCCTTTGCTAAACCTGACCTATCTGTGAATAAAAAATGTAATTTATGAAAATAATCAGTCTAAAAACAGTGAGAAGACACACGTCTCCCGCAGGAATCAAACACTGATCTCTTATAATAGTAATAAAACTAATAATAGAAATGCAAGTGATCCATTAAACCAAGACTCATGAGTGTCCATGTTTTTGTGGATCAAGGGGGCGGAGGATGTCGGGACCAGGTGAAACTAGTCGATAAGGAGTTATAGATCACCTGTTCATCCGCTCATCACCTCTAGGAGTGACCCTCGGGGAGATTTTTGCCACAAGTAGTGATTTTCTCCGATTGTCAGCGAAAACGAGAAAAGAGAAGGAATAACTTGTCTGCAAAAATGTGTCTGAAGCGATTATTGATGTAATATTTCTTCCCCTGCTACCTGGAGAGCTCCCGAGGGAATCGCCGTCACTTTGAAATGCTTTTAACAGTCGTGACTCATCAGCGGCTGCAACATCTCGGGCTATCACAACTCGAGTTACACCAAAACATCATATTTTCAACTATTTTCAAATGAGGTATCAGCCCTCCGAGAGCTAACACCTCCTTTGTCCTTGAACTGAAACAAATGTTCCCTTTTTATTTCTCAAACACAACCTGATGATCTATGGGTTTTTTTTTTCTTTGTTAAATTGGACACTTTTTCTGTGTTACACATTCATTTATAGAGCGAAATGAGCTGTGGCATCGTGTTTTCTTCATCTTCCACCTCCTTATCACCTCTGGGAATCGCGCTCCTGCGTCTATGGTAATTTGAAATTGTTGAGCAGAGGTGATTCATCAGCAGAGGGCCTTGATGAGGTCGCATAGCCGCTTATATTTCAATCTGCGAGCGCTGATACAGAGCAGAGCTTTTGTTTACTCCCCACGCTTCCTGCCTGTCCGATCCAGTCATCAAAGATGAGCGTTAAGCGATACTCAGACCTCAACCTCCACGCCCACACGTGTACAACAACTCACTTGTACAGTACGCGCTCACTATTTATATCTCCCTTTTGTCTTTTATCTTCCTCACACATGGACTACAGTCTTAAATGAAACGGATCTCTCTCGAATTTAAAGGGCTGAATGAATTCGAACGCATTGAACTGAAGGGCAGAAATAGCAAATAAATAACAAAGGACTTTTTTGCAATATACCAGAGTTTATAAATCTTGTGTCTGTGCAAACAATCCCAAAATGTTGCACCAGTAATGCATTTTACGATTGGTCTGCAAAAGCTTTTGGGGAGAGCAACTGTAGTGGTGGTGTGAGCTACAACTGCTAGCTAGAGTATGGTAGAAAAAACTAAAAAAGGCATTCAAGATAAGTTTCTGATACTGTAAAGTCTGGCTCTTCAGCATTAAATTGTCCATCCGTGATCCATGTTTACAAGTTTGCAGTCTTCTTCTATTTTTACGTTTGTTGGCACATTAACCCCAACGGATAGCATGAAACTGTAACTCTCACATGTGCACAATCCAAACAAACTGATGCTGCTGTCGTTGTTTGGTACGTGGTTTGACAGCTGTCAGTCAGACCCGACAACCGGAGCGTGGCTGCCTGAACGGGAGCGTCTCGATGGGCTTTCATTTGGACTCTGACGCGCTTTGTTCAACCTGCGAGAGCAAAACAGACCCAGCACAGGAAGTCTCGACAGTAAACGTTTGCTTTTAGCAAGAAATAAAAAGATAAGCTATTAAAACATCTGCTGATTGTGTTGCACCGAGGAAGTGATCTCAGCATGAGCAACATTTTTATTAACGTGAAAATGATTTAGTTTCTATGGTAATAGATATTTTTCTTAAAGTAACAGTCATAATTAGAGCTGCAAAATATTGCTCCCAAGCGACGTTATTTAGTCTTAGCAAGTCAAAAATCAACATATACTCAGTTTGTTTTCACTTAATTAGCTTGATGCATCAGATCAATTAATTCATTGACTAATTGCAGTAGCTTTAAATTAAATATGGAAGATGAATATGGCATTTTTTTGCAATTTTGTTTTGGCAAAGGTGCATTAAGCGATGCCGGTTTTATGATTAGTATCAAATAAATGAACTTGAAAAGCTTCTTGCTGGAAAAAGTCCTGCTCACACACCTCGACGGAGATTTAAAACCTGTGACTGTTCGCTTCCAGACTCATTTCTTTATCCTGCCGTCAAACATGTGAGGGGTCAGTGTTTTGCTTCAAGGACACTCGGGGCCATAGCTGGCCTCCTCACCTCCTCTGAGGTTTCAGAGAGCAGCACGCCTGTCATCACTTTTCACTCAGAGCTTGAAAACCCGCATGATCGCCGGGTCCACGTGAGGTCGGTGTCGGATGTAGGAAATCTTAAGATCGCAAACTTGTTTTCAGGAAACGAAGCCTTGACTTTATTTCTGCTGGTGTCCTTGTGTTCTCTGAAATTCACGCGGATTAACAAGCTTTCACACAACAAAGGATCAAAACTGCAGCGGTGAATGTGGGGAGAAAGTTCAGACTTTGCAGTAGATCTTGGATGAAAACAGTGAGGCTTTTCATCCATTTTATTTTATTTTTAATCAGAGGCTGCAGAGCGAGTTACACATTTTAAATTACCCCCCAAAATAAAAAAAAGTTTTTTAACAATGCGAGCAGAGTTTTATCAGGCTTCTCTGTTTTATTATTATTATCATTACTTTTTTTGCCTCATTGCCTGCTCAATTGTTGTAATCCTGGTTCCAATAAATCCTGTGAATCCTGTTTTTACAAAATGTGCTGCAGAAATTAAGTTTGTTATTATAATTAACTTGTGTGTGCGACGCAATTCTTGTGGATTCTGATTCATTAATGACAGAAAAACAAAATGTGACTCTTTGATCCTAAACGTTCACACAAGGACACTGAAAAATGTTTTGAGGCCAAATGTTCTTGACTGTCCGCCTTAGTCATACAACCTGACAGGACAATCCAACTTATGTTTTTCACTGCTGAAGGTCAGACTAACGGTAAAAAAAAAGCTCCCAGTGTAAACAGGAAGTTGGCAGCGAGTTGATACCAGATACAGATAGTGTTTATGTTACAAATTACGATTCTTTGTTTCCGTGTTGTTTAGTCGTTTCTGGGGAGCGTCCAGGTGTGACGGCCTGATGTGGGTCTGCTTGTGCTGTCTTTCCTTCTTTTTCTTTTCAATTTATACAGCCTGGTTTCCCCACTCTTCTCCATTTCTACTTCATGGGAAACTGTTCTAGTATGCTGAGATATTTAAGTCTGGACCAAAGTGCCTTCGTGCCAAAGAAGTTTATTTGCCTCCTCCTGCTTTCTCCTGACTTGAGTTAACAATAATGATATTTTAAGCATAATTTGGGGGTTATAAAAGACTCCATCATTCATGCAATGTGAACATTTACACCCTCAAATGAAAGCTGAGTCGTGTGTGTGTGTGTGTGTGTGTGTGTGTGTGTGTAAACTGCAGGCTAGGCTAACATGGCTAACACACGCTGAAGGCCTGAAGCGCCT
>JBAJHX010000067.1:18281743-18297240 GCA_037176925.1 Amniataba percoides | reverse complement strand
GTTGTTTTCCATTTTAGTTTGGTCTGTGGCTGCTACTGAAAATGTTTATTAAGTTATGGAGAGATCTGCACGCACGTCCCTGTTAAATACAAACCATTCATGGCAGCAACACAATTTTCAGTATTAAACTGCATGATAATCAGATGAACTCCCATTTTGTTCCAACTCATTCATTCATTCTGTGTTCATTAAGAGGCAATTCATTAAGAGAGTCATTTCTTTTTTTTTGTCAACACATTTTTGTTTTTCTGTAAAAACTGGTTGGAACAGTTTGCAAAAAATGTCTTTGCTTTAATTGAAGAAGTTTGTGTTTCTTGTTATTTCGGAAAGTCAGCTTATAAACCTTTATCAGTTTGATTTACAAGTTTTTTTTGTTTTGTTTTGTTGTTTTTTTTCTGTTGTTTACAAATGTAGCTTGGTAGCAAGATGACGTCCCCATTTTGACTTTTAGAGTCAGCCTTCATTTTCTCTTCCAAATAAGTTTGGCTCATCTGCATGTTTGTTTAAAGCCCCTGTAAACCTGGTTTCAGCTCTATAACATCAATTATTTATGACCAGGGTTAGTTAAGCAACAATCAAAGTTTTTTAGGGGAATAACATCCTTGGAGGTGAAAGTAAAAACAGGACTTGTAACTTTTTTTTGTTTTCTGGCCTGTGAAGGTTTTTTGAAAGTTTGTTTACCATCAGAGTTTCTCACCAAATCACAGTCTGAATCCTCGGGGCCGAACAAACATCTGAAATGCAATACCTCGCTCATAAAATATTTGCAGACAAGTTTTTGGAAGAAGTCAAAACCTTCAGGGTTTACAGCTGTTTGTTCCTCAGTGGTAACAAAACAACTCTTAAAACTATTGAATAAAGCAACTAAAGGTCATTCACTCTACTTGTAACCTTTAACATTAAGAAATTGTAACCTTTTTCGTTGCGACTGTGTCAAACTGTTTTGATCTGAATCGCCCGACAGCGGCCAGACGACGTGAGCAATCATCCCATAAATATCATCACATTTTAATTTTTCAACTGAGTCCCTCCTACTTCAAACCAGTGAGAAAAGCAACAGAGAAACACAGAAAATATGTCTATTTTTCATGTGAAATAAGCAAAATTCATCTACATGTAGGACTCTTTAGCCATTGTAGCTGACTAACATTTTTACTTTCAGCAGCCGACATGTTTCTGGAGCGGTGTGACTTCTTTGACACAGATCCCCCATATTTTAGCCGTTAATGTGGAGCATGCAATGTTAAAATCAGAGAGAAGAATGAAGAACAAAATGACAAAAATAAGACCCAAAGTTGTCACAAACTGGAATTATCCTTTAAGGCTGATTACAGTGTTGGTGCACACAAAGGAAACCTAGACAGACATAGGTTATCTGACAGCAGAAAGACAGCGGTCGAGTTCTGATTTAAACGTCCATGGAGAAAGTTAGCAAGCTCTTCTGACCGCCGCCCCTCCAGATTCCCCTTTGACCTCTCAGTCTTTATAAAATCACTCCAGAGGCTCTTTAGAGTTCAGAGGTCGGGGACGGGACAGTCGACAGCAGTCTTTAAGTGCAGGGATTCTTTCAGTCTCATCGTCCTCACAAACAGAGTCCGTGTCCAAAGTGGCGGTTTTCAGTGGCAAACACACGAGGTACCACAGACAGGAAGTGAACTTGAAGCTGACGCAGCAGCAGGCTTTACATGAGCACACGTACAGACACGCACAGCATGTATAAAAAGAGGCGACGAGAGGCTGGAGGAGTACCTTCAAACACCAAAAGGCACCTTGGATGGAAAGGACTTTTCATCTTTGATCTTCTACAGAGAACTGGTTTGGTTTAAATGAACTGGTCCAGTGCTTCAGTAAAATAAAAAAATAAAAAAAAACAGAAAACAACAACAACAACAAAAACTTGGTGGCTAAAATAAAAGCAGATAGCAGGAGGCAAACTTTGACAGACTTAAAGACTTTCACTGGTTTATACAAAGAAACTTGAACAATGAATCATCTCTGCATTCATCAAAAGGCCCTTTTTGACACATTCACAAAAAACAGACAGTTTCTTTAAAAACAGACCAGTTTAGAAATTAATGTCTTAAAGGATAAATTCTGTTTTTTATTATATGCTGCATGATTAGTTGATCAACAGAAAATACATCAACTAATTTGATGGATCATTTTCTGGCTTTTGCTTCTAAAACGTAAGACTTAGATGCTTTTCTTTGGACTGTGAATCTGAGAATGTCACCATGGACTGACAATATCAAATGAATAATGAAGAAATAATTAGCAGATTATTCAACAATAAAACTACTCTGTTTTAAAACACACTTTTCTCACCTACTTCTGATCATGCAGGTCGTTTTTGTTTCATTTGGCAGGTTCTGAGAGTCATTTGTGGCGCTCACAGCATTTAAACTGAACAAAGGAGGCATCTGAATACAATTCACACCAAGTTCAACCTCAAGTTTGTGGAAGTTTGACCCTGACAAGAGCATGAGGATGCAGTACAAAAACCATGAACATCAAACTTATAACCAAAAGTTTTGACATGTGGCATTTATGTCAACCCCAACTTCACATATTAAGTTAGAAGTGGAACAAATGATCACACTTGTCTGTGTTTCTGCATGACTAGATAGGAAACTGAGAAAATAAGTTGTGTTTTGTAAATTGGGTGATCTGACTTTGAATTTTTTTTTAATGAGACACAACACGACCTCACTGATAGCCAATACAACGCTAAAATGTCCAAACCTGATGGGAGGATGCTGACGCTTTAACACTGTGGGACATTTAAGCTGAAAAAAGGCAAATTTTATTAATTGATTTAATTGAGTTTGGTGTCTGGTTTCTGTCCATCCTCTCAAATATCAGTCTGCAGAAATAACATGACAGCCATGTGTACATTCAGAGGTATTTCATTTTAATAGCTTAAAATTAGAGGCCATAATATTTTGAGGAAGCTGTTGACTGTTACAGTACCAGTTGAAGCGTCTCACTTAAGCAATGAAACGGACCAGCTTCAGTCTCTGTTTGACGAAGGATTTTAACCCCAAAGCTTTAGTTACTCTTGTCGTTTCTTTAGCGAGTCTGTGCCTGCGACAGATCTGGATGGACTGTTTTTCTTGCATTAATGCGACCACACATGACGTGGTCTACTGGCAGGACAAATGTGAGTCTGTGCAGGCCAAGAAAAGGAGGGCAAAGAATAAAATCATTGTGAAAAGTCATGAATTTGACAGAAACCCTGAGAGAAAGAACAAACCTAAGTGATTCTCTTACAGACTTCATCACATTGTGTCTGTGATAAAGGTAGAAAGAAACAAGAAAATGCAAGTGCCACTGAAAGCTCTGATTCTCACTATCATATCGCAAAATAATAAAACAAGACAGATCTAAATGCATGTTTGACGTTTTTCAGACCACAGTCCCGTGTTTTGTGTTGCTGTAGCTCAGTTTGTGCTCATTTTAAAGAGTCCTTGAGCAACACACCCAACCCCAAACTGATGAATGGTGTCATGAAAAAGGGGAAAACAGCATTTACAACATTTACCAAATGTGCAACCACCATTTTCAATCTGCATGTAAACTGCTCTTTGGTCAGTGTACATCAAATAAAAATGTCTTAGAGTGCTTTGGGGTTTTATTTGTAGATTTGAAACGCAGAATTTTAATCTAAATCTGTTTTTAAAGTTTCCTGCTCAAACGAACCACACACAGAGGCAAAGTTGTTGGATTCTCATTTCTGTTCACACCTCCAAGAAACATGAATCTGTAATCCAAGTATGTCCATAAAAATTAAATAATTCAATTTTTAGATATTTGAATTAAGCAGTGTGTCCATAAAATTAAGAAAGCGTAGCATCTGATTAGGCAGAGCACAGAAAACAAGTTTGCATAATTTGGCTAACTTCATGCTTCATTCATGCTTCACCATCAGTGCAGCTCGTTCATCAAGTTACCTGGCCGCCAGATGAACTGTAACATCCAATCATATTCAAACAAGTGTGCAGGACACTTCTCACCCTTACTCTGCTGATAACCACCGCTGCTAACTCATATTTAAGTTTATTAAAACGTAAAGTTTGTATCTCCTTTTATTAAAAGATGATTATTTCTCTTTGCTGCTCAGATTTTTTGAGACTTTCCAAAAAAAGCGAAGTGTTTCCTGCAAAATTAAACTGTATAATTGCTAGTCGATTCTTTGTTTAAAAGGATATTTGTAACTCTGACTAATTAATATTTTAGGAGGAATAAAGTTTACAACAATAAGGAAACAATGACACATTTCCTTGGGTTTAAATGTGGTAGCTTGTTCAAGAAAAGTCTCTTGATAAACTTTAAACTTTGTCTGTATTCTTGACAATTACTACCTTTTCTTGAAAAAGTGTGAGGAAATTGGTGATCTGAGAAATAAAGTGTGTTTGCAGTACTGGGACTTTTTAATTCCATTTTAAGCACTGCAACAGTACCGTAAAAAGAGAACTAATAATAAGAGATTAAAAGTGAAGGGCTAAAAAAAAAAAGGCACAAGCATATTGATAGAAGCAATTTGTATAATCAGAGTATTAAAGTGATTCATTTAACTCTCAGAGTTTCTGTAAAATTCAACCAGTTATGTCTAAAATAACGCAATGGTTACCATGCCAACCCCAAAACTGGCACTCAACTGGCAAGAGTAACTGGAGCCGCGATGAGACGACAAATCGATTGTCGCAAGAATCAAACAATTAAAAAATAATAATACTATTGATATAAAAATATCTGCAGATGTAGACAACTTCATGGCTCCGGCGTCACGATTTCAGAATCATAATGTCCAAGCAAAAATAAAAAAAAAACACATTTAAAGAGCTGAAAGAAGAAGCGCAGGTCGGTCACAGCAGAAATGGAGGGTGGAAGAAGAAAAAGTGGTCACAGTTCATGAGAAAAGTCACTGGTTTGATTCCCTGGACAAAATGGGAGAAAGTAAAGAGGTTGAGGAATGCTCTGTCCTCCCTTAGTAACCACTGTCACCATGCCCTCCAGCAAGGCACTTTTACAGCAGGCGATTGTTCCAGTGGAGCTGCTCAGTGGCCGGCAGCAGCTCCCAAATCAGTAACATGGACATGTGTGAGTGGATGAAATGTGAAAGCTAAGCCTTCCGTGGACAAAAATAAAAAACTAAAACAAGCAAAAATGACAACAACAAAAAGAAAAGAAAAAAAAAAAAAGAAACATCTTCTGTAAGTTCCTGTCTCCTCATTTGGAATGTGTCGACAGCCAATATTTCACACTTTTTAAATAACATTAAACATTATGGCTATGCTGAAAATATACATTCTGACATTTAGAGATAGTACTATTTTAAAAATACAAATGTGCAAAAATTGTAAACAAATGAGATCCTGTGTGTGTGTGTGTGTGTGTGTGTGTGTTTGTGTCACAGCCTGGTGGGCTCCTCGTCACTGTCGCTGCAGTTACCACAGCAGTCCTGCAGGGGGAGGCAGAAAGCAGAGAGTCACTTTTAAAAGTATTTAAACTGAGCAGCAGTGGTGAGAGAAGTGATTCTTTTTTTACTTGAAGCTGGAATAAAGAACTTTTAGTAGTAATTAAACAAACATTGTCAACACGCGCTTATGACGTCAGCCTCTGCTATACTGTTGCCTACTCAGCTTGCTCCGCCCCTTCAGCTCTGGCGAACTTTGTGTGAACTTGTTTGGCTTGAATGTAAAGGAAGTAGCCAAAGTGTAAGAAATACTCTGTTTTAAGTAAATGTCCTGCATTGAATGTTTTATTTCTATTAATTATTATTAGTAGTAGTAGCATCAAAAGTGCAAAAGTTTGCATCACTGTACCACAGTTCTGTTACCTAAGTACAGTACTGGAGAAAATATATTTTCCACCACTGCTGAGAAGCTGCTCAGTTTATTTAAAATAGACCTGGTATGTTTTTTGCATATGAATTATATTGCATATGAATATCAGTTATGAATTCTGTGAGATTCGTTGATTGAATACAAGCTATTTGGTGCCAATTTGTCAAACACAAGTAAAGTAAAGTAAAGAATAATTTAGTTCTTAAAAGTATTATGAATATTCAAATATTATACATTACACAAGATGTATGATACTTCACTGAAAAGTCCAGTTATCAGCGTATGACAGTGAAGTGAACACATTTCAGTGGAGAGAGGCTTTGTTGCTTTGTTTTTGAGGTAAAACTAATCATCAAACCAGCAGCAGTTTGTGCTCCTCCTGCAGACTCCTCAGTCTCTAGCTGGTGTGCACGGATGCAAAATAACAGATAACGGTATTTGCGAGGTGAGGTGAGTCCGCTGACCTGTCGGCCGAACAGCCGCTGCAGGAGTCCCTGTTTGGGTGGAGGAGACGGCTGCCCTCTCCAGTCGAGGTCAGGAGGAACCGTCCCGTCCTGGTGGAAAACATTCAGCTCGTCGAAACACTCGGTCTCGATCATCTGCGGGAGAAACGAGCAAACCTCATTCGTTCGTATCCTGCAGAGACGTACGGCGTACGTGCGTCTCAGCGCGGTGTTTATGATCGCGGGCCTCTCACCTCATTCTGCCAGGGGATGGAGACGCTGCCTGTGGACACTTTGCTGTAGAAAGACTCGTCTTTGGGCTCCAGCTCCACCCCCTTCACCGTGGAGAACTGCTCGATGTCCAGCACGTCTTTGCAGTAGATGGCCTGCGGCTGCAATGACACACGAGGCCCAACGTCAACACATTTATACTTCAGCTACTTCACTCACACATGCTGGGAGCAGTGACAGAAAAAGAAACTTTACAGGAAATCAAAGCTGAGTATAAAGTCTCCTGAAGTCTCTGAAAATCGGCCCCTCCAACCAACTAGAATCTCTTTGCTTAGACAGAGATTTTTCCCTCTGTGCGCTCACTGTGGGGGATCCTTCCTGTTACAGAGACAGCGCAGGTTAATTATGCATGCTCCGTATAATGAGCCTCAATGACATTCTGATTAATAAGATTGATTAACTCCGCTTCCTGTGCCGAAGATTGAATTTTCAGCTCTGCGTTTGAAGGAGCGCGCCGTCATTTTTAGAAATGTTCTATTTACACCAGATATATCATTAAAGTTGAGGTAGGTTACCCCCACAAAAATAACTTTTAGTCACATATGCTGACACTGTCACTGTGTCCTGACAGTAGTATGTGAGACGCTAATCTGTGAAAAAAAACCTTGCTTCCTCTGGGGCAAAAACAACCAATCAGAACAACGGTCAACCATCCGTATCTTCAGAGAGCAAACGCAATGGTGGACAAACAACCACTGAACAACCACGCAATGAGAAAGCTGCCCATCCCTCCTTTGTCAACAACCACTTACAGGACAAAGACCAGTAAACAGAAGAAGACCAAAGAAGAAACCAAGATAGGAAAGGAAGAAAAAAGAGTGCAGAAACAGAGAAAGATAAAAAGAAAAAGACATGTCCACTCGTCTCATCCTATCGACTGCAGATTTAATGCTGTTAGTCACATCTGAGGTATTAACATTATTAGTTGAGCCATCATAATTGCTGCTGGTTCTATATTCGCTGTCACTGATGTTATTACTTCCACACACCTGTGCCATACTGAATATTATTAGTTACAGCTGTGCAAACACTGTCTGGATTTATCTTAACTGATATTCTTCCTGTCACCACTGATGTTTATTTTCTCTTCTAAAAGTGTGTTTTACAAAATATAAACGTGTTAGTGTATTGTCTTCTGTCTACATTCTTGAAATTGTGGCGACGTCTCTTGCGACGACCCAGTTTCTGTTCCTGCTGGAGATTTCACGCTGTGGACTTACATCAGGAATGAAGGGAGCCTGCAGCATGCCGGCCTCGAGGCGTTTGAAGTTGATGGAGCGGAAGATGGGGTGGGCTTTGACCTCAGAGGCTCCGCCCCCCTGGCAGCCCAGCCTCTCCGCGGGATCTTTGGCCAGAAGCTGCAGGATAAAAATAAAACATTAAAAACAACAGGAAGTGACTAAAAAAGGAGCAGGTGTGTTGTTGGGATCATTTTCCATAGATTTCCACACACTCTCTTATCAGGAAATAAACAGAAGAATACTGTGTTCACTTTGCAAAGTCTGTGCAGTGTTGATGTCAGTCTGAACACAAATAAAGCAAAACAGTGGTCACATCTGCTTGAAGGGAAAAAGAAAAGAAACAGCTAAAGTGGTGGTGAGCAAGCTAGCTAGATCAAACCAATCTAAAGCTGTTTGTTTTTACTGTATTTTTAATCATCGGGGTCAGATTTACTGTTGGTTCATTTGAAAATTAATTCAAGTAAATAAGAAAAATCTCCAAAATTTGACTCTAGTGAAGAGCTCTGTTTGTTTTTATATATGCAGTGAAACCACTGATTCTCATGGTTCCATTCACACATGAATGTGGTGTTAAATTTCAAAGCTGGTAACTGGACGCTTATTGACAGGAGACATAGACAAAGTAAGAAGAAAAACGTGCCGTAAAGAAAAAAACAAAACAAAAACTCTGTAGCATTTTTGCTCAGGACGTGTGATAAAACCTTTAGAATATGGTGCAATATTGAGCTGAAGCAGATGGGAGCTATAGACCAGAACAAATTAGAGACAAGTGGATTTGGCCCGCTCGAACATCCACCCACCATTTTACAGAGGGACTTGGCGTCCTCGGAGAACTTGCTGGAATATTCCTCCTCCACCTCCCTCACCAGCCGCTCCACTTCCTCCCTCTTGATCTTCTTCTTCCTCTGCTGGAAGGGAGACTGGCCCTCGATCATCTCGTACAGCAGGCAGCCCAGCGCCCACCAGTCGGGGCTGAAGGTGTAGCGCTCGTTTTTCACCACCTCCGGAGCTGGAGGAGAGACGGGAGGCGGCAGAGTGAACCGAGGGCGATCCATCAACACAGAATCTAAAACCTGAGATGTTTCTCCTCCTCATGTTTCTCCCGCTGCTACACTGAAACTGTGGTTTAGTTTCTACTGGCCGCTCGTGGAGGTCGATGGAGGTCAGAGGTCACTCACCCATGTATCCTACCGTCCCCACCCGTCCCTTGATGGTCTGTCCCTCTGGTACATGAACTGCTAAACCCAGGTCTGATATCCTGATGTGGCCTAAAGATGCACACAAACACAAGAAGAGAAACGTAAATACGATAAGACAAGATGAGAGGAATATTTCAGATTATCTTCATGATCATTTACTAACCGGTAGGGTTGTTTATCATTAAGTTTTTTAATCAAGTTTGATTCTGGCTGCAATAAATTGACATCTGATGATATTTTCTGATTGTTTTCTATAAAAGAAAATGCGCAAGAAAAAAATTTAATTTCATTTTCACATGATAAACAGTTTTGTGCTTTTGAATCTAATTTGGGTGCTCTGTGAAACTTCTGAAACAATATAAAATAGTTAAAAAGACAAACAAAGGTAAAAAAAAACCAAAAAACAAAAGATTAAACACTTGATTTGCAGCTCCGTTTTCTAATCCTGGTAATGTATCATACAACAAAAGAAATCGTCTTCAAGTCTTTACTGAAACAGCTGGATATTTTGAGGTTTATTGGTTAGTTTGAGGGTAAATGATGAGTCTCTCTTCATTTTATTATCACACTGGCAAAGTCATTTTATTCTTGCATCTTACTGGGATTTTCATCATCACCGTGTTCTAATGATCATGTGTGATTAAACTCTTCAGCAGAGACTCTGTTTTTCTTTTGTCGTCATTCTGCTGGAGTCACAGCGCCCTCTGGTGAACAAAAGCTGAAATTTAACATCAAAACAATCTTCAATATATTTACATCATCAGTGCAGCCTTTTCCATTGTAACATGTAAGTAATATTTTGGAAAGTGTATCTCATCATTCATTTGCAGTGTAGTCATTGATGTATGAACAACATTCACAGTAACACTTTGATGCAGAATAAAATTTAAAACCCTGATGATTTAAAGGCCGGCTTTGTAGTAATGAGGATCGTCTTCTTTATGACTTCTAAGCAGATTTAAGTCTGTTTATCTACAATAGAAGTCAGATATCATCTTAAGGTTTAGCCCAAATTAAATCTAATAACATGTGCATCCCGCATTCAGATTTGAGTTACGATGATGAAGAGCAGGATTGTTGACATGAATTGTGGACACTGTTGTTTGAACATCAGCAAGCATGGGCCAACAATGTAATCAAAGTTATTACTGGGTATTATTGACTCATACAATAAAGTAAAATACTTCTTGACACATCTTAAAGTCTTTAATTGTAATGTTGCTACTCACCGTGGTCGTCCAGCAGGATGTTCTCCGGTTTTAGATCCCTGTGTGACAAAGAAAGAGAAGGCGAGTGAAGACAAAGTGGAAACACGATGAGACAAACACCTGTGAGGTTTGCAGACCTGTAGACGATGCGCTCTCGGTGCAGGTCCTCCAGCCCGCAGCAGATCTCTGCAGAGTAGAAGACGGCCCTCTTCTCGTCAAAACCCGCCTCGCCCATGTGATAGATGTGAAACTTCAGGTCTCCTCCGTTCATGAGGGTCAACACGAGGCACAGGGCGTCCTTTGTCTCGTAGGCGTACGCTAAACTCACCTGGAGACAGAGGGGAAGGTGACGTGACGTGTTACAGGGGAAGTTGCACAGTTTGCAATGTTTCAGGAGATCTTAACGTAACAGCTTCATATCAGCTGCTGGGACCTAATAAGTAATAATAAAAAGTAATGATTTCATCTTAAGCAATGTGAGGATTTGCTACTTTCCTTTTATTTTTATTACTGTAAACTGAATATCCTTTTGTTTTAGACTGATGGACAAGAAAATGTATTTGAAGACATCAAATCCAAAATATTCAGCAAGGTGTGTCCCCACAACTACAAGTTCAACGTGCTGCTAAAACTTAAAATAAAGTCCCGTTGAATAAAGTTGTCCGACTGTGTATTTTGACATTGAAGCCTCGTTGAACCCAGAGGGGCCGCTCAGGCCTGGGAGCCCGGACCAGCTGACTGACTGCGGTCCAAATCAAATAAGCATGAATGAAGGTCATCTGGCAGAGAAGCAAACCAAACCAGAGACAGAACAAACCTCCTTGTTGTCTTTTAATTATCGCAGTTGTTAATGTTGCAGATATCACGTCCGACTGACGCACACGCAGAGCAAAGTCAGGAGGAAATATGTGAAGCGTTTCACTCTACAAATGTCTATTTTTGGAAGAAAACAATGTGGTTATTGTTGAAAACACACTTTTACAGCTTCTAAAACTTTAATATTAAAGAAGAGGTGAGATTATATATTTTACTCGTTACAAGACATCGACCATCCTGCTGCCTGAAATACTCACAAAAACACCAAATGTGGATTAATTCGCCGCTGAAAAAATTGTCCCCTTGAAATGCACAATTTTCTCCAATTTGTTTGCATCCTTTGTGCTTTCTTCTGTTGTTATCTTATCTCTCTATCTTGCTTATTCAGTATTCAGGCTTTAAATAAGAATAAAAACAGGATGGAGACTCCTGTAGATAAGAATGAGACGCTTACTACAAATCTGCTGTTGACTTTCTCCAGGATCTGTTTCTCATTGAGCGCCATGGACTCTCCTTTCCTCTTCTTTATCCTCTTCTTCTCCAGTTTCTTACAGGCGTACATTTTCCCAGTGGCCCGTACCTGACACGCACAGACCTGCAGGGGTAAAAGGAAGGAGGGGAGAAAAAAGAAAACAGGAAGGCAGAAGAGTTCACACAAGCAGAGGAGTTTATTTTTATTTATCCAAATACAAAAAGCTGCATAAAATAAAAGTTGCAATACTCTCTCTTACCAAAACAGAGACCATTTGATCAACACAAAATTACTTTACCCACAAAAAGCAGCGTGACTTTCAACCACGTCACGCTGCTTTGATGTGCTCTTATTACAGCATTAAAGTTCAGAAAATTATTAAAACTGAGATCTTGATTACAAAACATTTACTTTGGCTAATCTGTAATCTGTGGTAATCTGTTATCATTAGTCTAAATGTTACTCAAAAAATGATGTTATTATAACTATTATCAGATATGTGATCATTGCATTACATTGAGAGAGCAGAGGAGGATTGATAAATTAAGATAAATCAAAAATACACGAGGGACAGCAGCTGAGGAAAAGGCTGCTGAGCGTGCATCTCAACGTCTCATCTAAATAAAGTTTCAGCAGTTTCGGTGCAGCTTGTTGTGATTTCACAGTTCACTGAGAGCCAAGTTCAAAATGAAGGTTACGAAAACAAAACAACACTTCCTGTCTTCTATTTGTTTGAGTTACAATAATCTGATATTCTATTTGTGTGTGTTTCATTTCTGCTTCTAATAACAGTTTTTTAGTTAAATATAACCTACACTGAATGAAACTTTAGTTTCATAAACACAACGCTTCCTGTGGCCCTGATAACCTTGTTTGTGCTACGTTTCCGTCTCCTCCAATTAAACTGTAAATTAAATGAACAGAAATGATCTAAACTCGGTCTCCTGCATTGATAAAAACTGTAAACTTTTTGTTTTATCTCCTCAGCCAATCAACTTCATCCTTTATCTTCTGTTGTGTGTTGAGTCGATGCAAATCTACATAAAAGTTTAAAACAATGAATGCACTCACCTCTCCAAAACCTCCTTTCCCTAAGACTCTGTACTGTCGGAAAGTATTTTTTGTCACAGGTTGCCTGTTGGACACAAAGAGGAACTCATTTAAAACAAATACCTCAACATGTGCAAATCATAATCATTTGCTTTTATGTGAAGATATGGTGAAAAAGATTTTAAAATGCAGCAGAAAATGTGGAAAAGATGTGTGCTGATCACATAATAAATATTGAATGTAAACTATTAAGACTGCCTACAGATTTAAAAACACGAATGATGAGGACAGAAAGGATGTTTCAGGAAAAAGATTCATGCGTGCAAAATAAAACCACAAAATAACAATAATATACACAGTTGGTTACTGGGACAGTCGGTCACCAGCAGACGGACTTATGAGGGCCACAAACACAGAAATGGTAATGACCTCCAGCACCGATGAACCGACCCCCCCGGTACCAGCTTCGCCGTCTCGTCTCCCCTGTGGGACGGTGCGGTCATTCAGGCAGGTAAATTAAATGGACCCCCGGAGGGCACGCTCATTAAAACAGGATGAGTTATTTACTGCTTAATAAGCCCTGCGATGATGCTTCTCCGGCTTGTTTTTAACACCGTGCCGTCACTTTGCGTGGCCTCATATTGACCTCTTGACTCCTTCACTTTCATGTCATCATTGAAGCGAAGAAGTCTAAAGCGAAACATAAGTTTGTATATGTTTGTAGTTTACGTTCTGTGGCAGTGAAGTGAAATGAAATCAAGCAGAATCAGATTAAAGCTGTTATTTACACCTATGTGATCACTGATGCACTGAAGAATACTTAATACATGACACCTGTGGTATCATTAATGCTATTAGCCACCCCTGTGCTATTATTAGTCTTAATAGTTGCACCTGTGTTCTCATTCATGCAATTAGTACTCTGGTACACTTAACTTCATTCATTTTATCTCTGATGTATATATCCATATTTGAACTTATACACCATCTTATGTCTCTTTTTTACTTTTAAGATTTAAACACCTAAATTAAACCTAAACTAAGGAAGGCTGTGTACAGGCTGAAATGTCGGCACTAAAGCTGATGTGATTCTTGAGTTTTGGTGGCAGTATCAATTCATTTTGAGGAATATGAACGTGACAAATTTTAAAATGTTAAATACATACAGCCATACACCACTTTTTCTGGGTAAAATGTTTTCAAAAAGTGATAAAAAAATCTGTAAATATCTTAATCTTTATCTACATCTATGTCTATATATGAGATATTCTGTAACATATGACTATGAATCTGACCAGCTGTTCAATGACTTTAGGTACTTTGACAGGTTTAGTTTAAGAAACATGAAGTTACTAAGAATCGAGAAGCAGCTGTTCTGCTGAATTGTGTCTGTTCATCTGTAAATGACAAAGAAAAAGGGCATGAAATCACAGAATTTGTATTGGTGATTTCGTTAAAAGTCAGATTAAATCTTATTTGCAGGATACCGGTGGGATTAAAGACCAAGTATCTGAAGTAAGACGATTCAGAAATGCAGTGATTGGTGTGATGAGTGATGAGTGTACGATTTGTCTGAAACTTCATTTGTCTGATTTTTAGTAGTTTAGCGTTTATCCCTGTTAGGACGTTAAATCGGCAAAACAATAAAGTTGGACATGTAGCTGACGCAGTGAAAAATGACTCCCACCACATCTGGGGATCTTCAGTCTGTCGCTGTAGCCCCTAATCTGTCTTCCACATCCTGTGTTGGCCTCTTTCGGCCTCCAGGGGTCCCCAACACTGGCTGTACTCCTGCATGTGCAGCTGCCTCTCATCAGCCATTACCCAGCCCCGATCAATCAGCGCGTTAGTCTGTCGGTATATAAAGTCCGTTGGCCGGCCTGTGTTCGAGTGTAGAGGGTGATAGTGAGTGTTCAGGCTGAGCATTTTTGTTTTCATCATCAGTTGTGTGGTTTTTCTGGGGGTTTGTTTTGTTGTTCTGTTGTCTGCATTGCAACAAAAGGTGTTAGACCTGTCTGCTTACTGAGTACTGCAAAGTTGCATTTTTCTTCAAATATGAACTTTTCAAGAAACTCTCTGTTTGGTCCCTCTACTTTACGATAAGCCAAACAGCTCTCTGAACTGTACTCACAATAATGAGCTGGTGTGTTCAGAAACACAGGTGTTAGCCCTGAACAACTTGCAGGTGTGCTGTGTCAAAAAAAACACGCACACACTCGTTAACTAAGAATATACTGCCTTTCTGTAAACCAGCAGGCAGGACGGGACAGGGCTCCTCTTTTCGTTTTGTTTGACTAAGAACCCCGTCACTTCTTGAGTCTGGTATCCAGGTGAAATGTAGAGTAGAGTTTTGCTTTGCCACGTTTCGCTTCACGTCTGGTCAAATCACGAATCTGACTGCACTTTGAATTTGTTTGGAAATCGGGATCATCTCTAATCCAGTTCAGAGTGGTAATGTGTGTTTAGTATCTGCAAACAGGACCAGAAAAAAAGTTACTTTAGCAGGTACAATTAACAGCTATAACCTGACAACTATTGATAAATTAACACAGCAATGAACTGTATTCATCCACAAACAGCACAAAATTTAGATTGTCCAGGATTTTTTGTAGTTTTACAAAGAGTTAATGTCCTGGACATTTCTCAGACGGGTGAGGTGACTTCCTGCAGTCTCTGCTGTTTTTCTTTGTTTATGGATTAAACAAAGAAAAAATACAACGTGTTGATTTGTGAGCTTTACAGGGGTGGGTAGATGGGTTTTGTTTTCTTTGGCCAGAACCGGACTAGATGTCTCACTGCAAACAGTAACTTTGTATTTAAGAAATAAAGGAGATTATACGGTGATTGGAGAGAGGAAGGTGAAGCTATTGATCGATCAGCAGAGCTATGAGTGAAAAAAAAAGTTTGTTCGCCTCTTATCTTCTCAGTCAG
>JBAJHX010000067.1:18228268-18252627 GCA_037176925.1 Amniataba percoides | reverse complement strand
CTATACACTTTTAGTTTTGGAGTCAGATGTTCGTGATCATCAGCACTAATATTGAAAAACAAAAGATAACAAGCTTCATCAATGAGACAGCACGAGACTTCACTAAAGATCTGACCAAATCTGACAAAACATATAAACCGCTGTTTATTGTGTGCGACACTTCTTGTCCCGGGCTCCTCAAAAGCTCTTGAAAACCTTCACAAACATTTTAAAAAGACACGAGACTCTGCAAACTACAACTGCGCATCTGCTGCAATGTCAGCATCCTCAAGCTGAATTAGAAAACATCTAAAACTGAAGTCGCAGGTTATCTGCGTTCAACTTTCATCTGACAGGCTGCCCCGCCGCTCCCCACGCGACTGAAACAAACGGGGGAAAAAAAACACGTCAAGAGAAAATCACTCGTAAATAGATTTACTGGTTGGTATTTATAGGTCGTCACTAAACTGTTGTACTTTTTTCTGCCCGTTTATGACGTCAGCCAGAATCCCTTAATTGTGCCAGATCAGAAGAAGCTCTCAGCAGCTTGCATGAACTTACAGCTGGTATTTTTAATATGGTGGTGGGGGGGTCCTGAAAGAAAAGAAAAAAAGACCTGAAAGCATGTGACTACTGTTAATCCTATATAAAGCACACATATAGCAAAGAGCGCATTATAATGCAATCAGGCTTGCCAAGTTAATGGTCTGACATAAATAGAAATGTAGGCTGCATACACACAATACACTAATCACCTGAACTCATATTTAGTTTTTGTTTCTAGAGGATGAATAATTGCATCTTTCCTCGTGTTTTTGAATAAAAAATAAGCTCACTAGTTGAAAAAGACCTGAATACGGCAATCAGCTCCTCTTTTCTCAATGAACACTGTTTTAAGAGATGCTGATTTGCAGAGAGACGACAAGCTGGACATCCAACACGCGTAAGTGAAACTCTGCAGGGTAGAAACACAGGAAGTGACGCAAAAAAGTCCAGACTGAAATACAGAAATTCAGCAACAAAAGGCGTCGCCTGTCGCCTCTTTTGATCCTTTTGATTCGCTTCATATTAGCGTAGAGCTCTTTGTGTCAGACTGGATGACTTTTGCTGCTTGAAGCTCAAACTGTTTCCTCTCTTGACGTAGCTTTCTGCCATCAACATGGGAAGTTGCCCAACGCCGCTTGCTTGAAAGGAAAACTCCACCCTGAAAAACTAAAACCGTCTGACTCAACTGTAAAGTGTAAGTTTTTAGTGCTGAGGGTCTCGATCCAAAAAGAAAAGGCTTCTTTATTAAACAGCATCAATGACAAAACTACAATAGAGAGCTTAATGAAAGAGGAAATATTTGACTTATGATGAAGTGCTGTACAAGTATCATTAATGGTGATGAACTATATAGAGAGATCATGACACTCGTCTTCTAACAGCAACTTTTAGGCCTCTGTAATTTCATTTCCAGGATGCACGGAAATCAGTGCTCTGGAAAATGGTCTGCAGTAATGTGAAGTTTAAGGAAATTGTAGTTAAATGATTACTGGTACTTTTTATTGAGCCTTTCTGAAAAGCCCAAACTGTGTTATTAATACGATGATAATGACTTGTTATCTAAAAGACTCACTGCTTAACTTGAATTCATTTTACATGAAGTCACATTCAACAATCGAGTGCACTGGCATCAGCATTATCATTAACCAACAAACACTTTTTAGACGTCACATCTCCTGTCTGTTCAGCTTTTAAGCCTTTTCTTAAACTTTAAAACTTTAACTGTTTGTACAGTAAGCTACGAGTTGTTTTAAAAAAAAACATCTGAATGCTTTAAATTGGAGAGAGTCTGCCCTTAATTATAAAAAAATGCCGGTATAATTGAATGAGTACCTCATCTCTACCCCTGATGAGCAACTGAATGTACACGCTGGCTGCATGACTGGTGGTGTTTAACTTCCTTCAACCTTACACGTCTTTGCATGTTCACATGTTCTCATGTGTATTTGCAAAGTGCAGTCAGTTTAACGTGTCAGCAATGACTGTAAAGGAGCATCTCGTCCGAAAGGTCACAGAGGTCAAAGGCCCGCCTGGTGGCTTTGGAGGACGCAGCGGCTTGCTCGAGGGCACTTCAGCCGGGCAACGCATGAGCCTCGAGTCCCGGTCGTCTCCAGAGACCACGACGGATAAGCTGAATTGAGCAGATAAGCTCGTAGCGAGGGATCATGACACTCATCTTCTCGCATCCCCCTGCAGATGGCATTAGGATTATGCTCCCGCCACAACCTTTGTCTTCTGTTTAGAATAACAATATCAAAAAGGGGTGGGGGGGGTTGATGCTGCCACTGCCCCCTGCAAGATGTCTTGTTTCTCATTTGTCAGGAGCAAAGAGACAGGCTGCAGCTGTGCTTGACACATCTGCACATTTACATTTTAGACATTTATCTCACCTTATTAACCTGGAGTGGCTGACTGAGGGGGCCCAAATGCATGCATCAAAACACCATCTCCATGAAAGGCGTTTCTACATGACTAAAGACAAACGCTGCAGTTCTGTGCACCAAGCTCAAACCTCAGTACAGCTGCTCTGCCTCAACATCCTGTTTCGCAAAACGTCGGGACGATGCTGCAACATCAGCAAGGGAAACCCGATGTGTCGCTGCAGCCACATTTCACAGTTGCAAACCCCCCCTTCCGGACCTCTCGTACTTCGCGCACTAATCAAAGCCACGCCAAACTCCGTTGAAAAAAATGGCACTTTTACGCGTCCGGATTTACGTCCGTGTACGCTCACTTTGAACAACGCACACATCAACACTGATCATGTTTAATAAGCCTGTGTGACCCATTCTTTAACTCGGCATGCAGTAATAAAATGTGTTTTGTTTTAATACATATTAAACTACATCAAACTAGCCTGTCATCCTCTGTTACCAAGCCTCCCTGTGAACGGGCGAGTTAGCTTGTTACAACGGCGTTACTGACAGTTTATGGCGAGCGCCGTCCTCAAAGAAAGCAGGGATTTTATCATAATTTAGGGATTTAACGGAACAAAATCTACGCCGAATTGCTCTCCGGTTGCTTAAGAGTCGAGCACGACCTTCATAAATGTAAAAGCACCTGTGCGCGATCGTGGATGAACCGGAAAACTTTAAAACGCGAAGATTACAAACGGGGTTCAGCGCATCTCGAGAGAACTGTTTCTTTCCGGGGTATCACTCAACCGCATCGTTTTAAAAAATATTTATTTGTTATTTTGAGGAAGTTAAACAACCGGGGATACCACCCGTGTCCTGTGCATCCCTCCTGCCGGTACCGGAGGAGGGCAGAGGAGCTGTCATCCTCACCTTCCCGTGCTTTGAGCAGCACCGTGTTGGCTACGATGTTCTCCAGCTCCATGGCGACCGAGTCCGGGTTACAGCGGCGGCAACGGTCGGTCCCCCAACGGCGGCTCCGGGCTCCGTTTATCCCCCTCAAAAAAAAAATACTCACACACACACACCGTCCGCCACCTCCTCCCACAAAAGTAGACAACCCTCCGTTTCTGCTTTCGTCCGGTAACGAGCCCGCGCCCCTCCTCTTTCTCCTCCTCCTCCGCCTCCTGTCAGAGAGGGAGGGCAACGCGCAGAGGTCTCACTCCGCTGATTTAAAAAATAAAAACAGAAAAAAACAAAAACGTGACAAACAGGACGTCTCACTCCGCTTGTAGTTTAAGGCTTTTTTTTTCCAGATTCTTTTATTTGTCCCACAGCGGGGAAATTGACAACAGCAGAAACACAGTGTGAAATAGACAGTAAACAATAAACAATAAAGTAAGAAATAATAATAAAATATAGACACAATAAAACAAAATAAAAATAAGAATGAAATAAAATAAAATAAAGATAAAAAATAAGTAAACCAAGTTAAATGATAATAACTATAACTGTGGTATACCTGTACATAGTAAAACATCAAAATACACCTGAAGTCAAATCAGTTAGTTTTAGACTGAGGTCATTATTATTATTATTATTATTATTGTTATTGTTATTATTATTATTATTATTATTATTATTATTCTTATTATTATTATTATTATTATTATTATTATTATTACAAAGCTTCTCTTCTCATGATAAAGGCATAATTATTTTGTAATCTCGAGAAAACAAAAGTGAGTAATATCCAAAAGTCGAGAATGGCTGAGCTTGCAATTTAATCAATCATCAGTTGATTGTCTTGTGATCTTGAGAACATGAGCAGTCATCCCCAATTAACCTGTTATGAGAAAACAGAGGGTGTTTTTCTCTTATTACTTATAAAGTTTATGTTTTTTTTTACAGTTTGTCTACAGATCACTGCAGCTTTAACAATTACAGTTTTAAAGATAAGAGCACAGTGGTGCAGTGGTTAGCACTGTCGCCTCACAGCATGTGCATATAATCATTTTAGAAAGCTAATATTTTGATCTGTGTGGCTTTCACTTGATTTTCAGAGATATTTCAAACATTATGATTACTGTTATAATAAAGTCCAGAGAACAGATTTCACATTTTGTAATATCAGATTATTTCACTGACTTTAATGTTTGAAGAATTCCCGTAATGAGATGTGCAGTAAACATCTGACAGCGCCAAATAAATAATAATCATAATGACGTCCATGTTTGATTTACTTGGTCACTACTGCCAATCGATCAAGAGCAAATTATCTAGCCAATGGAGAGGCAGCAATAGATAAATAGTAAATGAAATCCAATTCCTGTTAGGGCCAAAAATGTTTTGGTGTCCTTGGGTGAATCAATCAGAATAGATGCACTGTTACCAATCCAGAAATCAATAGATTACTGACTCCAGAGCTGCTGCTCTTTGAGGCTCATCTCTCACTCTGCAGAAAGTGGATTTCTCTCTACAGATCAATGAAAGCACCGCGGTGCATTAAAGGGGCATTAAGAAAGACATCCACTGTTTCTCTGTGCACAATGACGACAGCAGCTCATTATCATGCGCAGGGTTGATAGTTACTGATCAGCATTAGTGATTGCTTCACCTGAATCAGGCTTTCAGAACTCTCTCTGGACCAAACTTTCACTCATAAACAATCCTCAGCTTCCCTGAGAGGCTCCGGCAGCTCATTGATGAGGAGGGCAACATGACCTGAGCGGTTCACAAAGACATCCTGACCTGAGCAGTGTGGAAAAGGGGGTTCAGTGTTGAATTACACACACATTGGATGATGATCTGGAGTTTCTTCTCTTTTTCTCACACTTCAGCAAGTTTCCAACTTTAAAGATATTTGAGTGTGTGATTCAAAGTCATATTTGGTTGCTTCAAAAGAACTGATAACATACATGTGTTATATCGCCAACAGATCAACATATTTCTTGCCCCTTTGAAGCCCAGACTTTAGATTTCAGATTAGTTAGCTCTAAATTGAGGATATCAAGTGCCAAAGTTAGCTAAATATAATATATCACCATTGATAATTCACAAACGGGGATGAAATAATTGAGAAATGGCTCAAATGCAGTATGAAGAAAAGGAAGAAGAGTGTGAAAATACTGCTGGTAGAAGAGATATATACAAGAACACAAAAACAACTTAGCACCACTAATGCAGACAAAGTAGTAACAAAGAAGGACCCAGACTTTTTTTTCAACCAAACGTCAAGTTGAGTCAGCTAATTTTTATTCTTCTGTTTGAGTGCACTATGTATGTACTACTTTGAGTGTAAAAGTAAGGAAATATTTCTTTTGTCTTTCACCTGAGTCGACTTCCAGTAGGCTGATTAATATTTCCCCCCATTAAAAATAAACTTCTGTCTGTGTGAATGAGCTCAAACTGACGTCACAAACATGATATTTTTCTACCAGACTGACATCTAGAGGATAAAAGCAGAAGGTGTATCAGCACCTCCTCAAAACTCAAAGTAATTATAAAGGACTTCTTTCAGAGTGCTTTTGTGTGTTTTATTTGTTGAGCTTTAGCATCAATGGTGTGTCTGAATAAATGTTATTTTTAATGATGGAGTAATTTGTTTCCAGTTATTCAGACCTGCTCTATGAATCATTTATGATAATGAATTTTTCTTACATCAATAAAGTTATAAATTTATCATATAATTTGTCATGTGTGTGTCAACTTTTAAAGACTCAAAACAGCTTCCATTTCTTTAAATGTAATAAAATTGTGAAAATGGGGCATCATAATAACTAATTTCTAGGTAAATAACCCTTTCAGATCCACCATTTAAACCAGAGCACTACTACATTTTGTGTGAACTTTGACCTCTGTTTCCAAATAAACATCACTTAGGTGGAGATTATTTCAAATAATGATGATGTTAATCAACCCTGACTGTCATGAAAAGTCTCTTATCATAAATTACACACAATATATTTTTACATCTGTGGAGGAAGTGGGTTTCCATTGAAACAGAGATAGATTTTAAAGAAAAACATTAAAACCTGTTAAAAAAAACCCCAAAAAGGTGAAACTGAAAGGTCAAAGGGTAAATGGGGCGTGGCTTGTGATCATGTGACCGGAACAAAACAAACGAGTACTTCCTGCTGCTGCACGTTGTCTCCTCTCTCACCACCAACAAACCTCCGCTGTTCTCTGAAATAACAAAAATCACAAAAAACTCACAAAGATGCCGAAAGCCAAGAAGTCAGGGAAGAGGAAGAAGTTCGACTACAACCAGGACCGTAAGAAGATGAAGAAGAAGTTCATAAAGAAAAACAACCCGAGGATAGAAAAGTAAGAGTGTTAGCATGCGAGCTAATGAGAGCTAATGTTGAGTCCATGTGAGAAGAATGTGTTCATGTTTTCGCTTTTACATAATGATGGAACAAGTACTCACATCCTATACTGCAGTAGAAGTAGAAGTCCTACAGAGTAGAAATACTCTATTACAAGTAAAAGGCCCGAATCAAGACGTTTCGATCATATAGTCAGCACAATGTAATTTAAGGGGAAAAAAATGTACTAACTATGCAAACTATTTTATTTCAGTGTGTTAATGTTGTATATTATTATAGATGTCTGTTTTTATCATTACATTATACATTCAAGAGTATTTTAATGCTGAAGTTCCTCGAAGTGGAGGCAATTTGAAGTACTATCTGTACTTCTGGGTAGATTTTTAATATTCTAGTAGCAATACTGCATTGTTGGACAGATGTAAATATGACTGTCAGATACATCTAGAGGAGTGAAAGGTACCATATTTCCCTCTTGTATAGCAGAGTAGCAAGTAGCATGAAACTGACATCAACAAATAAAGTAAATCTGTATTGATATATATGCCGATTGAGTCAAAACAAGTAATAGTGAAAGAGGTTCAAGCTCCACAAGATTTTTTTTACTTTTAGACCTTTTTAACTCCCTTTATTATCATATGAGTGAAGACAAACAACATATTTTCACATTTGGGAAAGAGGAATATTAGAAATGGTTGTTTATTAATCATCTTTATATTAATTAATTGCTCAATGGACTAATGTTTCCAGCAACACCTTTTAAATTGATCTAAATAAACAGCAGCTGTATTTGTATAATTGTACAACTCAAGAGATTTTTGGCATTAAAGTCAAAGATTTAATTGAGTAAAGGGACTGTGTACAGACTCTCAGCTGATGAAGGCATTGTGATGATGTTATAAAGGAATATTTATACTCCAGTGATTGGGTTTGGCTTTCATCACACTGTCTTATTACTGAGGCTTGATTTTTAATTTATGATTGTATATATATTTTTTGTAATGTTTTGATGGTTGAGATGTGAAGCTCAAGAACTGAAACCTTTGTCATTAGAATCATGAACGTTATAGTTCTACACTTAAAAGGTGTTTTTTTTTCTTCTTTTTTCTGGCCTGATCCAGAAGCGTTGTTGTTTGTTGGGCTGATGTTGTTTTCTGTCTAACTCGTCCTCTTTCTCAGTGCACAGATTCGAAATGCGTGGGAAGACAGGAAGTCCATGGCCAGGAACCTGCAGGAGATGGGTCTGGCTTTTGATCCAAACCGCACTCTGCCCATACAGAAACAGCGTGTAAGTACCTGTGAGGGTCTTTCCTCAGATCACAAATGTTTGTAAAAAAAAAAAGTTTTTTTACGTCCCGATTCTGTTCAAAAGGCCCTCCGACCTCACAGCAAACAACGTAGTGAACATTTTTCCTGAACAGTAAAAAGAGAATAGTAGATTACGACTCTGAGTAATATTATGTTCATAGTTAAGAAAACTCAGATATTTGGTTACTTAGATTCAAGATTCCTTTATTTGTCCCACAGTGGGGAAATTTAGTTGGGAAAATGTAATTATTTTACCTGTTTTGATTATAATAATGAAATTATAATCGTATAAAATGATTACTATTGCCAAATATATTCTATATTATGAGAAACTATAGATGTAGTTGGATCATCCGAGATGCATTTTTGTGCCAAATGTGAGCAGGATTATGGATAGATAAAGTACCAATTGGTAATCCCACTTTACCAATTACACCATTACAGCAGTTTGGAGCAAAAAGTACAAAGATAACTTGCAAAAGAAATTCAAGTGCTTATGAACAATAACTTAAAACAAGTGGGTGATTTTACTGTACATATAGATAGATTTGTAATGCTGTACATATTCAGTCTTTCCTTGTTTCAATCTAAATCCATCTGCAGCTGTTGGATTTAGATTTGCCTCCAACAACATCTGGCGAGTTCTTGAAATGAGATTAAAAATAACAAATGTACAGCAGGTCAGGATTTTTACATGTCTTGTAGTTTTTGTTTGTGCCAGAAGGGGGAGACAAAGTGTTGTTTATGAAAATTACACTTGTAAAATGACACGAATTCTTCTTAAAACCAGTTAAAGTGTCTCCAAATTAGTAAACCTTATATTTAAAAACAAACATGAACAAAACTGAGGCTTGATTTTTTTATGCTCTGGTCTTCATCAATGCTCCCTGTAACAGCACCCTGAGGTTAATTAAAGTTAATGTTGTCCTCTGTGCTGCAGCTTGTTTTCCACCGGCCTCAGACAGGGCTTCCTTTTGTTCACTTATGACAACGAGCGACCCCCCGGATGATTAATTTTTGCCTCCTTCAGGCTCAGGAGCGAGAACACTTAAACTCTTTGTTCTCCTGAAGAAAATAAGCAACAGTGGTGTCACATTAAAGGAGACGATGGATGATCTGTTGAGGATGTTTTTCATCCTCGGCCTTTAATCGATTAACCTGAAATCCAAACGCGGCAGCTGCTGACCTCCATTGTTCTTCATAATGTGTTTTTTTGCTCACGCGTGCAGCTCCTCGGTGAAGACAGAGGGACTAAAGCTTCTGTCGGCATCGTGACCAAGCCCTACGTTCTCACCCGTAAGTCCTCTCTCATGAAGACCTCCTCATGTAATGCAATGTGGACCTTTTTTTTTCTGTGCAGGTTTTGTTAAAAGGCTTTAGAGGTCTGCAGCAAGGCCGGACCACACGAAAAAATGTCTCAGCTAAATGTATTCTCACATCCCAATAAAATTAACTGTGCTTGATCTGTATACTTACTTAATCCAGCTGCATTGGTGTGACGTGATCTGAACAGACGAGATCCATGACTTCAGATTCACAAATGCTTTCTATGCATGGAAACTCTTGTTATAAAATAATCTACTAGAAAACACTTAATGCACAAATTTAATTGGTCAGCACCAGGCTTTGTTGCATGAAGTTGCACCACTATGAACTTTTCTGCTTAACATCCCTGATTTTTGGAGGGGTTTTTTGGGCCTCTGGCACCCTGCTGTGTCAGCCCAGTGGTCTCTTTGATATAAATGAGGTGGTTGTTTTCACACAGTGTCGATGTCTGACTGAACACAACCTCAAAGGGTGAGACTGATGTTCTCTATTTTTTGTTACGGTCAACAAAACTACCAGTATGTCAGTCCGTCCGTCTGTACTTTCTGAACTTAAGCTGCAGAAGATCACTCAAACTGAAGACACAAATCTTTAATAAAACAACTCACAAATTAACAGTTCCATAAAAGCACATTTTAATTCCTAAAACAGCTGCTGAGTGTAGTTTTAATCAAACAAACAGGAGGAAATTATGCATTTGTTAGGGACTATTTCCAGTGGCAGATTAATCCACTAATTCGGTGCTCTGGTGTGTATCTGTGGCAGCAGCATGGTGTGTTTACGATCGAGTCAAAACAAATGACAGAGTGTGTGTGTTCATGGTAATAAAGGATCATCACTCAGTGCAACAGTGTGACTCGCTGATGTGTTTTTAATAGTTTTTGGACAACAGCGGAGCTCCGTGGCACAGACGAAGGCGATAAATCAGGCTGTGATACACACACAGTACTTGTTAGTGGGATACACACATTCACGGTTTATTTGGATCTTTTTTTGTTGTTGACTTTAAGAAAAAATATTGAATATCTCTAAACCTATCCTTTGATTGTGTGTTTGTTTCATCCACTTCATGCTCCATCGGTTTTGTGGAGCGGCTGATTCTCCAACAAACCAGAGTTTAAAGATTTACACGATGGCTTCTTCAGTTTTTCAAATATTAATGCAAATTTTTGTGTCTTGAGTTTAAATCTGCGTGAAAGCTCTGTGTAAACTCATGTTGCCTTTATGAGCGAATCCTGTGAAAGCAGCGGTTTCCTTCGGTCTTTGAGCTGTAAATGCTGGTGAAGCTTTCTTGTTTTCTTTTGCTTCCACTCGTGTCACAACTCGAGTTTGTGGCCTTTTTGAATACAATGGCTGTTTTACACCACTTTCATGTATCTTTGGATTTTATTCTGTGAGACAGCATTGTGATTGCAGCCTAATTAAGCCGGTCTGAATGAAAGCAGAGCTTTGCTTGTACGGCATGTTTTCTTATTATGCACAGTTGCACAGAAAAGGACGGGGCCTTCAGCAGCAGCTGCTCTGGATTTCAGCGCTGAATGACTTTTATTCCCCCAGTAACACCAATGGCAGCCTTAACTGTGTTGAATATTTCATTATACAAAGACTAGCTGAGATGGTTTGCATATTTTGTCTCAGCTTTATATTCATGCCTTTCTCCTCTCAATACAATTAAAGAGAAAAAAAATAAAGAAAAATAATTCATTATTAATTAAAAGCTTAAAAGATGGAAAAATTGAATGGATTAATTTTTCTTGAATAGTTCTTGGAAGCCTCCGACATGTTTTCCTGATTTTTGTTTGTGTGGTTTCGCTCAGAGCTGGAGGAGGAGGCCAGCCGTCCAGAGAAAGACACCAAGACGTTATCGTCCGACCTCATCGAGTACGCTCAGTACATGATCCGAGAACACAAAGACAACTACAAGGTGAGAGCACGGACCTCGATATAGTCCGCTATAGACATTTTCCAAAACTTGAGACTGATTTTCTTCCTTCTATGCATCCATCGGTTTCCAAAGATTTAAATAGATTTCGACGCTCAGACTGCAGAGACATGAAAGCCTTTGGACAGAAATGATCCTCCTCAGCACTTTGATAACAGAGGCTGGCGGTGAATTACTGACCACCTCCACTGACGTCAGATTCACACACTTTTAAGAAATAAAAAAGTGTTTTAAGAAAGAGCAGGCTTATTACTTCAACCATCAAAGGCTGACTAATGCTTTTGCGGACTGTGCTGATTTCAGTAATTGGGAGCTAAAAACAATCTGCCGCTTTGTTTTTATGCCTCCACGCCGGCGAGAGCTGCAGCCGGAGGCATAATGTTTCCAGTTAGTCTGTGCATCCATTCATCCATCTGTCCGTCCATCCCATCCCCACGAAACGAGTGTGTCTGAGGAACACTGAGGGATTTTCTCCAAATTTGGCATGAACATCCATTTGGACTCAAGGACAAGCTGGTTTAAATTTGTTGGTTAAGCACATTTTTGGCCAAAACCTCAAAAAAATCTTATGGCACTTGGACTTTTTTAGGTACTTTCATGAGTGCAACCTCTTCGCTTCCTCTCTCTGGATGACGAGCAGTTCCTCTGTTACACGTATTTGACTATCGGAGAGGACTTTAAGGTGCTGTTAACTTATCTGAAAGGCACTTTGTCTGAATCATACTGAGACCTTAAAAGTTCTTCCCTTATTGCTTGTTTGTTCCCTTTTTTGCCAAGAGATAAATCATCAACATCATGCTCAGTCTGTAGGTTAAATATGAAGTCTGCAAAGGTAATAAAATTTCCATTCTGAGTCCTTTAATGCTCACTTTTTAAAAAAATTGTGATTAAGAGCTTTAGAGAGAAGACGTGTCCAAAACTCCCTGATTACTGCTTCTCAAATGTGACTATTTTCTGGTTTCTTTAGTCCTTTCGGCATTTGGGAACGTCACCTTGGGCTTTGGGAAACAGTGTTTATTCATTTTCTGACATTTTATGGACCAAACAATGAATCAGTTAATGAAGAAAATTATTTTTAGTTGCAGCAACAATCTTGTGTGTTTAATTGTTGGAGGAGGTTAGTTGTTTCCTCTGTTTGTCTTTCATATTTATGGTACAGACATGAGACCGCCATCGATCTTCTCATAGGATTGAGAAGCAAACCAGCACATTTCCCCGGAACATCAAACACACAGATGAGCGACTGATCGGTTCAGGTTTACAGATCACGTTAATTTCACATTAGTTCATTAAAATCAGATCATCACAGTGTTTTTCTGGATGCGTCATCACCAGAAAATGAAGGTAGTTTGAATTTTAAGACGACCTTTTTGGTCTGCTTGGAAAAGTTTCCTTGACGCTGCATTCAAGGACGCTCTGACATCAGAGATATGAGGGCCGGCTGCCAAGGCCTAAGACGTTTTCTTTGTACCATCGCGGCCGCGCTCAGTTGCCGCTGTTGAAACTTAATTTGTCAGTTGAATATTTTTATCTCGTGAGTGCTCGGCGATAACGGCGTCCTTCCCTCTGTTTGGTTTCCTTGAAAAGTTTCAAACAAATAAGGTTTTCAGCTCCGTGATATTCTTTTAATGGCTTCTGTTTTTCTCATAACTTTAGATTGAAGGGACACGCTGGCGCACATCACAGACAGTGCTGAGAGCTTAGTGTGGTTTTATTTATTTCTTTTTTTCATTGCTCGGAGCAGCCAGTGGCAGAAGTTTTTAAATTACTTGAGCTTTTATCAGAAAAGTGCCTCATTCAAATGGATTTTCAACAGTTGCTTAGAGTGGGACTGAGCCATCGCTGGGAGCGCTGCCAAGTTCGAATCAGTCAATAACAGGATATTGTGTGTGTGTGTGTTTGTGTGTGTATAGTTTCTTTCTGCAATAAAAGATCCTTCAATAGAAAATATTCCATCCAAGAGAGTCAGTCACCTGAAGCCGGCCATCCCCCGAAAGTGTGTTTTTGTGTGTTTCGTGATCGACTCAACGTCTCGCTCCGTCTCACTCTGCAGCATTGCCCCCCTCCAAAAAAAACCCAAATGTTTCTGTAGTTTTGACCAAGCTGTCCTATTCTTTGCCGCAGGCGATGGCCAGAGATGAGAAGAACTATTACCAGGACACACCCAAACAGATCAAGAGGAAAATCAACGAGTACAAGCGCTGCCACCCGGCGCACTACGACGCCTTCATCAAGTCGCTCGAGCCTCCGGAGCCGATGGTCCAATAGAGACGGAGGATCGTTAAAATCACGTTCTGGACTTTTAGACCTCGATCACGGAGGGACAGGAGACGTTCACACTGTGACAGTGTGAAAAGACAGCAGATGCACATCAAACCATAATCAGAAAAAAAAAAAAACAGCGCCATATGTCCTCATCTCCATCCATCTGTTTTTATGAGCAATTTTTAAAATTTGCACATAAAAAAAGTGGAAATTGTGGAGAAGTGACACCAAATGGAAACAGAAATATTGAAGTGTCGAGCAGAAAACATCAGGACCTTCGCATTCAGACATGAAACAAACATCGTTTGTTCGGTGACGTCATCTCATCGAGTCCTTTTCTTCTGAAATGGTTTAAGTGCAGCAGCTGGAGAAGTGGCTCCACCGGCTGTTTATCTCTATCAACCAGCTCCTAGTATTCATTCAATAGTGGTGAATGTACACACAAACAAATTTGCATGGTTTTTTTTTGCAAATTTTCAGAAAATTCAGTTAGGATTTGTGTCGTATTTTGAAGAAGTGGAGATGTCAGGTGTTTTTGGACATTTCTCCACTGTTACTTTCATTTCCTCATTTGTTTTATTGTTTTTCCCGTTTTGTTTCAGAGATGTTGCCCTGATCTCGATGTCTATCAACACGACAGACTGAGATGTATTTGTATCGTATCGTTTTAAATACCTTGAAGCTCATTCAGCGGATGTGTTTTTCTTTCTGGAAAGGATCTCCGATGTGTCTTGTGTTTTTCTACGTTGTCCCGATCGAGTGATCACACAGGTCACCTGACTCATCTTCAGTGAAAGCATCAAACATCAATGTTGCCGGTTGTTTCAAACGACAAAGTAACATGTCCAGCTCTGTTGAGACACATATTTTCATAACACAGTTAATCAAATGACCCATTTTTGTCAGTGAATTTGTAACAGCTGGGTCAGAATAACACGGTGAAGGTCAAGCGACAAAATGACGTTATAATGGCTGTTTTAACCTTGATTGTTATCACAGCGCAGGAACATTTCACTTGCACTTTTATTCTTTACTTTTTGCTTGAACTCACAATAGGCTCATTTAGATGCCATAAAACAAAAATATACTGCAGTATGTTGAGCCAGCAGGAGAAAAAAAAACTTCTTCACTTCTAAAAACATGTTTTGTTGTTACTAAATGAAAGCAGATTTGTCCAGAGCTGGAAGTAATGATGAGTCATAATAATGTGTTTGTGTAGAAATGTGCTGAGATGGGATGTTGTTGAATGATAAAATTGAATTACAGCTTCCAAATATAAAAACAGCTTCAGTGTTCTTTGAAGGATCTGAGTTTTAATGAAGATCGATTCAGTCAGTGGAGGCGAGTGAAATGAAAACGTGACGGTGGGGACAGACAGTCGACCACAGAGTCGTTTTGAGTCGACAGCTGAGTGAAAATATATTATCAGCACAATCACATTTGAAGCAAAAAAGAGAAGTTGTTGCATAAATGCAGTGTCTCCTAAAAAAAAGGCCACGAAGCTTTACAAGCTCAGTCTGATGTTTGTCATTTTCACAATGAAAAGACTGCAGCCCACAGCAAGTTAGTCTGAGTCTCAGTGCAGCACCATCAAACCTGACGTCACGTCTGTTTCTCTCGGCTCTGAGCACATTGATTGCAACTGGAGAGAAATCTTTTCAAAAAGGCCCCCCAAATCAGTGTTTTCATGTTTAACAAAGGCTCAGTGATTTCCTGAAACAGCAGCTCATTGTAGTTTTTATCAAACAAACAGGAGGAAATGGAGCATTTGTTGGGCACTATTTTAGTTTTTAAAGAACAAAAGAGCAACAATGATTGAGAAATTCACAAGAGGAAAAAAAGAAAATTGAGTTTGAAACAGTGAAAAGGCTTATCAGGAGAGTTATCAGGCTCTGATATGTAACATGTTGGAGGAAACCTGGGATTTGTTGACGAGGAGGAAAACATAAAGCATCTCCAGACAACTTCTTTCTAAAGTTGTGCAGCATTTTATCCTCCCAGGGCTCATATCGCCCCCGTTCTGCGGTGAAGTTTTGCAAAAACGTGTGAGCTACAAAAGTACTTAACAGGAAATCCCAAGAAACCTGCAGGTAGTTATGAAGTTGTTTTTAAAATTTCTCATTTCTTTGTTGCTGCAGCACAAAAAGTGCAGTCTTCTGCAGTTTGGTGGAAGATAACGAGCAGCTGTTACTGTGGCAGCATCTCACTTTCACTGCAGTGTATGCAAAGTATTTCTCATATGAAGTCGTTTTTTTACATTAAACCTTCATAATATCACATTTGAGATTCACAAACTGCAACATATCCCATGATGCTCGGGTGACGCCACGCTGTCAAGGCTTCGTGTATGCTGCTGTTATTGGATGCAAACTTAAAATCATGTCTTTTAGTAAATGCATCAGTTTGGGAAAATGACACATCCAAGATTTGGCTCAATTTAGCTTAAGCAGATTGTTTAGTTTAGCGAGAATATCGTCCTGATGTCGCGACGTCTCAGGCATCTGTTCACAGGCTCCAGCTTTAGATCCTGGAGATGTATTCGACATTTGTGGCGACAAAAATGCATCATCTTGTGGAAAACTGGCTGCATTGACAGCTCGGGAAGAGAAACGGTGTGAAGTAAACAACAGAGGCCCGTTTGACAGGTTGATAGAAACATCGCTGCTTGTGGAGCGTCCAATTTAAATGTCAGCAATAAAGCTGGTGGAAGCAGCTTGAATTATAGAAGAGTGCTGCGTTTGGTGCTGCGATTCTGTACAGATTGCTCCCTAAAAATACATCAACAGCCTTATCGAGTGTGTTCGTGTGTGTGTGGGACATACATGAACACTGAGTCACTTCACTTCCAGCTGTATGGATTTACTCATGACGGTGACTCATGCAAACTGCACTTTAATACCCTCTTGTTTGCTCTTGTGACTGCAAAGGATCCGGATAGAAAGAAAGCAGACAAGGAGAGGCATAACCAAAGCAAATACAACTTTTATAATGCTGTATAGAAAGAAAAACTTTCCCTACTGTTCTTGTGCAGCTCCTTTGTCAGAGTAAAAGCGACACTTTCCCTCAAGGATGTTCAGTTTTTACAGACAGAACATTTTCCATAAATCATAAAGATAAGTATCCAGAAAAAATACATTTAACACAAAGACTTGCACTAATATTTTTACATGCTGACATCACCGCCCTCTATCCCAAACTTATTTTGGGATGACTGAAGTGAATTTTCAGAAATATTTAGACTTACATAGAGACTACTTTGTGTTTTTATTTGTTTCAGTCGGGTTTTGCATTACTTTGAATACAGCTTGTCTTTTTATCCAGCTACTCTGTTGCCACTTTCTTTGTCATGCACATATGGACATGTAAAAAGCTGATTAGAAACCAGGACAACCATCCCATCCAAAAATCCACCTGTGGATTTTGAGCTTTCTCATTTACACAACAATTAAGAAATCAGCTGTCTGCAGTCAAGAATCAAAACACAAGGTGCCAAAGTTAATGTTCAATCTGTTTCATAATTATCAAGATGCATCACTCAGAACTGTAAAACCACATGGTGGCACAAGAGGAAAAGTTATTCTGGGAGATCATAAAGTTCATACAAACTGAAATAGCTGAAGTTTTTAAAAGTCTGGATGACCGACCTATAAACCAACACATACAATAACTCTGTTTATGTGTCACGTGAACTTTGAGCACGTTATCTATATTGTCTTTTGTCGTTGTTTCAGATTATCTGCTGCACAAGTGAACAGGAAACAATAGTTGGACCTACATGTGCTGCTGACTCCTGTCAATCATTTACAGCCAAACACCCGGACATTCCTGCAGAGTCACATGTTCGACCTTTGAGAAAACATCCTCGGCGCGCTCAGGAGGGAGGAAACTTAATCAGCACGAGCATTTTTAGAGCAAAGGTAAAGTGGAGGTAAGTCAGTGCTTCACATCAGCTGTGGGTGGTTCCCAGAACATCGCGTTTAACAGTCGTCCACTACAAAGATATGAATAGAGCCTGACGTGAAAAATGACTGAAACTGAAATGTTGGGAAACGGGTTGTAATTTCTCTCATGTAATTGTGAAATCTCTCTACAACTATGGGATGGATTCCCTAAAATCTTCAAACATTCGTGTTTCCCAGAGGATGAATACTAATCACTTGAATCCCTTGAATTTTGATCTAGTTACTGGCCAAACTTACAAAATCTTTTTAGTTCAGGTCCACATTTTTCAGAAATACCAACGAGCCTCGCCTTTGCTCTGTGGTTAATGCTTACTTAAAGTCATTTATAGTTTTTTATTCATGAATCATAGTCGTAACCAGGCTCACAGCTCATTACAAATACACTGTGAGTGAGCATGAAGAAGTGTCAGGTGTTGTAAAGTGAAAGCAAAACAAAAACCTAAAGCATGCAGGTGCTGGTTGGAAAGAGTCCAGGTGAAAGAGAGAGATAGTGCAAAGCTGGAGTTAGACTTTAACTACACGACGTCTCGACAGAGGGAATAATTGTACCCATTACTGCACCTCATCCATTTGATGTTAGGTAAAAATAACTTCACATCTTATATTATCCCTCATATAACCCTGCCACAAAGGACAATGCAACTGCTGAAACATGATAATAATTCACTTCACATCTCGCACTTCACGACATTATGAATCACTCCTTTTAATTTAGATTCTGAATGGATGTCCCACACCTTTACTTAAGATGATGAACTTTCATCTACGCAACTGCTGACGGAGTCACGGACGCGGTCCTGGTAACCCGCAGAGCTGATAACATGTTGTGACAACACTGAAACTGTTTGCCAGAGTGACGTCTCAGCAAAAACACCTTCCTACTCAACCAGTTGGGGAACTTTGCCTTGCAAAACACGGTCGGACAGCTATAGAGGCCTATAGATGTTATCTGTGTTTGCACTGACATGCAACTGCATGACATGCTCTGTCAGCAGTTCTGTGTTAGGACATTTTACAGATCCATTCGTATTGTGTTTAGAGATAATCCAACTTGTTTGGCTACATTTTGTGTACATACGTTTAATATATAGCTATAATTTAGTTTATTGGCATGTCCTCTCCGTAAATGCTTGCAGTTGTACATCTGTGCAAAGAAGATCTTAATCTAAATGGGATTATTAGATTAAATAAAGTAAAATATTAAATTGGCTTTTTAAAATCTTCAAATATTTGCCTGCACTTTTTGAGATCTACGACTTAATTACAGTGATAGTGCTAGAAAATGTAAAATATGTGACTTTATCTCATCCAAGTCACATATTGCTATTTAGTTTTTTAAGAAAAACAAACTAAAAGAGTTCATCACAGATTTTGTATTTCACTCATACGACATTGCTGAAATCACAACAGAGTTAAAGGTACAAAGATTTATGAAGCAGAAGCAGAGTTATCATGTTTTTTTATTCCATGCATTCTTCCTACTTGTCAAAAACACAATGCAGCTCGAACACTGACAGTCTGGTTCGACATTATGGTGTGTTACATTACTACTGTAGCGGCTAATGTAGCCTGGAGCTTCTAGCCTGCAGCAGATAACCCAACACTTGCTGTTTAAACTGCAGTCGACACATTAATGACATTTTAAAAGAGAACAACAAAACACAAAAAAACATGCGTGAATTCTTATCTAACAGGTCAATTTACACAACACAAAGACAAGAATGACGAGCAGTCATTGGTTTTAAAAACAGTGTACAGACAGCAATCCACTAAACTCTTGGTTACTGTGAAAACAACATTTCTTACAGCACATGAAAAGGAATAAAACTTCACATTCATTAAAAAACTGTGCGTCATAAGCAAACATTGCTGCACACGTACAGCATCTAAAATCAGCCTCTAGTTAATTCCAGGTTATCTTTCCAAGTAGCATCAAAGTTGAATACTTTACATTTGTATCTATACATTTAAGGATGTGTGTTTACTGCGTTATTAATCCTTGTCTTTTACACAGCGATGTAACTGTCGAACAAACAGGATTGGCAGTGTATGGACTTAAAAAGGGGATGAAAGTTGGATTAAAGCAGTGTGTTGAACAGTGTGAAGCAGTGTGAAATGAACGGAAATAGAGTGATAATTAAAACTGATATCAGATCCTATCTTCACAATATGCACAATATCTATCACCCATCTAGCTTCACCTCTGGCTCAATAAAGAGCAAAAACATTAAAGTCCAACTCAAATCACATTTAGTCATCCCTTTTGGTGGCCAAAATGAATGTAAACATGTTTTTGAAATAGGTTCTCCATCTACGCAGATAATCTAATTATATTCCTTCAAATTAATGCAAAACAAGAAAGCACCTTCATATAATCAAAAACTAGAACTTTATGTTTCTGCATTTGTTCTGAAAGGAAGTAGCAGGACAAATTATTTAGAGAGCAAACAGGAAAGAAAGCAGAAAGAAATTAATTTTTGCTGGACTTTAAATGATAAGTCTGGAAGTATTTTTTCTTATTGTCTACGAATAAGATGTACAGAGCCAACAACAAAGTGAAGCTACTATTGAGTACTGTGTAAGTACCAAAGCCTGATCTTGTTCCTTTGTGCCATAGAGCTCCAATGGCCCATTTTCTAGTGTAAATCTTTGTCCTCAGGTTGGGTTTGATTCATTTATAATGTAATTGGTTAAGGAATGACCCTGCTGCTCTCTGGGTGCTCCACTGGTCTGTAGAATACACAATGCCGAGGGGAAAGACGGAGAACATAGCCTTTTACTTTGCTTTAGTCTGTAAAACTGTGCATGAGAACTGATAAATTAATTGTATGTTTAATGTATTTACTGTTTTTTGGCTGATAATGTGAAAAGACAAAGATAAGACTAATAAGTGTTAGTTGGCTGTAATTTTGACAAAGCTTAAAATGCTCACAAGCTGTTGTGCTGAAAGTTGAGACAAAGTGTTGAAACATTTTTTCACACCCTGATAAGAGTCGTGAGAATAAAAATTGCACACAGCTTTTCAGAGTGTCAGGGGGTCCCTTTAAATTCCCCCGCTAAACTCCCCAAGATCTCAGAAAAGCCTCAGCGTAGCTGGAGTCAGCAGGTATCTTCCAAACACCCAGTCGATGAATTCACTGAGCTGCTGCAATATTAGTCCCCGGGGGCTCCAACCTGGCAACCCTGAATATTACCTGTTCTGCTCTGCTGACGTCTCCGATCACGCAAGAAAGGCTTTCAGAAAACAGCAAACCAGACTAAATCTGTATATGCATCTACAGACGTGACAGAGTTCAGTTCAGCTCATATACAGAGGAATCTACATGCTTCAATAAGCCTGTCGCAAGTTGACATTAAGACTTCAATGTCTGAATCACAGACAGGAGGTGAACGCTTGCTCTGAGTCACGGACTCCATGAACAAACCTTCATCCTGCTGTCCCACCTTCTGCTGTCCTCGTCCTCCTCCTTTGCACCTCCTCGTCTCCGGTGAGTAAGATGGGTCGGGAGAAATGAGATGAGCTGAAGGAGCTAAAATCTTCTTAAAAAAAACAACTGAAGTGGTTAAAAAAGGGCGAGGAAAAAGACGAGGAGGGCTTCACGCTCCATCTGGGCATCTTCTCAATCTCCTCTTCTTCAATAATACCTGCAGTCTTCATCATTTCCTCTTCCTCAGCCTCATGGTGAAACCAGAGCTCAAACAAAGAGGAAAAAGAGGAGAGGGAAGACTGCTTCAACCCTTCCCTTTTGTTTCCGTCCCTCCATCTCCGTACTCGGTGGGAGATCAGACGAGCTGGAGAAGGAGGTCCTGGAAGGTGTCCAGGCCCTGACGGGAGTTCCTCAGGGCTCCATCAGAGTCCAGCTGGGCAGCCAAGAGGAACAGCTTCCTGTCCTCGGTCACAGAGCCCAGAGACAAAGCTTCATGCAGCTCCGACACGCTCACGGCGTTCGGCTTATCCTGCAAAGAGTGCAAGACCGGTTAAACTCAGCCTGACAGGAAATGTCCTTCATTCAAGGATGAAAAACAAAATATAACACACACACATATACTGCATATTTAGTTTTCCTTTCAAGAAATATGCTATAATATATAAAAACATTTGATTTTCCTTACGTTAATAATTTAATATCACTCAACAGAACACAATGTACGTACAACAATCGACTAAACTCTTGGTTACTGTGGTTTCTTCCAGCACATTAAAAGGAATAAAACTTCACATTTATTAAAAAATTGTGCATCATAAACAAACATTGTACTGACACTAAGTCTCTACTCACCATTTATAAATGAAATATTTTACCAATGTTCATAGAGAGGTATAAAAATATCCACATCTATTAAAATTCCACCACCCAGCTATGATCAGGATGTTCCCAAGACTCATATTTTCACCAATATGTGACAAAATATGCAGATTTCAGTTTTAGTTTGTGTGGTCTGTTTAAACATTTGCTGCCCACACTTACATTAGATTACTTTGGTTGCAAGCATCAACACAATTTTGCCATGTTTTGGTTTGATTTTTATTTTATCTCAAAGCAAAAAAAAAGGCCCTATTTAATTATGTTATAAACTTTTTTGCTAGTTTTGATCAGGAGAAAGTTTTATTATGGAAAAAAAAATATTGCTTAATGCAACCAACAAATGTATTCCACCTCAAAGAGATGACTCAACTTCCCGAGTAAGTATAACATGAACATTAACTTACATAATACCTACATTATGTCATTTTGAGTAAGTGTTGGTTGGCTCACTTTTGAGCAAAACTTGCGAACGTGAAGACAGCGAATTTAACGTCACCCTCCCACACAAACCATTCATCCCGGGCTGGAGTCTATAGATGTCCGCCTCGTCTCCAACTCGCAGGTTCTGCTGGAAACATCCTTTGTACTGTTTAAGCAGAGCGAGTGCCGAGGCAGAGAACAAAGTGGTGGTGGGTGAGAGTCGGTATCGCTGTCAAAAAGAGCTCCTCCTACTGAAGACGTGAGTTCTTTTATTTCACCTGCGTCAGCGTGACAAAGGTTGAAGGCTTTAGTCTTGCTTTTGAAAAGACTTAATCGCTCAAGAAAAAGGCCCGTTGATGATCTTTGAGACTTTTCATTATAACTACTTTCTAAAGGTGGCTATAGTTGTTTTAACTGGTCGATGGTGTTAATTAGTTAATTTCAGTATAGAAACAAGTAGTTTAATTCAAACTAGTATGCACAGATTTTTACATTTGGACATTAATTGCAGCCATAATAATGTTTTTTATACACAAATATCTTATAAACCTTTATTATTCAACCAAGTTTGCATTTTTAACCTGCAGGGGATGGCAATAATACAAACACCACAGCTAACCGGAAAATATTTCATTGGTGTTGAACATTTTTGATATGTAACACCAAAGATGACGGTGCAACCAGAGGGAAAATCTGGATTACTGTCCCCGCTTTCCTATCAGTAAAAAATATGTTTAAAAAAGTGCAAGCCTCTTTCATTTCTGTAGCAGATATTCTATTTCATGTTCACAGTTTCCTTTTTCATTTTAAAGATGAAAGTCGGGAAAGCAGCTTGTTCATTTCACACCTGCGGAGGTTTGACATGCATCTTGTATTGCTTGTTTGAACATGATACGCTGCATAAGACGACTTTACTGCACCTGGTGCACACAGCGTTTGGACTTTTAGCTTAACCGGTGCGACATAACAATGAGAGTTTTATCTCAGACTTCGCTGCCCGTAGTGCAGCGTACTGAGGATGAAAGCTGCAGCGCTCTGACAGTAGATGTGACAAATATTCCTGCTTCCCTCAAAGGGTCATGCATAATTCCACAAGTACCACACGGGGCGAAGAAATATGAGCTTAGGAGGAAATGTAGAAATGTTTATTTCAGGAGTCTGATGGATCATCACGTTTGAAGAAAGAACAACGTGTAACTGCACGTATTTTTGCACACTTTTAATGACAACCTTTTTAGAATTTAGATCTCAGTATAATTTTGATGTCTTTCTTTTTTTAAATGAATGCAGGTCCATCAGAGTGTGATGACTTTTTTGGTAAGAATCTAATTTAAAGAAAAAGTGACTACCAAAGTTTGCTAATGTTGTTGTTTCCTTTCTTAATTTGACCAATATTGTTCTACGATTCATTAACATGATGACACATCACCACAAAAAACTACTGTATGTATTTACACTATTGCAATACATCTTTAAACCAATGCTGTACAATTTAAGATTTTTATGTTGTTGTTTTTTTACTGTTTCAGATTCCATTCAATTCTGTATAAGGTATAAAAATCTACTCTAAAACTTGTTTTATTTACATAATCCATCACTGTGATGTCTTATTTATCTTATAATTGCTAATTGTTTGATGGTTTCTCTACAGTTCAGAAATGAATGGAAATCAATGGCTGCCTAAAATGGTAGGAAAAGTTCACATGAAAATGTAAAACACAACAACAGCAGGGTTTGTGATGTTTGGTCGGTCAGGGCTGTTTTTAGCTTGACTTTTATTAAATGATCTAAAATGTGCAAAAAAAAAAGCAGAATGGTAAAGTGAGATGAACGGATAAATCTGGTTTACCTGCTTGTTTCCCAGGACGACGACGGGCAGCTGAGGCTCCACCCTCAGCAGACGGTGCAGCTCAGCCTTCGCCAAAGGGAGGCGGCGTCTGTCAGAGGAGTCCACCACATACACCAAAACGTGAGTCCTTCTCAGGTAGTCCGACCAGTATCGCCTCAGGTCCTCTCCGCCACCAACTGCAGCAGAGAAAATACAAAAACATAAATAAACATAAATAAGTTTTCTGAGAGTAAATTCGACCAATGGGACCATTTCTAGGAAAAAAAAATTAGTC
>JBAJHX010000067.1:18183977-18197478 GCA_037176925.1 Amniataba percoides | reverse complement strand
CCCTGGTATAAAAGAAAAATAACTGTGAACCAAGTAAAGCAGAAAAGCCTCCTTTCTTTAACACCTTTCGTCTCTCTTCATATCTGACCTCTCCTGCAGTGAATTCCAGATCATCCTCGTCCAGCAAGTACGACCCAGACATCTTAAAAGCAGAAATAGCCACAGCCAAAAGTCGGGTAAGAGCCTCTTCTTCCTGTTTGTCCGGCTCATGTTGTTGCTCATGTCCGGTTGATTCCTGATCCACTAAACAGGAAGGTTTCTCATGAAGTAATCTGCAGCTAATCTGTGCGTTGGTTATCCATTGATATTTTGATTGTTTAGTCCATTAAATGACAGAAAAAAGAGACAAAAACTGTCATGATTTCACAGAGAAAAATCTTCAAATTCTTTCTTTTTTCTTCAGTTCAGAAACAGAACAGAAAAGCTGGAACCAGATAGTTTCTGCCATTTCTTCTTAATAAATGACAAAGAAATTAAGCAGTCTGTTTTTAACTTATAATGTCAGTATTATAAAAAGCTGACTTTGAGTAACCTTACAGTACCTACCTTACAGTAGCTATCATTTTCATAAAATTATGTTTACAGCTGAAATAATTAGTTTATTCATTGATAAGTTTACTAATTGTATTTTTAGTAAAATGTCATTAATTCTTTTTTTCCCCACTTCTCAAATGTTGATAAGCTGAATATCTTTGGTTTCTGTTGGTTGGGCAAAACAAGACATCAGCGTCTCCACCTGATGGGTGTTTGTCATTGTCATTATCAATTATCATATTACTTGATCATAATTGTTATTTCTGCTACTTCTACTGCTACTGTTATGTTGGTCACTTTATGAGTAATAGTACATCTGCTACTCCAGACACTTGTGACAATGTGAGACAGCAGACAGTGTTTCAGTGAAAGTTGTGTGTCATGTAAATTGTTCTGAAATATTAAGTCACACATGTTTGGCGACAGATTTATGTTCATCTTGAAAAGAACAGAAGACAAAACAATACAAGTGGTTTACAGGAGGATATTTTGGGTTTCGTGAACAGGGCTGACTGTTCGCTTAGAGGAAAATGACATTTAAAACAGGAAACCACACCATGCATTCCCTCCTTCTGGCTGTGGATCAAATATGTAGTGGAGTCACCTACACCCTGCACCAGTCACACCCCCCACATGTCGGCACTCCCGTTGGTCTAAAGCCACATGACCGCATACTTAGCCGATTCTTGCTCCAGGTGACTTGTGTGAATTCCCCGTTGGCTGCGGGATTATATTTGTACAACTGGAGTTTTTCATGTTAAAGAACAAGTCTGGTGATATTTTTAGATTTTTATTATTTTCAAGAAAACGTCTTGAAAAGGTGAAATCAGTATCAGTAAATACAGTACTAAAAAGTATTGTGTTTTCAGTTCAATATATCTTACACACAATTCTGCTCGCCCTAATACTCACTAGAGCAACTATTAAAATGGAAAAAGAAATGAAAATTAAGATAGTCCCCAAAAAAATCACTGCTTACTCTTGAGTAACGTGGTAAAAATTACATTGCCCAGCTGTTACAGGAAATTATTTAGGTTAAAACACGATCCAAGACCCTATGTGTGACAAGTTTTTAAAGGTTAACCTGTTCAGAAACTAATGAGGGACACACCAACACATTGTTGGTTTTGGGCATTTAATGATTGGCAGTAAGAAAATTTCAAACACCATCTGTTTTTGTCATCTCTGTGTTTTCAGGTGAACAAGCTGAAGCGGGACCTGGCCTGCATGAAGCAGGAGCTGCTGTGCAAAGAACAAGGCTTTGAGACCCTCAAAGAGTAAGTCAGACGTCCCCACACTGACTCACCTTTTACCTTTCTTTGTCCAAAGGGGTATTTGTGGTTCACACATACTCTCGTTTTAACTTCGGGAAACTTTCCAGTCTAACATCCTCCACCTCGAGTCTTTGCTGAAGGGCACTTTGACAGGAATATTTGTTGACAGCCAACTTTGGGATTTGATCCTCACGCTCCATGCTACCACCAGCCCTTCTAATTTAATTTGACGAGCAAAGCAAGACAGTCTGAATGACTTGAATAGCAAGTGTGTGTGGATGACCTTCCTTCAGTCCCTTTGCCTGTAAACCTGTGAGTGTGTGGTGATGAGCGGTTTCTCAGGCAGAGCAGTTATAATATGTCAGGTCAGTCTGCAGCCGTTTCCCAAAGGTTAATGTAGTGTCATTTTATATTTCTATATCAGGAATGAGCTTTTCACAGGTCTGGGTAAAACGTCCATCTCAGACAGTCACAAATTGGACTGCCAGTACCAAATGAATGAATTCTTCAGTCTCTCAGATTACTAAAAAAGTGCCTGTCATAACCTCCCAAATTCCTAAGGTGTCTTCAGACATCTTGTTTTGTATAATAAACAGTACAAAACCTATAGATTCAGTTTACAGTGACATAAAATGGAGAAAAGCATCAAACCTTTGCATTTTTGAAGCTTGAATTAGAAACTCTTTAGCAAAAACGCCATGTATTTAGATAATTCATGCATAAGAATGCACAAACATTTCAGAAAACGTATTCACAACTGACTAAGCCAGTATTTTTGGTTGCTTCAAAAAGGTCTCTAAGGTGGACTCAATCTTCATTTGATTTGACCTGACTGACAGCGACCAATCAACACACTGACTGTAATCAGACTGATTCAAAGTTTTCACTTGATTTTTTTATTGGTGCACTGAAAGGCATTTTTCAAACTATGCGTTTCACACTTCAAACCAACAAGATGAGCTCAAAGAATAAAAGAAGTAAGAAAACATCTGATTGATGTCTTAGTGCAGCAGAACGAATCAAATCACTGTTTTATGCTTGTTTAGTTGCCAGACAACAAAAAGAAAATGCAAGGAGGACGACTAAATTGTGTGTTTGTGTATAAAATCACATTCGGTGTCTGGGGGGAGGATCAGAGCGGAGGTTAAACCAACTCACACTCCAGACCGTCTCAGCACGTGTCAACTCTTATCAACTGTTTTGTTGTTATCTGATAAAGAGAAGGTGAAGATGAAGAAGATTTAGACATTTTACGGTTCGTTTGCTGTGAACAGAGATCATTTTCAGATCTTTGTTTTTTACGGTTTAATGTGGACATTGTCTGAACTGTGTTTCTCCCCCTATTTCCACTCTGCTCGCCCTAATGTGCTGTTTCTTCAGAATACTTATCTCTCCCAAGCTCTCGTGTGTAATTTGCTTTATCTTTATCTGTAACACGATCAGTCAGACATCACAGTAATATTGCTATACAGAATGAGATGAAGGAGTCGAGACTCATTGTAGTGTTGCGCTCGTTGGAATTTGCCCTGACAAAACCGCGTCTAAACACTAAATGTGAATACGTCGCCCGGACCGATGCAGGTCGATTCAGAAACTTAGAAGCGCTTATCTCCCCTGTGATTGCCTCAGCATTATCACATTCCATCCCATCATTAAACACTAACACCTCTATAAACGCAGCGCTGGAACAACGGCTGAAGAATGTGGATTTGAAAGGAAACACTCCTTCTATCTGACCTACTTCTACACCTCAGAACATGAAGTGAGCTCTTTAGAGAGTAAGAGATGTACCAGTGAAGCCATCGGCCAGGAATGTTGATTTGAAAGGGATCTTTTATTCTGTTTGTTCTCAGTCTCAGACCGAGGCTCGCCATAATTTTTTTGCTTTTGAGGTTCGGCACATTGGAAACGCGACACGCCGATCCACCATCGGTCGATGCTGAATTGAACAGGAATGTCCGGTCTGTTTGTCTTGCCTCACGCAGCACAGTGAGAGTGTCAGGAGGATTAAAGAGAAGCTGAGGCAGAGTGGTTGGACGGCATTCCTCCGTGACTTTCCTCTCCTGTTACAGTCATCAGACGGCATTCAACAACCAATCGCTGTTTGCAGAAATACGAATAGGCTTAAACTGGAATGCAGCCGCGCACTCGGCTCATGATAAGACTTTAAATTCTGGTGCACGGGAACCTTTTTGAAGATGTTTTTTTCTCATATGTAGAACAGAAAAGTGACAACATGTTAAACTGTGTGGCCAAAAATATGTGGTCAACCCTCCTCGTGTACTTTAGTGTGCTTTTTTCTGGGGAAGTTTTCCTTTTATAGGGCCTTTGTTCCAGTGAAAGGAACTATTGCTGCTACAACATGCAGTAATAATTTAGGCCGGTGTTTCCCAGTGTGGTGTCATACGACAAGTCAGAGGGTTCAGAAGATGATTAACAGTATAGGAAGGCAGGAGAAAACATGTGTGCCTCGCAATGTTTTCTAATATTTGTCTTTTTGCTTGTGATTTACTGGAAAATTGTACTTTTTTCAGTCTTAAAAAAAATCTAAGGGGAAAAAAAACAACACTTTTTTTTACTGTACTGTCACAACTTGTGGGTGTAGTCTATGAAACCAGCTGATGGTTCATAAGTTTTCATAACTTTTTCAGGGGTCACAAGTCATAAAAGGTGGAAAGTATTTGTACTTCATTGTTCAACAAGCAGCTACATAAAAATCATTTTGGTGTGGCCGGTCTGTACAGAGGCCAGACCTTGAATTAAACCATTAAACACCTTTGGGATGAACAAATACTGTGAGTCAGACCTGAGCACCCAGCAACACTGTTGGACCTGCTGTAGGAGCAAATCCTGCCTGTACACAGCCTGTAAAAACAGTTTTATAATATCTTGTGTGACCATTTAAAATATCGGAAAATAAGTCTGATGATGTTATCAGGGTTTTATATCAGATTGTCTCAGACGTTTATAACGGAGAGCTGATGTTGCAACACTTTGATAGTGGTGGGCAGGGAGTGAGGGTCACTTTTGATCTGCATTAGTCACATCCTTTATTTTCTGGAGCTTGAGCCACACTTTAGACCAGAAACCAGGCCTCGTCTTTTCTCACAAGCCCAGCAACTTTATGGAAGTGCAACATTAAACCAGAGAACCTCTGTAACAACAAATTATTTTTTTTATGTGTCTTCCAATATAGATATCAGCCTTAAGCATCCATTATCAGTCATACCTTAAGTGTCCATTTACTTTTGGCCATATTTACTGGACAATTTAAGGCATTATAAAGGACAGAGGTCACCCTGCTGCCACACAGGGGTGTTCAGTGTGACACCTCAGAAAACCAGATAATTACAAGAGCAGGAATTTAGTTATCAAAGTGTAAACGACAACTCCACGGATCATGCTGGAAGTCCCATTAATACAATATTTAATACATTTAATTGAAATGTACAGCATCGTATGAGACAGTTGAATATTTAAGCTTCGTTAATATCTGTTAAAAGTCTCTCGTTCTCTCTTTGTTTTGGCAAAGCGGTCGTTGTGATTCCAATTATAAAAAGGTTCATAACACCGTTTTCGCACAACATAAGTCCATGTTTGAGAAGGACTTAGAGAGGATTACTTGTTCTCTCTCCCTGTTACAGACAAGTGCCTCTCTCCCTCCCTCACTTCCTCATTCCCTCTGTACCTTGTTTTCTCCCTCCCTCTCTCCCTCTCTCTCTTTCTGTCTGAACCTCCCTCCCCCCTCTTCCCTCTCTGAAGAATGTGGAAGGACCTGTTATTCAGATGCATGCATGACTTGCTGATGACAGGGTTTACATAGCGGCTGCTGCCTCCAATGGCCGTTTCCTGCAGCGTCTCCTCTGTCCGTCCTCTTCCTTGCAGCCGGGTCTTCCCGGTCTGCCCACGGCCAAAAGCAGGATCTCATGTGTGTTACCTGGAAACAGGAAGCTCAGCAAACATTTGGTCTTGTACTGTGTCCACACCAAGCTGGTAATATGTGAAAATGTGCTTCACCTGTGAAACGGCTTTACTTACCTTGGCATTTGCATTTTCAGGTTGTTTTCTCCATCCAACAAACAGTGAAATGGCCTCAGCCTCAACTCTTGCTCTGCATCACCAGAGCAGAACACAAGACAAATTCTTTCTTAGTTGTAATATGTATTTATAATTTGTTTTATTTAAATTTTACTATTGTTTATTTCTATATTTTTATCTTTTTTATATATATTTTTGGTCCTTCCTGTCAGGAGGCTGCAAGGAGCTCATGGCGTGTAAATGTTGATTTTAGTAAAGAACTGCTGAACTTCAGTGAATGAATCAATTTTGATTGGTTAATCCATCAGCACATTTTTCTGCTGTTTATCCTGGTCATGTTGATTATAAAACATCATATCATTAGGGACTGTTGTTTAATAGCACCAACAAAGGCCACTACTGAAAAAAATGTGATATAATTTAAGGATTTCAGCAGAGATCCTGAAAAAAAATTACTTGAAGTAGTGGTTCAGTGAGAATAGAGGGCCAAGATGGTGAGAAAAAGATGTATATTCAGATAGGTCGGCTCTATGTGAACATGGTTTAAAAGCCAGCTGAATGTATGTGTGTGTTGATTAGGGGAAAACAATGACCTTGCATATTTGCAGGCCTCAAGGGTCTGAGAGACAAGACAGTGACTTTCTGATTCTCTGTACAAGGTCACAGGTTGTTTTCCGGTACTAACAGTGACATAACTAACACCAATAAGACAGTGTTTTCTGAAAGAATAAGTAAGAAAAAGATGCAAATTAAAAAATCTTGCAGCACCGGCTTTCGATAATTGTTGGTATGAGCAGTCAGAAGTCAAAGTGTTGAGGTTCAGCTCTCAGCCCCTGTCACACTTGATATGTGTGAGGAAAGTGAATGAGTAATGCTGCTCCACCATCTGCTGTCTGCTGCTCTATCTGCCTACCACTCCAGTGAAGCCTGCTGAGTGACTGCTAGTAAGAGACTGTGGTTAGACCCAGCAGCTTTCACTCCACACCAAGTGTAACTGTATGAAAATGAGTCAGAATGAGTGTAGCTGCGAAGTGCATATACTTGAATGAATTCACTGTGTAAACTTTTAAAGGGCAGATAATTAAGTCTTTAGATCTTTGAAACTGCAGATTTTCTGTCCAGAGAGGCTGACAGTGAAGGAAGTGATCTGGGGACATTTTGTCGGGACGATTGGCTGTTGTTGTTGAAGTTGTACAGTTATTTATGTTGTTGTAAATCATCTTGCAAGCTGACCTTCATCTCTTGTCTCTCCCTGCTGCTCTCTCTCTCTCCCTCCTCCTCCCTCCTCCCGACCTCCAGGATTGACCAGAAGGTGTCCAACAGCCCGTCTGGCTACAAGCTGCAGGAGGCGCAGGCCATCCTCAGCGAGGTCCGCTCCATCCGAGACGCCATCAGCTCTGGGGAGAAGGAGAAGCAGGAACTCATGCAGGTAAAAGGGTGCATGCGATGGAACACACAAATACTAAAGGTCAACTATGAATAAGAAAGGGAAACTATATGGGAGTCCAAAGCCTGAACTCCAAATCCCCAAACTCGGTTGAGATTTGCAACTTGATAAGACAAATCTAGTTTGATGTGCAAAGTTGATGGAAATTTGCATGAACATCAAACAAATGAAATATTTGAAAAGCAGATCAGTAAAATGTACCACTTATGGTTTGATAAGATGTCAAATCCAATTATTAGGTGTATTGAAGCAGAACCAACATTTTTTTCTGATCATTTTTATTATGATTTGTTTTTTTACTCTTTATTATTGGTAAGACAATTTCTCTCTTATCTAATACTGATCCAAAAGAAGCTAAAACATGAGGGGAGTAAGCATTATTTATAGGCTGCTTAAGGCACGATGTTGAGTCGATCAGCTCCAGTATCATCTCCTCGACGGACAAAAGAAGAGGGAAAAAGGAGACAGGTAATCCAAATGCTGACATCTGATCCTGAGAGCCACGCGGATCATGTCAGAAATCACAGCAACGACACGTCAGGATGTGCATCCTTCGACTCAATTAAAAAGATTGCTGCGTTTTGGACTGTTTGAATTTGAGAGAAGTTTTATTTTCTAATCAGCCAGTTACCATTCACCTCTAAAAACAAAACATTTCTAAGTACGTTAAACAAAATATGCCAAGGACCAGAACTGAAAAGATCTAGCTTATTTCACCCCAAGATGTGTGGTGGGATAAAATTCATGTCAGCAAAGCTGGGACAGAAAGTGATGAAGTTGTGATGAAGAGAGAGAATAGGAAGTAGAGGTATGAGCCAGGCAAGGAGAAGAAGGCGGGCTGCAAGGGGCATCAGATGACTCTCAGGAGTCTGTACGTGTATTAAAACACTTTACATTATATTGCTGTGAGGAAGAGGCCAGATGTACTAAAATAGATTTAGTGACTCAGAGGAGGTAAAGCTGCAGGGAGGCAGGTGGTGTTTTAGTGTCACGCCTCAGTCGTTGTGATGACGGGCTGTCGAGCTCACTCAGCAGAGGGCGAGGGGCTGTGTTCGTGAGGATCAGCTCGAGATGGAGCTCTTCGGGAGAGTGAAAACAATTTTGCTGATGGCAGCAACATTTTTCTGCTGCAGGGTTTAATTTCCTTTGTTGCTCATGTGAAGTAAACTTCAAGTGGGTAAGTGAGAGTAAGTTTGGAGACACTTTTTCTGTCAGTGCTGACACAACACTGCATCTCAGAGTCTGTACTGAAGGATGTGGGTCTTGGGATTAATTATTTTAACTACGAGATGTCCAAACAGATTCCATCTCATCCTAGAGCCTACTGAAAGCTTTGCATTTTTTCTGTTGTCCAACTATCAGACGAAAACACAATAAACTCAACTGCCATAGCATAAAATGCATAAAAACGGCAAATGCTTCTGTGCAAAATCACCTTCTGTCAGGTTGCAGAGGGACTGTGAGTGAACATCATTTTTCAATGGATGCACATCTGGTCTCTGACTCCTGTGTATCTTTGGCTTAATGCTTGAGCTCATTGTCTCACTGAACAACAGTGGCAGACTTCATGCAGACTGCGTCAGGCTTTGCTTAAGGATTTTTCTGTATTTAGCTGCATTCATGTTGCCCCCACAGGCCTTCAGCGCTGCTTCAGACACACTCTCCTCCAGCATGATGCCGCCACCACCATGCTTCAGGCTGGTGATGTTGTGTTTGTGAAGACAGACAGCCAGTTAGTCGGTCCATAAGCTCCATTTTGCTCTCATCAGACTCTAGAAGCGTCTTCCAGCTGACCTCAGAGTCTCCCCATGTTTCCTTACGCATCTCTTATAATGCAACTGACGAAGCACCTGAACAGATGCTGTTTTTTTTCTTATAGTCTCTCTAATAGAAGCCTCTGGAGCTTGACACTCCTTCAAAGTTGCCACAGGTCTCTTGGTGGCCTCCCTGTCTTGTTTCCATCTTGCGTGAACCCTCTGTTTATGAGGGCAGCCTCCTGTAGGCAGTTTTATGGATGTGTCGCACACTCATGGATGTAACTACACTGCTGGAAATCTTCTTGTTTCCATCCCATTTTACCAAGCTTGCTTGTTCCTTTGTCTGTGCTGACTCACCAAACCTTCTAGATACAGTTGTATTTAAACTATAAGCTATCTGGTGTATGTAGAACAGGACTGTAAAGATAGTGGAGCAGTGAAAAGAGCTGGCACGAGTGAGACGCTTTATTTCAGGTTCAAGTTCCAATAAGCTTCATTTGCATGAATAGCAGTCTCTCCCTCTGTCCCTCTCTGCACTCTGTCTCATACAAAAGGCATCGCAGTGCAATGTTAACGCCATATTTCCACCATGACCGCAGGGTGTATTAAAGTTTCATCGTGGGACTTGGAGTTTACAGGCTGCAGGTGCACTGTGAACTGCCTGAAGGGATGAGGGGAGTCGAGACTGAAATAAAAGTCATGTTGCAATACATTTTTTGTTCTGATGCAACAAGTGTTAAACTCACACGATAAATCATGGAAATCTATATCCAGGTATAGATTAATAGTGCAGATGTTGTTTGAATCTTGAAGTGCTACAGGACTGCACAGTATATTAAACAGTAGAAAATAAACAAATGTCTTAAATATTCTGTTTGCATTTTGAGCTAATAGACTCCAGTTTTAAGAAAAATTCCCTTTGTGTGACCATACACCAACATACACCCTCATACTTGAATATAGATTTCAAATATCAGGTCTTATCAGGTCAGTCTGCCTGCAGATTCATTTAGCTCATTTTGGTTTGGAGGTACAGGGAGGACAGTGTGTTCAATAATATATAATCTGCTCTGTGGACTCCTCTGTGCCTCCCTCTCTCTCTCCCATCTCTCCTCCTCCCTCCCCCTTACCATCTGCAGCTGACAGCTCAGTCAGTGAGACTGTTATGTGTGTGTGTCTGTCTGTGTGTGTGTATATGTTGCTGTGAATCTGCATGTCAAGTCATTTGCTTAAAGTCAGAAAGGACAACTAGGGAAATGGAGTGAGAGAAAATGTGATAATGGATTTATTATGATTAAATTTTCATTAAACCCACTTACCCCTCGTATATAAAGCTATAATCATATTTATTTTAACTTCCTTTGCACTCTCAACACTCACATATTACTGTTGTTATTATTCCTTATCTGTCTGTCCGTCTGCGTATAATGAGAGTGTTGTAAAAAACAGAGTCTAATTTGTTGTATTTGTACCTGGCTAATAAAGGAGAGTATGGCTATCTAGCTTTCAAGCAACCATTGCAGCTTTTCAACTGTGATAATTTGCAGTTTTGTATGTTATGTGATAATCTGAATATCATTTAAGGACACCACTTTTGGCTCTGAGAAGCCATTTTCACTTACAAAACCTAACACATCAAATATACAGGACAAATGAGAGGACTATCCCTTAAACCTCAGTTTGCCCAAATCAAATAAGATTGTTTTCGCTGACAGGTAGGGAATCTTCATTACACACAGGAAGTGATAAATTGGGTGAGTGTGAAGTGCAAAAAGAAAAACATTTCTGAATCCTCTGCCAGCTGCTCCACTGAGAGAAAACCGCATCAGCTGAGTCTGTAGTGCAGCCGTTTTTCTTCACCAGAGCATTAAGAGGAAATGTAGGTCTAACAAGGACACGGTATATGATTTCTGGGTAATAAAATCTTTCAAATATAAATTTAAATGCTTATCTCTGGCTGCCAGTCGGAGCTACCATTCTGGGAAACAGCCGTGTGCAGCTGCATGACGAAACATTTTTTAATCGAGGCAGAAAAAGAGAGTCTGAAACTGACTCATTTGAGGTACTGCATTTCCAAAGTACTTAGCGTTATCATTGGTGTGGTATGTTATTTTTCTGAAAAGCAAAGATAAGGTTTGTTCTACGGCAGGCTTCCAAACAAAGCGCAGGGTCACATAAGATATTCATCACGGCCGTAAAGATGAAAGAACCTCTGCGGCAGCCTTCACTGCTGCAAGATCGCTGTAACTCACGAGGAACATGCAGCGAACACAGCGGAGGAAGTCTTTTACATCTCACAGCTTTGTCATTTTACAAATGCTCTTTGCCCTCAGTGACTCTCTTTGAGTGGCATCATACAGTGGGTTGGACAAACTTCACTTCATAGTTTATGCCTCAACAAGAAACAAGAAGCCATTAGCATGATATAAATAAAGCCACACTTACTAATAATGTTCCAGTGTTTATAATCTCATTCCTGTTAAATGTCACATCCTAATTTTCTGCTCACATAATACAGTATTTTATTGTTGGTTTATCCAATATTCTTTTCCTCTGTCCTTAATCACATCCTATTTTTATTCTGCATGTACCGGTAGTTTTCTGGTGCAGTGTCCCAGTTTCTCCCTGCAGATTGTTCTTGTTTTGATTCATATAATCTCCAGCACCCCCGTTTGTCTCCTCTGTTCATCCAGAAACTGGCCGTGTTGAAGGACGGTTTCCAGCTGGATTCAGGCTCCCAGCAGGAGCTGTGGGGCAGCAGTCCCTCGCTCGCCAACTCGGAGCTGTCCATCCCCCGGCTCTACTCCGACGCCGGCTCGCAGACTGACATCCCTGCTGAGGTGAGTTCGAGGCAGGGTCTCAGTTTCGCTGTTTCTTTTTTTTAACTTTGGAAAAGGCCCCTACAGGGCCATAATCTCTTCTGCAGTAGTCAGAACTATATTTGATGCAGACAAACAAGTAAAAAAATAACCACATGTTGAGTTTAATCTCAGCTAGTTTTTCCTGGGAGCTGACAAAGATGGACACCCAGTCCCCCTGGGTATCAAACCTCAGTACACAGATATTAAAACTGTCAAGTAAATAAAGTTAACATAAAAAGCAGTTTAAACAAACTCCAGCAGATTTTAGTCACTGGAGATAGTTTACTACAGAACCAGTAAATTTTACTTTGATGCTCGATACTTTCATTTAAGTGAGGAATTTGATTGTGAGTCGGTTACTTGATGTGTGTGAATCTTCACCATGTTGTTGTGGTAATGTTTTCTCCTTTTTGCATTCAGTTCATGACCAGCACCAACAAACTGGCAGAGAAGGTTCGTCTGAGTCTGAAGTATGAGGAGACCAAGAGAAGGTAGACATGACTTTATCTGGATAGAGGAATGTGTGTGTGTGTACTCACAAGTGTAGTCATGCATTTTAAGTTTTCTTTTCGCTGTGTTTCATCTTGTGTGGATTTGTTACGCTCTTTGAAGATCTGCAAATGTTAGATGTAATTTTGTTGCTGCACCAGCTGACTTATCTGCCACTGAAGTATCAACACATACCGAAGGAAAACATCTTAAAATAAAACGATAAATAGACTGACATTACTGTGGAACTCTCTGTAATGAAACATTACCCGTAATGCAGATAAACATCTGCGCATTTAGTGTGTATTGCCAAAAGTTAACTTTTCAAAAAGAAGAGAAAATGTAGCAGGCTTGTTTGATTTTGAAGTTTTGTTATCTACCCATCAGGGTGGAATATTTATTTACAGAAAAGTAATCTTCTTCGTAGGAAAAAGGAATGTCCACAAAAGTCTAATCATTCACCCTTTAAGATTAAACTTTGATCCACTTTTATTTTGCCAAGAACAAATTTATGATTTGAATCTAAACCAAGTACCACAGCCTGATGCGTTAAGTAGGAACAGGATGGAAGTTAAAGTGTATTGATTAAACTGACTGCAGACTAGAACTGATCAATGTCTCCTTTTGTCTCCTTCTCTCTTTATTTACTCCTCTTCTTCCTTCTCTTCTTCCCCTACTTGGACTCACAGGATCGCCACCATCGAGGTGCAGATCGCTAAACTGGACAGCGAGGCATGGCCGGGGCTGCTGGACCCGGAGCGCGACCGTCTAATCCTCATTAACGAGAAGGAGGAGCTGCTCAAGGAGCTGCAGTACGTCAGCCCTCGCCAACGCCTGGAGCCCAACGACGCAGAGAAGCTGGAGACTGAGAAGAAACGTCTGGAAAGAGACCTGCAGGCTGCCAGAGACAACCAGAGCAAGGCTCTGACTGAGAGGTGGGAGAAAATAGGTTTATTAAATGTAAAATATGTCATCTGGTTTAAGAGTCTATAAGGTCAGAGCTCTTTATGTCAGTCTCAGAAAAAACGAACGAACGAACGAACGAACGAACGAACGAACCATGTTGCACTAGCTGCTTGTAAATTCATTAAGTCCCTCCAA
>JBAJHX010000067.1:18162450-18183839 GCA_037176925.1 Amniataba percoides | reverse complement strand
AGAGTCTATAAGGTCAGAGCTCTTTATGTCAGTCTCAGAAAAAACGAACGAACGAACGAACGAACGAACGAACGAACGAACGAACGAACGAACGAACGAACGAACGAACGAACGAACCATGTTGCACTAGCTGCTTGTAAATTCATTAAGTCCCTCCAAAGTTTTTAGTTTTTAACTATTGATTTACCTTATTAAGTTGTCCTTGTTCTATATAGATTTTTATACTCTTTTAAAAGGTTGTTTTGTCAGTTGCTTTAGTCATCCACACAGGAAATGCAGCTAGTAGTTAATAGGTGTAAAGGTTTGTTAGGACTGACCTCTACATAAGAGCTAGTTTGTTTGGGGCAAACTGTCATTTATATCATTCGGTAACAGCAACCTTCATGTAAACAACACACACTAAATGATGATTGTGAATGATCTGACATTTGCTGACACTGAAAAGCAGCAGCAGCTGGACGAGTGCCCTGCTCTGTTTTTGTTATGCTCTGACTTCACGTCCAAAGGTGAGCTGAAGATCAGTGACGTGGTGAAGGTCAGAGCAGGTGATGACAGCGGCGTGATGCCTGTTACTGTGGCCATCACTGTCTCATCTGATGAAACCACTGACCTTCTACTTCTACTTTGACTCCTTTGGCCTTTAGACCTTTACAGATGTCAACCCCCTCTCCCCCGATGATTATTAAGAGTGAAAGATGAACATGATGGTCCACTCCTCTCCTCTCCGCTCCTCTCCTCTGTTTCCAGATTTCCTATCATTTAAGCTGTTCTCTCTACTTCTGCTCTCCCAAATCCTTCATTCCCTTATTTCCCTCTAGTTTTGTACCACTTTCTCTTTTCTTAAATTGCAGCAGGCAGCAAACCAGAACCACCAAGATCCTTTCCTCTCCTCCTCTCTCCCCTTTCCCTCCCCCGCTCTTTCGCCCCCTCTCTTTGCTCCTCTAACAGGACTCTTGTTGTTCGCTGTTCAGGTCAGGCTCCACCTGAGCTCAGTCTCTCTTTGTGTCTCGTCTACTGTTCCTGTAACCTGAGAGGCTGCAGAGCCTGGCCACAAAAGGAACCTCTTGTAGTCCACCTACGCACTCGTACACACACATACACACAAGCACAATCATAAGCACACACACACTTCACAACTAACATACACACGCTCTGGCACAAAAAACATGCACACACTCATCCATTTACTGTCTAAAGATGTCACCTTCTCTGACTCAGGATCCTGAATTACAGCAAAGTCTTTTGTTTTTGAGGTTTCAAGGGTTCTTTAAGCCACACAGTAGATATTATTGGATATTCTGCCCAATTACACCTCTATAAATGAGAGGTAGATGTCAGCAAAGCACCTGAATGCAACCACAAATCCTGAAAAGAGTTCACGTAGAATAAGTGAAAATCTGTGGAAGTTTAGGACTTGCACAAAATGCTGCAGTTTCTTTAAAATCAGAATCAGACTTAATGTCCAAGGGAAAAAAATGAAACAATCTGACCGGAGGACAGTTAGACCTGATCTGGTCTACAGTGGACCAGAAGAGACTTGTCAAGACAGACAGCAGCAGCACTGGCAGCAGCTTGAAGCTTTACCACTTAGAGAGTGGCGATATGTGTTATTTCCCTTTCACTTCACAGCTGACACACTTTTTTTTTTTCGTGACAATAACGACTTGGATCTACTTGGGTAATTGATATATTGGCACACAGACCTATGACTAAAACAATGGTACCAGTTAGACTGAATATAATGGCCCAGCTCCATCATTTTGATCAATAGCCAGAAAGCTTTATGTTTGATACCCTCCTGTAGTTTCATCTTTATATCTTTATATCTCTTTATGGCCATGAGAAACACACTGTAAAGAAGATCTAAAAAAGCAAAAATAACATGACACACACACACACACCCACCAGCGGCTGTCTGTAACATGATCAAAGGTTTCCCCTCTTTGCCCTGTTTCCATTCAAACTCTGGATCACAGCTGTTAATGTACCAGTTTCCTCCAAACAAAGCTCATTCATAAAAATGACACCAATGTCACCTGAACACAAAGCAGCTGTTCACAATGCTTGAACGCATCCCCACCGCCATGTCATATTTGTTAACTCTTTCTTTTTTTTTTTTAAAGCGCTCACACCTCAAGCGTTGGCGGAGGTTGAGGATTATGTTCACTTTTCTTTTTTAAATCTCCTAAATGTGGAGGTGACTCATGTTCAGCCTGAAAGCAGCTGACAGTCCGACTCAAGATCACATTTTCGAGAACTAATTAGATTTAAAACGTTACTTTACGCCTGCAGGTCTGTAGCTGATTGAGTCAAAAACTTCAAATAAAAATCAAATAATGTTTTTTCATTTCAGGCTGCGACTTCACTGCAAGAGGAACAAGCTGGTCAGAGAGCTGGAGGAGATGGTTCGATTAGCCTCATCGCTACATACTCAACTCAAAAGGTCTGCTCATCTCATAATATTTTAAAGGTTTTTTTCACAGTTTGGGTATTTTTTTTGTAGTGTAAGATCAAAGCAAATGGAAACATACAAATGTCCCTCTGATTAAAAAGATTTGCGCATTAAGTTTATTTTTTAGCTTAATATGTGAATTACAGTAGCTTATAGTTCAGAAGATTTCTTACAAGGTTGTTGACCATCAGGTGACTCAGTGAAAAATGATCATTTGGTTGTAAGATTTGATGCTGAGAGAGAGCAGAACTTTGAAGTGAAGGGGAGGTTGAGAAATTTGGCACAATTGAAGTGTTCAACTTGTAATAACCTAACATTTGCTAAAGATGAAAGCCATTTTGTTCTCCTCGTCTCTTTGATTTCCAGCCCAGCCCAGCGCACATTTCATAACATCCTCAAGATGTACAGATGATGCAAGGCCGCCGCAAGAGTCGGGCGTGCTTCAAATCGTTTAATTATCTTGATTTGTCTCGTCATGTTCTTCAACCTGACTGTCCTCCTGGTCTGATTGGATGTCAAAGAGTCTCCCCCAGCAGACGGGAACTCCTCTCTGTCTGCACTAACGAGTGCTCCTGCATTCATTAGAGAGCCGCACGTACACACTCATGAGCATTGCTACAGGGGGCTGAGGTGATGTGGAAACAAAGAGAGTAGACAGAGAGGAGACAGAAAATTACTTGACTCTCCCACTGAAAGTAGTCCCTCAAGTCTAATATTTAATGTGTATTTGTGAAAGTCCCCACCGTGGGATTAATAAAGGAATATATTATAAATATCTTGTTTAAGTATCTCAGTTTGGTTTGAAGCTTTTAAGGGGTTAAGGAAATCTAAAGCGTGTGCAATTACTGCTTAAAATGTGTTTATATAGCACATTTCACACACAAATTAAATGTGGTTTACAGAATATATAACAATTACAGAATAAGATATACACCACAAGACAAAAACATAAATCAAAAGGACAGAAATATTTTAAAAAATCTATCGCACAAGGTGATTTTCAGCTGCAGACATTTCAGAGATGATTATGTGTTGAAATGTCACTCAGTGAATGCTTTTTGTCGAGAAGAGAAAGGGAAAGGAGGGTTAAATATAAGATGAGAGGAAAGGAAAAATGTGTAGCAGCAGAGAGACAAACTGACGTCTGCCTGCAGCGTGGCTTCCAGCTCTGTACACCGTGTAGCTTTTGTCTCTCGTCCTGACTTCCTTTTCATCTTTAGTTTACTTCACACACCTTGTCTGAGACTGACATCGTCACCGTTTCATCTCTGACTCAGCTGTTGTCTTCTCCCAAACCTCTGTTTTCCCATCTTTTTGTCGTTGTCTTTCAGTCGACATGCTGTGAAATAATCAAATATGCTGCTTGTAAAAGCTATGAAATTAATTAGTTTTTTATTTGATCTTAAGCCGACGCCATTATCCAAAGAAATTTACAAGCAGAACAAAGCAGTTACAGATCACATAAGAACACTTGGAGCTCATCAGGGGTTCTTCAGAAACATAAAAGTCAGCCAGTAAGTGTGGTACCTCAGGGTCTGTTTTTAAAGAAAGTACATCTGAAGGCTCATTTAAAGATATCACAACGCAGGGTCTAAGTGGATGCAGTTTAGGATCCTTTTTATAGTTAGCAAGCAACCAGTAAAAAAGAGCAGAGGTTTCATGTGGGTTCCTCATTACAAAATTGCGTTTTAGCTTTCATTTTAGTTACTCAAATAATCTGAAACACAATTTAGGGTGTAAGAATATATCTGGAGGTCTTAAAAAGTCTTAACAAGCACTGAAATAAATTTCCCTTGCCTACTGTAGTCTGTAATCATTCTGATTTTAAGAAACAAATTAGTCTGTGCTCATAATCACATTTTATGTGCTCCCACCCGAGTGACTGACTGTTTGAATGGCCCCATGCAGTATTACTCGATAAGAACAGTGTAGGAACTGGAGAAATCTTTTCTTAAATTGCTGATGTGTCATCTGATAACATGATTCTCTGTTTTGGTCTCCTTCTCTCCTCCAGCCTGTCGGCCAGCACTCTCTCCTGTTCGTCCGGCAGCAGTCGAGGATCTCTAACGTCCAGCCGCGGCTCGCTGGCTACCACCTCCAGCCTGGGCTCCACCTCTTCCCTCAGCTTCACCGACCTCTACCTGGAGCAGCCCGAGCTGGCTGACCCGGACTTCCAGAACAAGCTGGACAGCCTCCTGCAGGAGGGCGGCCAGGGAGGCTATCGCCCCTCCAGCTCCATCACCACCATACACGAACACGAAGTGGTGACGGGCTGCGGGGAGAGGGACGCTGTGAGGCCTGAGGGCAAAGCAGGCGGGACGGGAGGAGACACTGGGTGTTCTGTTGGCGGAAATGCTGGAGGAGGTGTCGGAGTGGAGTCGGGGTCATCGAGGATCCAGGCGCTCAGACTGTCAGAAACCCCTCGCTCTATGAGCTCTTTATCTCCGCGGTCGTCTCTTTCCTCGCTGTCTCCGCCGTGCTCGCCGCTGGTCACAGACACTAGCTTCCTGTCTGGTGAGACTTTCACAGGCCAGACGGGGCCTGGCGGGTTGAGCCTGGATCTGGAGCTCCACAGCAGGCTGGCAGAACTGGAGCTCAGCTTGGACTCTCAGGAGCAGCAGCAGGAGGGGCGCGGGGATCCCAGGGGGCTGGAGGAGAAGCAGAACCACAACAACACGCTGGGCGAGGAGGTCAAAGGTGAACAGGAAGCTTTTGTTCTTTTATTCTTTGTCTTCTTCATCCAAACTGTTCACACACTCAGTCTTCACAGTAGAAATATCAGACACAAACTCTTCACCACAAAGCTGGAAGAATGCTTCTGTCTAAAAATATCGTTATTCCTCTTTAACGTAGCAATAGTTTCCCTGCACTGGAACAAAAGGGTCTAACAATGATGATGAGAAAGTCCCAAAGTATGTGGACAGGTTGCCGTATGGGAGTGGGAGGAAAATGTAAAAACTACACAATATCAGTCAACAAATCAGGTAGTCCATAAAAGAGAAAAGCGTATTAAGTGATTCAGCCCACAAGGTTTGATGCAAACTTGAAGTGAAGTGCTGAACAGATGAACAGTATAGATCAGTAATATAAAAAAATGAACACCAGAAATATATTTAAAAAACATACAACCAAGCATGCGTAAAGCAACGTCTAGTCACAATCAGAGAATGAAACTCAGAGCTCAGAACAAAATAATACAACACACCGTGACTCGTCATTAAAACTGTGAGTGACTCAGAGTCTCTTATCCTCAAAGCAATCATGTCACATCACAGCGGCAATAAAAGTGTTTGCATAATAACTCAGGAGGGCTGTGGAATAACGACTCAAATGATAATCCCAGCTAATAACACGAGAACGATAATCGTGATGAATTATCCGCAATTAAGTGAGCAGCAGCAACAGACAGACAGAAAGGAGATGGCGGGGGGGCAGTGGTGTAACGCCTTTATCTCTGTTACAGCAGACGTCATAGAAAACACTCCAACTTTATTGGAAAGCGGGATACAAGGAATCCTCCTCCTCCTCGCTATGTGTTTGATGAGAAATTTAATGCTGTGCGTGAAACCTGATTGCCGGAGGGAGCGATGGAGAGAGGGGAGGCGAGGGTTGGGAGGGTGTTGGATTACAGCCCCCAGTCACCTGTGTGTGTATGCGCTGTTTGAGCTCACGTTGGAAATGTATTCCTGGGATTTCACGTTCACATTTTTTTTTACATGAATGTAACTGGTTTAAGCAGAGATGAGAGCAATTCAGTGTTGTTTCATTGTAAACTGAATATTTTTTAGCTTTTTGACAAAGCAACACAACAGCATATTCCCAATTAGCTATTAGTGCTTCCTGTTTGCAGCGTACCCATTGGAATACTTTAACATAGAGGAAAATGTAAATGATTTCTTAGGCACGGTCTGCATTTCGAAGAGTTTTTCTTGTTTGCATTTGTTTAGGGTCTGAGATAAGAGTACCCTTTAAGGTGGAAGTCACACAAAACAGTATCATGTCTGTTCAGATTAAACTAGTTACTATTCGAAGAAGAAGTAACATTAGCTCAATTGCCTTTATTTGCTCTGTGTCACCACCACTGCTGTTGATAAGCAGCCAGTTCAGCAAGCCAAACTACAATAAATGACTTCTAATTGTTTTTTAGACATCGTTGAGCACCTTCTCACCTCATAGTGTATCTTTGGCTCCTGTCTCTCCATCTGATCCTCCAATCATCTCTCCTGCCCCCACCCTTCTGGGTCTGAAAGCATCCAGACTAAACTATTTACTGGAACAGCTGCAGAGAGATTGAGGGAGAATTATTGTTTGTTGCAGCCCTAAAATCCATTAAAGCTGAATCATAGTCGGGGTCAGTTGAAGTTTGAACGGCCGGATGTGACTCAGGTTCTTGTTGCAGCCTCGGGTTAAAGGTGGACGTGGTTTCTGGTTTCCCGCTCACTCTCCATCCTTGCTGCCAGGACCGAACGTGTTACCAGGCTTTATAGATACACCTCCCTGCTGTCTTGCCGGGCTGTGCTAAGATCAGCTTTAGGACTGAGTCTATGAATTATTAGTATTTCATCTCATCATCTGTACCTATGGCAACCAAAAACTGCTCCTGTGTGTGTTTGTGTCTGAATTCAAGTCTTCATGGGGTATTCTCCACTGCAGTTTTCACTGCAAACACACAGACTGTGGTGTCTTGATAACACTGTAGACTTTAACAAAGCCATGATAACATCATTGCATCTCACAGCACAAAACAAACATATTATATCTGTGAGGTGCTGGCAGAGATGTCGTTGAGTTCCAGTGATTCAGACAGTAATCTGCTTTTTAGGTGCTTTGGGTATATATCCGTCTGCCTTTGATTCATTTCTTTCTACTCTATGCTGCTCTACACCATCCATTTACACCATATTTCCAGTCCAAAGGCTCACTAACACATGGTTTGGTACGATATGAGACTTCTATGTTTGAATTTATGATGACACTCAGGGATGTAATGCTTACCCAAGAAAGTACAAAAAACATTTCATGCCAAAAGTGCGCTAATGTACTTTGTTTGTTACTGACTTGCCCAAAACGGTCGTTCCTTCACATCACCAATCTGCTTCTAAATAGCTTCTTAACCCTCACAAAAAATGATGAACACGACGAAGAACATGCCAGGTTGAGGTCGGCATTTTAATCAGTGTGCTTGACTAAATAACTTGTCTGCTCGCTATGCTTGAACATGAACATTTTCTATTCTGTGACTCTTTTCTGCAGCTCAAGGTTTCTTCTGCTTACTGCATTTGAAAATATTTTTTCATCATAACTTCTACACACTGACATGAAGCCACACTCACTCTGTGTTTTCTGCCACAACTTAGACAAGCTACTCACTAAGCTTATTTTCCAATTTCTGTTTTTCTCTGATTTTACCGTATCTTATAATTTTCTCTTCAAATTTTTGTCATTCACCATCACGTTAGTTTTTATATAATAATTGTAGTTTTCAAGTTATGTTGCAATTAAAAGATGAAACTGGCCTCTTTTAATTTTATACCACTAAATACCACCAAAACGTCCAAACTATTAATGTATTAGTGGGTCTTTCTACTCTTTGACCTCCCTGCCTTGTTTGTGGTGCTGAGCTCCAAGTTTATTGCTTCCCATTAAAGACATTTTGAAAATATGTTGTTTAAAGTCTTAAAACACCTGGCCATAGTAGTTTCTAGCAAATATTACTCCATCTGGAAAAAAAATGTGTATCTGTGTTCATGGTGATGGAGAAACATGTCACCTGGTGTGATTGTACAGCTCGCTGATTTATTTTTAAGAGCTGCTGGACAAAAATGGAGCTCTGTGGCACAGAGGAAGAAGATATATCAGGCTGTGACACACACACACACACACACACAGTTAGTAGAAGCTGTTCATTTGCCTTTTCATCAGATTTGTTGACCCCCTTTTTTGCTCTTCTTCTTCAGACTCAACTCCCCAGCTGCGAGGTACAGGAGCGGGGCCAAAGAAGATAGGCGTAACCTCAGCGGTGTCGGACGAATCGGTGGCGGGTGATAGCGGTGTGTACGAGCCATCAGAGCGCAGGTACGAGGATGTTGCATCTACAGTACATTTTGTATTATATTGTATGTTTTGTGAGCATTTCTGTGTTATGTCTTCACATTGACAGAATAGTGTAAACAAATATTTACACAAACTCGATTTACACGTCTGAATCTTTGCGTTTCTTCCAGGCCAGGCCTCCCTGCAGACCTCCTCCTGGGCTCTTATGACGAGAGATTGGCACTCGGCTGCTCTCAGGTGCAGCTCGGCTTCCGCTACGAGTCCAGAGACCAACGCTTCACCATCTACGTCATGCAGCTGTCCAACTGCAGCGCCCTCTGTCTGCCGGCTGATCAGAAAATGTATGTCTTTTTCCCGCTGTGTATTAGATTACCCTTGTTTCATGAATAACTTGGATGTAAATGTAATTTACTCCAAAAAAACAAGAAAAAAGAAACAGAATATGCTTACATATTCAGACACGAGAGTCTCGTATTTCATTTGAATATACAAACGAATGTAGCAAAGGTCACAATAAATATTCAGACTGTATAGAGACAGGTAATCACTTTGTGTGCAGAGACGGTTGAATAGTTTGTGTTGTGTTTACTTTTCCTCTGACGCGTTCATTGTGTGCAGCTTTGCATGTTAAATGCCTGTAGACGCTTTTTGCTCTTGGTCTACTCTTTCTTCACCATATGTTTACAAAGGAAGTGGTACTTTGGAACATACACATGACCATCAAGTTATCACAACCAGCACTTCAGACAGTCATTTGTATGTCAGATTTTCAGCATACTAACAACTACAGAATCTGTTTTTATGCAGATGATGCAGTCTTGTATGCATTGTTTGTCTATTTCATTTCATTTCATTTCAGATTACAGTCCACTTGCAACATTCTCCGCAAAACCTGAAAGTTTTCATCCCATTGAATGAATTTAAACTTTTATTTGGATACTTGTGTGATTATTGTTTCATAGTCAGTTTTACACATTTAAACCAACAGTAAAGCAGCAGCATGTTAACAAACCAAAACATCTGTCTCCTGCAGATATGTTCGTTCGGCGGTGCTGCCTTGCGTGGAGGCGATCCGCTGCCTCTTCCGAACACGCGGCTCTCTGCCTCAGGACGTCGTGGAGGTCAACGAGGTGTTCAGCATGCAGATAACCCACAGTGCATTGCGGCAGAAGACACTGAGGGTCGACGTCTGCAACAACAGCAAGTCGGGCCATGAAGAGTGTCTGGTTAGTAAAAGTCTGCTGTGTTGTCATCTTGTCACACATAAGATTTAATTGCATTCATTAGTTTGAAGGTGACATTACACCAAATGCTGCTAATTCAGGAACAATATAGAAAATATTCTGCATGTAAAATAAATAGTAAAACTCTCAGTAGTTTATGAATTTATGAAAATGAGAGTACCCTAATTCAGTTTAGATCAGTTCAGTAAAAAGTAACTTTAAAAGGAATTAAGGACAAAAGATTCAGAGACAAATTTAATTTCAAATGCCTTCATGTGACATTAATTATTAAATGTTGTTGTGTTCACATATAAAAAAACACATCCTAAAAAGAATCTGTAGTGCTTGTTTTTTTCCCCATTCCTCTGTATTGCAAAGAAAAAGAAAAAGGAAATCTACAATCTGCACTGAATGCTGCACTGTCTGAATGCATCCCATAGCCAGTCTTTTCACATCCCTCCATCTTAACCTTTCTCCTCCTCTGCAGGCGGGAGCCCAGATCAGCCTGGCTGATATCAGCTGTTCGGAGGAGAGATGCACCAAGTGGTACAACCTGCTGAGCCGAGCCTACATGCCCGAGATCAGCAACAGCAAGGACAAAGAGATCAGAGCAGCAGGCGGCTCTGATAGGGTACAGAAACACCTTCACGTAGTGGACCGTTAACACGCGAGCTGATACTTTGACTCTCAGAGCGACATCTTCCAGTGGAAGTTAGCAATCGGTACAGCTCAGAAATGATTTTGAAATGGCTGCTAGTTATTGTTAGTGAGGCGAGATTTCCAGTTTAATAAACCGGAATAATGTTTAAAAGTCACATGTTTGTTTCTTGATCTTATAACTACTTGTGTAGATATTACTCGCTGTGTCATTAAATGCTATTTGAGTCGCATCTTTTCACTCTGAGTGTTTGAACCTGCTTAAATGATTTTAGTCAGGTAGCAAAGTGTTTTGTATTCAACAGGAAAAGGTCACCGCCACCCCTTAAATAATATTATCACATGCCAGAAATGCTCAGCACAACCAGTTTAGTGTTTTTTCAGAAAATGCAGAAATTGTGTTTTTCTGATCTTAGCCAATTCTCACTTCAAAGCTCTGTTTTCATCTCTTAAAATTCAGTCAGATACCAGCACCTTTACCTGATAAACACTGAGGTAAAAATCTCTGTGTAGTCCTGATGTGTGTGTTTTCTGTGTTTCAGACTCGTGTTTTGAGCGCTGACAGGGTCGGAGTTCCTGAAGACGATGAATGGTGAGTTAATTCAATTAGATTAGATTTGCGCAAAATGTAAAAAACAATAATCTCATGACTGCTCTGATTTATATCATAAACCCTAGTCTGAAAGAACTGGATTAGACTGTTTGGGGAAGTAGCTCCAACTCACCAAAGCAAAATGCGACTGTCATTGATGCATCAGTATTGACATCTAATATATCTGTTGTTGATCATCAGGCACGGTGACCCTCTGGATGCAGACATATTTGATGATGAAGATGGAAATGGTGTGGAGGGGCCTCTGGAAGAAGAGGATGAGTTTTATCCTGAGAGCAGGCAGTGGGAAGCAGAGGAGGAGGAAGAGGAGGAGAAGGTGACCAAACCTCCTCCTCCAACAAAAGCAGCAGCAGCAGCCATCACAGAAAAGGTAACTTTTGTGATTTTCCACTGACAGTGTATCAGAAAAGTTCATGATGTACTTATTGGACTGTGGGATATTTTCTTTCTGTCCTCTGATAACAAGAAAGTATTCAAGTGTAGTGTAGTGAAAACAAAAAAAGGTTTGGATATCAGTCCTGTAGAGTCAAAAACGAGGCATCACAGAAAAATTTCAACATCCACTGGAGCAGGAAATGGACTTCAGTGCAGTTCTTCTTCCTTCTGTCATTGTTGTGTTTTTCTTTTTCTTTTTCTGTTGTCAACTCATCTCCTCTGTTTTTTTTTCTGGTGGAAAAAAGTACAGATGGTAAAAATGTCTATATTTAAGGCAATTTGTGAAATTTAGGCATTAAAGAAAGAATTTTATATCTAAATTTGTTTTAAAAATCTGAAAACTGCCATTTTTACATTCGAAAGACTTAGAATTTATGTAGTTTTATCCTACCAGATATTAAAACAGCTTCCTAACTACGCTTATGAAATTTGTTCTACTCTCTCATTGTTCTACCCTCTCATTATCTCTGTGTAATCTGTGTGCAGGTCAACAAGGAGACGAGCATGGACAGCTTGTCGCCGTCTCACCACTGCTCTGTGGTCCGACCCAAGGAGCGGCGCCCAGACGTCCACCAGCAGAACCCCTTTATGAGGGGCAACACCATCATCCGCTCCAAGACCTTCTCCCCCGGACCTCAGAGCCAGTACATCTGCAGGGTAACTGAAGCAACACAATGAAATAGAGGAAATGACCAGACTTTAAACTCTGTCTGTCCTCCTTAAAGTGTGACACGTTAGGACTTAATGTGTATTTATTTGTTGTGTATTGTCTCTCCAGATTAACCGCAGCGACAGTGACAGCTCCACCCTCTCCAAGAAGTCTCCATTTGTCAGAAACGCCTCGGAGAGACGCAGCATGCGTATGAAGAAGGTAGAAGCTTCACTCCTGTCTCCACATCTCAATTAAGAGCAATTAATATGTCAAACTACACAATATATCTATTTTTTAGATGGTTTCTGTATCTGTAATGAGTTCTTGCTTTGACATAACAGACTTACCATTATAATTACGCCAACCAATCAGAACCTAATGTCTTTATATTCTTTATGTCTGCTGGGTGCAAATAATTCAGAACTAAAAGAAAAATCCTATTCAAGCATCTTATTAAGCCAGAGGTTCAGGGATTTTTCCTTTTTAGGAACATTTTATGGTTGCTGAAGTCTGCAGGTTTTTTATTCAGTTCTTTTAGACATTTGAAAAATTGCTTATCTCTGTTAACCTTATGTAGCACTTTTCTGAATATGTTTACGCAGCTTTTAGACAAAGAAGAAAAACATATACATCTAATATTGAGATAAATAAGGCAGACAAATCTAAAAATGATCCAAAATAGTTCCAAGTCTGTGTTTGTTTTATATGAGCATTTATGTTTTGTCAGTTTTTATTTTCTGGTCTTGAGAAAAATAATGTTTGATTTCAGGTGAGAGACAGAAAGAGGCTCCTCTTGGGAGGGAGTCAAAGATAAAGAGGAGCCTTTACACACACACACACACACACACACACCTCTCTATGTATTGACAGTTTAATAGTGAAGTCAAACCTGCACATTTACCAACCACATAAACTGTCGTCTCCTTTCTCCAGAGAAACGGAGAGACCATTTGCATTTTTTCCCTACAACTCCTAGTGAAGTGACTCTTAATATATATTTAATAACCACCTGAATATTTAATGCAGCTCTGACATTTGCCAGCTTCTATTAATTTAGAAGCAGGCAGCACAATCGGCCTCGGCTTCCCTCCTGGGGCTCGACAGCAGAGGGGAATCCACACACACTCATCACGTGTCTGTGACAGTGTTTGCAAATAATTCAAGGCGCTACTATACACTCAGGTGACGTTTAAGACCTGTGCAGATATCAAACACAGCGCTGGCTTCATCTGTCTTTCACAGTAACAGCTCTTGGGCTCTCAACGGCACATCTCTGTTACATAAATGTGATTAAATGTAAGCGGACTGTTACGCATAGAGCTGCAGTCCTCGCACGGTTTGTGGCATATTCTGCCTTCATAAGACATGAAGGAAGAAGAGTGTTTTCTGTTCTCTCGCAGACTGCTGCAAAGATCTGAGGCAGACTAGCTCCAGCTTAAATATTGAATATCTTTTGGTCTGGACTGTTAGTGAGACAGACGCATTTGAACTCATCACACTGGATTCTGGGATTCATGTGATATGAATGGTGGTGAAAATACTTGTTTGTTGCCGCCCTTGTTTGTCTGCAGCAGTTAACTGTGTCATCTCTTCAGCCGCCTGTGCAGGTCAAAGGTCTGGACGGTCTGCTGCGGACATCTCTGGACCTGGAGCTGGACCTGCAGGTGTCCCGGACGCGGCAGGCCCGGCTGGCGCAGGAGCTGCGGGTGCTGCGGGAGCTGAAGGCGCAGCTGGAGAAGGCGAGGCAGCAGGGCCAGAGAGAGCTGCCGGCCTGGGTCCAAGAGGACGAACGCTTCCGCCTCCTCCTCAAGCAGGCCGAGAAACAGGTGATTAATCAGTCTCTCAGCTGCCTTCAGGTGTGCTCAGGTGTTCTAATCATTGACTTTAGTCCTCCAGAGGGCACTTTTCTTTACATGGAAATGAAGGAGAGCAGAGTTCAGCATCTGATTCTTCTCTGAAATGAACACCTCTGTGCTTTTTGCTCCAGACTCGTGAGGAACAGCTCCAGGAAAAGCGGGTGGAGAAAATGATGAGGGCAGCAGCCAAGGACGTCCACAAGATCAGGGGCCAGAGCCGCAAGGAGGTCCCCGAAGTCCAGACCTTCAGGTGGGGGAAACACCAGATCAGGTCTTAATTGGACAGAGAGATTAGTGGTTCTATGTTTCTAGATTTTAGATAATAGGATCAGCAGAAAAAACAAGATGGAAATGCTTCAAATCAACAGAGAGTATCTGTTAAAGCAGAGAAATTGATAGACTGTATAAATATAATATGTATAAATTAATATCTTTACAGAAAATCTTTACAGAAGCTCTCGTGATAAATTTTCTATACTCTGGCAGTCTGTTGTGGATCCAGATACTTTCACTCTGTAGTTGTTCTACTTTCAGGCAGTTCAGTCTGACTGATGGCAGACGTCAGACAGACGTGAAAAAGCTCAGTAGATTGCCTGTTTTCAAGTTATCACATCATTATTGTGGTGCAGTATCATGATAGTACTGGACATAGCCCTCGAAAATACACACACCTTTTTATGTCACTTAATTATTTCATATTTTGTCATAGATTCTCACTATCAAGTGGAGAAAATGCAGTAATAATGCAGAGTTTTTACATGTGTAAAATATAATGCCAACATTATTACATCCTCAAGAAAAAAATGCAGAACCAAAAACACCGATTTACAAACACATTTTACAATAATGAGACATACAATGACATTATTAACAAAATTAAGACGTAGTTTAAGGTTTTAGAATAAACTTTTCATCAAACTACACTGAGCATTTAAATTCATGAAGTTTGACACCAGGACTCTGTTCAAGTTCAAGTCTGACTGCTTCCTGTGTGATTTCAGAGAGAAGATGGCATTCTTCACACGAGCAAAGACCAGCATCCCCGACCTGCCGGCTGACGACGTGTAGAGAAGCATTTCAAAGTATTCCCCCCCGTCCCCCTCCTCCGAGTCTTAACCTGCTGTTCCCACACAAATGAAGCAAACGTTTGGCGGTGTTATGAAGAATTTTAAAACATTATATGTTTAGTAGGAAAAGAAAAACACTCAAAACCGTGAAGAAACACATTTTTAAAGAGCTCAGCATTTCTAATGTGCATAGTCTTTGTTTGTAAATTAGTGATAGCACTGCTACAGCTTTTTTTTATCCTATTATTTCACTCTCTCCTCTGCTCTGTTTATGGCGTTGCATTTCTGTTACTAACAGGCTGTTAATAGGCTCTTAGGTGTTTAAAATCATTCCAGCACAAAGTCACACTGCTGCACATGTGCATACAAAGACTTTTGTACTAAAAATGGCACATTTGGACAAAGAATATATATATATATATGTATATGGATAGCACAAAATAATATCAAACAACGGTACTAAACTGAAATAAGCAACATGAGCTGACGATAAACGTAAATATCAAAAAGATATTTAATGACGAGTTGGTTTTTTTTTGAGCATTTCTGAAATCTTTATACGCAGACAAACATAAGCACACCTGAACCCGTCTGTACAGTACTGCCAGCACAGATGGTTGTAAATAAGCATCATCAGCACACCTTCTGTTTCAGCTCTGGTGTGACACATGATCGAGAGCACGTCTTTGCTTCGCAGACATCGCTTAATGAACTGGATCTGGGGCGGTTTTTTTTTATCAGCGAGTCCGAGGTGAGATTTAAATCTAAAGTCAAAAAGTCGTTGTGGTTGTCTCTCACCAGTTACACACACGCACACAGCAAAGTGTAGGAACAGCACTAACTCTCACTAACACTCAGGTAGTTGATCGGATAGTCTGCACTTTAAGAAACTTGAGGTAAAAGTTTAAAAAGATTTAAAAAAACAAACAAAAAAATTGATATGGGTTTTTGGAAAGGAAAAAAAATCCAGAAACCTTTGTATCGCGCTGGAATGATTGTTGATTGTTGAGGCACACAAAGATTGTCGAAACACACACACTCACACACACACACACACAAGGAAGTGAAGATCAAATGCATTTTTGATGACTGTGAACTTCTTACTGATTGTATCGTTAAAAGGAAGTGATGACACCCCCCTGAGAGAAAAACTGACCAGCACCTGCCAGCCAATAGGAAGACAGCAGTGCTACTTCGCTCACTATGATTTGCTGGTTAAAATATTCTCTGTAAACTATGTTTGGTCAGTTTTTCTCATTTTTTTATGTCAGACCTCCTTTCCTCTGTTTCCGCTCTGTAACTGGATATTTTGGATTCACATCTGCGTCACTCTCACATCTGGTAGAACTGGATGTTCTGAAGCTGAATCTGCTTGAAGCTGATTAATGTTGGCATGGTGTCCCAGCAAAACTGAACATATCTCCTTTACTTCTTCACATGGAGACTTTAAAACTGCACCAGTTCGTATTTTTAATATACACTTTGACTTTATACAGTATAATGTGAAAAGGGTCTCTGATGAACCCACAAATAATTATCAGCTGACTCTCCAGGTCTTCTCTGCTCTACAGTAATTTTTTTAGCATCTTTAACATCTCACATTTCTCACTAAAACGGAGCTAGAAGAGGGTGAATGTTGGACATTTAAAAGTTTATTATCAAGGGTTTGCGAGCATGCTCCTTACAAAGTGATATGTCAATGTTGTGCTGCCCCCAAGAGGCCAAAAAAGTAAATTACTGCAGATTTCAGTTACATACTCCATTGCACAATTAATTAAAAAAATGCAACCCCCTACATTGTTTAGCAACAATGGTTAAAAGCAATAGTGTCACTAATTTAAAATAATAGAAACGTTTTACAATACAGTATTTTTTTAAATATTTCTTAAAATGCTGGACTGTCAGACTGCTTTCAAGTTTGATTATTTTTAGGTCTTCAGTACATTTAAAATTGCCACAATGCCCAGAAAGATGAGTACATACAGTACATTACACATTTAACATTTACACGTGTAACTTTTCCAAGTATTCACAGTCTTTGACAGTTTTACAAAGCACTTGTGTCCCGTGGGTGCAGGTACAGGTTGAAGAAATGTTCGGAAATAAGTCGATTTAGGGAATTGGTGTAAAGGGAAGTGAAGCAGCACTTCAGGAACTTGAATGAATAAATATTTGTTGAGTTAAATAATTAATTCTAGTAATATGATCAGATATTTGGAGGTGATCACTCATAAATTTGGACATGCAAATCTGTCCAAGATGCCATAAATTTCTTGATCTGACACTAATCTGAGCACCTGCGTCGTAACCTGGCTGACAAATCAGAGAACAAAGTGTGTTTTCCTCCGTTCTTCTGTTTGTTTTTCATCTGTAATATGCAGCGCAACTCTCTTTCTACACCAATTTCTACACACCCGACTGTGTAGAAATCAGTTTATGCTCCTGTGACATGGTTTATATTCAGCAGAAGACTTACTGACGTCTGACACTGTTTCCAAGGCAACCCGACTTCTAAATCAGCAGCAGGCCTCGACTCTGGCGCACCTCTTGTTTACTGTCTTTTTATGTTCATACCTGGATGTAGAGAAGCCGTCATCAAAGTTGTCCTTGGTGCTTTTATCCACATTTCACCTGCGTTAAGGTGAAAGTCTCCACTTTTCATACCTCGTGTTTCAGACAGATTTAATACTAAAACTGGAATTCAGGAGACTTTCAGCTAAATCCATCAGAAAAGACTCACAGAGGCCAATTTGAACACCCGCACGAAATGGACCAGAATACATTGCCACAGCAACACAGGTTCAGTTTTTTGTAAGAGCTTTGAAAAGCTTTCTCATTACTTTCCAGACTACCTCATGTTTTTTTGGACCAGTTACTTATTACATATCTTGTAGTGACGACAGCACCAAAAACATTTATATATATATATTTTTTTAAATTAAGGAAAACCAATAAATCTGCAACAAAATGAAAAGATGACAAAAAAATAATAAAGAGCAGCTTGTTACACACACTATGATGAGTAAATAAATACAAACTAAAGCTTTCAACAAAAGGAATATACAATCTAATAAACATTGTTGCTGAAATCTATAGCTGCGAATGGTTGTTACAAGGAATTCTGGGAAATGTAGTAAATGAAGGCAGGCTGAGGGAACAAGGAGACTTACTCCAAAATGAGTAAACTACACCCACTGGACACAAAGCAGTGAAATTTTTTGAACATAAAAACTAATCAGTTTCAGTAACAGTCTGACATTCTGCAAGAAAGCAAAAGAAAAACATCAAAAAGCAGGAGATAAATGTTAAAAACAAGACAGAACATCGCAGAGAAAACAAAGAAATGAGTAAGAAAAAAGAGTTAAGGTATTTCTACTTGCATGAAAGTTACAAAATCTGATGTTTCCCAATGATTCCTCATGGGGGAGGTGAAGCCAAAGTTCATAAAATGTTCACAGGAAATCACACTCACAGTAAAGGAGAGGGACTAACTTCTCACTGTTTTCTTGTAAAATCTAAATCACCTCTTGCTGGGTCACCATGCCAATCACATATTTTTTTGGTACATTCAGCGCTTTTGGATAAAAGTGTCCAAACTCTTCTGTTTCCACTCCCGGTGTAAACAGCAGCGGGCCGACACACCGGCTGCCGCTGTCATTCCAGACGTTCCTCTGTTTTAGTGTCTGTAGACGAAGAGCAGCTGATAAACATCTCTGAACTGTAGATCAGATCCAGGAGAGCCGACCTACAACCTCTCTACCTTTTCTTTTCCTGTGGCATGTGTTTGTTTAAGACCAACAGAAGAAGTTTATTTTGACCTGTTTCCCACCTCCTCTTCCTTCTTTCCATGTCATCCTCCCATCCCTCAGTGATCTCCAAGAAACATCTGCCTTTTTTTTCTGAAAATTAAATACTGTAAATGTTTTAAAACCACAGAATTAAGGAAATAAAGTCACAACACATTCAGGTAGAAGTAGGAATATTTTGCACAAGTGTCTATAAGAATAATAAATATCCCACAAATACACAAAATAATCAAACAGCACTGCAGCTCTCTATCCTTGGTCTAGGAAAAAGACAAAGAAAACGTACTGAATCAAATACTGCGAGGACGTTCACGCCAAGGCTGCATTCACACTGCAGGAACTAAATATTGATTTACAACCTTTTTTTTGGGTTCAATATTCAGAATCAGTCTGAACAGTCACACTGAACATAGCGTTGTAGAACAGATGAATACCAAAGATGTAACACCTGAAGGACACAAACAGAAATGGAGGCCATTGTGTTGTTGTTATCCAAATAGTACTTTACTGTGTCCACCAAGAAATCAGACAAAAGTAATGGAGTAAAAAGTACAATACCTCCTCTAAAATTTAGAAATGCAAAGTAATATGTGATTTAAAAATTCCTCAAAATTATACTTAAGTACATCACTGAGTAAATGTGCTCCTGTCCACTTTGTTAGACCAGCTGTACAGTGCGATGTAATCCAGTACAGCCGTTATGCCGTAAAGTATTTTTTAATGATGCCTATGATGTTCTTTTTTGAGGCGTTAATTGAAAATATAATTTTCTCAGTTGATTGAGAATAAACTTGATAAAAGTAAATGTGGCTGTGATGTACTGCAGCTTGTTAAGTCTTCATCCAGTCACGGCGTGTCTTGGAGTCTTTGAGTCTTTTCGTCTGGTCGGCTTGAGGGTAGTTTGTTCCTCTGTAGCAAAGTTTTAGATAATTATGCATCCTGAAGGTGCGATCAAATGCAGCACAAAAGGATTGAATAGCTCCTGTATATATTATATTATATACTATTGTCAACAGTTTAGACTGATCCAAGAACTCACTGAGAACTTTGTTTCTTTGTGCTATTTTACCCAGATCTCTCATTTTTCCTCATGTTTCTGTACGTTTATGGAGTCATGAGGCACATTTTTTTTTTGTTGTAGTTTTTCCTTAATTCACTTAAACGCATCACTTCCTCCCCATGTGATTTCAGACGGGACTGTTCAGACTGACTCAGATGAAAGTCACAACAAAGCAAATAGCCTGATTGTCATTTTTGATTTCTCTCATTTTGTCATTAAAAGAAATAAAAGATGTCTCAGCTCGGGTTTCCTCCTGCAGTGTGGAGGCGGCCGCGTACTCTGGCGAGGCCGACGGTTTTACTGTAGCAGGAACACTGTGAAATGAATGAAAGCCTTTGGAGTTATGTGAGAGAGTGTGCCTTTGGAGAGCAACGTTGAACTCTTTTTTCTTTTCTTTTTCATTTCTTTTTTTTTGTCCACACTTCTATTGCCTGATCTAAAAGAAGCTGAAAATGTGGAGAAACGTTTGCATTAATTTTCCTAATGTGAGCAGTTTTTCTTTTTTTTTTTTTGTTGTTTTTTTGTTTTGTTTTTTGTTTGTTTTCCTCCACTGTAGAGCGAGTAGTTCTGAAGAGTAGCACTCTGCGTAGTCTGCGGAACAGTACTGTCTCTTTTAAAAGTCCATGATCGACCGAATGTTGTTTTAACCTCGAAATCAAAAAAGACTCATTTATCTATAACAACATCTGGATGAAGGAATGATGTAGGTTTTTGCTACGAGAAATCACGATCATTCAGAGAAGAAAACAAATGCTGTTAGTCACAAATAATTCTTGTTTTTCATCATGTAGGTTGTGATATAATTCTTGTTTGTTTTTGAAGTTCAAGTGCATTTTATTTCCTCATTTGATTTTTTTTTTTCTAATGAGTCTGTTTGTATTACGACTGGTGATAAACCTGGTAATGTGTATGGAGGCGGCTATGAGAAACATACAGCATGTATTTATTGCACTTTGTGATTTGGGTGTGCTTTTCCTGTTTTTCTTTTTATCGCGAGAGTCCCGAAAAGCTGTGAATTTTATTCTCAGACACTGTACTGTCGACCAGAGTTGTAAATATTTCACCAGCACAAAAAAACCAAACAAACAAGATGTTTTGTAGTTTCACAACAAATAAAAAAGTTCTTCTCTTCTATTTTGATGTTTTGTTCTACTTTTATTTATTTAAAGTATGGATCTGGGGCACATTTTGATTTTCCATTTGATAAGAATAGGTCTTAGTTATTAATAGTTTTATTAGGGACTGTACAAACAAATTTGCATCGATATTTTGGACTTCTCTCTAATCTTTGCCTTTATTCTGAAATTTGGTAAATTTGGTAATTTGACATTTTTAGGGTCTGAAACTGTTTGATTTTATTATTATAATTAGCAATATGTGACATTTAGGGTGTTTTTATGAAAGACCTTAAGATAAAAAGTAATTATAGCAATTAAATAATTGTAAATTTCTCATGGAGATCAATAAAGTATCTATCTATCTATCTATCTATCTATCTATCTATCTATCTATCT
>JBAJHX010000067.1:18104637-18119019 GCA_037176925.1 Amniataba percoides | reverse complement strand
GTTTGCTCGATGTTTTCTTCCTTGTTCCCCTAAGAGGTCAGTTCTGACATGATTTCTGCTCAATCCCTCCCTTTCGTGTGAGTTATTTAAATTTAAACGGTAAAAATGAAGCAGTTTTAAATACTAAAACTCAGCACACCTGAACTACAGGAAGCCTCACTGATGCTTTTTCAACCTGCTGCCACAGCGCGGCTTTTTTTCCCCTGAACGCCCCTCCTCACCTCGACGCCACAAAACGCGTTTGATGCTGAAAATTAAAGACGGATATCTATGAGGAGTAATTTCAGGAGCGTTTTCTGTTCGGTGCTCATTCCCACATCCAGCCTTATCTCATTGAGCATAACACCCTCTGCAAAAATCAAATTGCTTTTCTACCAAAGCGTAAAACAAGCGGGTCATGTGTTGACTCAGAACACATTAGAAAATACAAATGTTCAGCAGAGTAAACAAGCAGAATATTTGAATGTTTCATTATTCTTTAAAAAAAAAAAGAGGAATTTGCCTCAATTTTGCATGAGGGCTTATTCCAAAAAACAAGGTGTAGGAGGCAAAACACTGATCTCATTAAATCCATGTATGTCAATAAAAAGTGCAGCGAAAACATCCGACATTTGAAACAAGCAAAGCTCAGCCTGCAAAATCTTCATTAGAAGACACAGGCCTCGACTTACGTCCAAAATCTTTGTCCTAAAGCTACATCTGCAACTTGAGTCTTGTCCTACCCTCCCTACCTTTATGTTAAGCCCTGATTAACACACTACAAACACAGAATAACTGTTGTAAAACCAGCAAGCATTAAAAGAAACCTCAGTTTTTTTGCATCCTGGTTTATTTAAGTGTCGTGTTTCCAATAAAAATGGTCACTGTGGCTCCACAGGTTGTGCTGACTTTGCAGGCGTCACCTCCATTGAAGAGACAAAGCGACAGAGCAAAAACGAGGATAACGTATGGCGGGTTCAAAGCTGCACAAGCTTCTCGCGGCTTTCTTAGTAAACATGACTTTTACACAAGTCACTTGAAGCACTCATCGCTGAATAAACAGAAAATAAATTCAAACAGGGACCTCAAATCCAAACAATTTCTGAATTTCTAAGCGATCTTCTTTGGCGTTGACCTCGAACGCCTCCTGCGGGTTGATACTTGAGTGAGTGGGAAAAGAAATGTAAATGCAGAGACAGAGGAGGACAGAGAAACTGTGTGACCCTCTGAGGGAAGAGACAGCGGCTCAAAATAACCCGCCATGCCTCAGCAGTTAATCGGCGAGCAGAGGAGGACGACTGAACAGAAACCTTCCTCTAATCTCGCAGGAATAAAGAACCAAGGTGAGGCACCTTCTCAGGGTTTTATTTTGGAGGGGAGTTTATTTCCCTCGAAGCTGTTGTTGTGTTTTTTTTTTTTTAAGCCTGGGCGAGGTTGCACCTGAGCCATGAATAATGAATGAACTTTCTAAATAGGCTGCCTGAAATATTTACCCTCCGCCCGCCCACCTGCCCTCCTTTTCCACAGTTGTTTCCTTGAAGAAGTTTCTCATGCGGCTGTGCAGGAGCGAGGAATCTCGGAAAGCTGCTGTTTTCATAGACTTCTGCTTCTCACCTCTCCACCCCTGTGCTGAATTTATTTTTAAAGCATGAAATCACCCCCAAAAAAACTTCCACCCCACAAACGTACCAGTTCCAGCCCTGCTTGCTGGACGGGGAGTATTTGTCCATCAGAGCGGTGAGTTTGAGCAGGGAGAGCTTCTGCAGCAGGAGGAACTGGGAGACGGACTGGTTCTCCACTCCAGGGCTGGTGGGCAGGGAGGGCAGGCTCTGCTCGCTGGACCAGTGCAGCTGCTGGCTCACTCTGCTGGACACACGGCAGCGAGGAGGCAGATAAGTACAGACACAAACACACATGCATATCAGAGGCACCCAATTAACTCAGACGTTGTTGTTTTTTATGAAATCTTATCACAGGAAATATTAAAGTAAGTTTTGACAGGAGAGGCCTCTTTTTTCATTAAATCAGACAAGTGTCCAATCATTTGTTTGGATTTTGCAGCAGGAAGTTAAATGTCACTCCTCCATTTTCTAGTGCAATAACAATGCATGGGTATATCTCTGTATGAATCATGCATATAGTGTGCTTAAGTTCAGAGTGTATTTGTCATTTTGTTTTATATTTTTTTCTACTTTTTACATTTGTCTTACTACTTGACACTGCTGTGACAAGTGTATTTTCTGGATGTGGGATTAATAAAATGGATGAAAAAAGTGAGCTGGGAGAAAGATGTTTTATCAGTTGTGCAAATATTGTGAAGACTGACATGATCACAGGTGACGCCAATGGAAATTCATTATCATTACCAAAATCAAATGGTTAATCATATTTATGGCATCTAATTTAGGTAATTTCAATTGATTTTCTGTGCTTAAACCAATTTATTCCAGTGCCTGGTCACAGCTGACATTAGCATATACATGCTAGTATTCAGCTCAAAGTCCAATTAAATTTCACATTAATGGTAAACATTTCGAATGTTAACCTGCAGGTCAGCAACTACTGGATGCTATTATTCTGACATTCAGCATTTAACATGTGAGCAAAACACGGATAGTAAACATCCCAATCTTTGAATATGCTCATCTTCTTTCAGGGTCAAATTTTTGGTAGGTAGGTGTGCACAAAGCATGTAAATGTTCTCATCAGCTAAATGTATGATTAGCAACTGTTATGTAAACACTCATGTTAACAACTAGTGGATGTTAACGCTGAAGTTTGTTTGCTTGTTGGTGTAAATTTCTTTCTAAGGCAATAAAAGATACACAACAGAAAACGGGGAAGCGAGCAGCGTCCGTCAGCATCCAGTGACGATGCGGCTGACTCTCCGTTACAGGAGAGGCTTCATAACTTTTTATTGCTCAATATGTGAGAACAAATATGCAGCAACTGAGAGATATAAAAGCAGCACTTAGAAGAGGCAATCAAAACTATTCACTACGAGGCTACTGCTTTTATCTTAAGAGCCTCACAGTAACTCCGCTTTTACTTTGCCTTTGCCTGAGGGAATAAATCCACATCACTGTCATTATTAGTGCTCCACTGGACACAAACACTTACATTTACAGATATCCAGAGCAACTTTAAGCATCCAATCACTGGTTTGGATTGCCACAACAGGAAGTCAAATGTCAACCTCTTCCTGTTCCTGTGTTCTTGTGTCAACTTTTAAAGACCCTTAACTGTTTCTGTTGTGAAACACTTTGAGTTTTATTGCTTGTGAAATATGATATGCTCTATAAATAAAACTTGATTTAACTGCAGTTTCCATTCGTATCCGGCCCAAGCTTTCTCACCTGCTCCTGGGTTGCGGCGATCCCGTCTTCGGCTCCTCTCCGTTCACCGGTACCTTCTCCTGTTCCTCCTCTGGATGCTGCACCTCCAGGTGGATGTGGGTGGGGGAGGAGGGGCAGGGGGAGGCGGCAGAGGAGCCGTGGGCAGGTGAGTCCTGGGCGGACGAAGAGGAGGACGAGGAAGAGGACGAAGAGGAGGTTGAAGAAGAGGAGGAGGAGGAGGATGAAGATGAGGAGGTGGATCCCCTCTGACAGTCGTCCTCCGATAGATTTTCGGACCAGGTGGAGACCAGCTGCTGGAGGTCGCTGATCCTTTCCAAAACGCTGTCCAGAGCTGAGAAAACGTCTTCACCCCCCAACAGCTGACTCACCTGAGAGAGTAAACAAAAACAAACAAAAAAAACTTATATAACATTTATATAACATGCTTATTCTCACCCAACCGGATGAAACCCGACTGTGGAGGTGGACAGGACACGCTGTGTTAGTTTAAATGGGAGCTAGCTAACTACAGATTTTGACATTTTTCAATAACCACAAATAGAGTTTTGTATATCTTGCTTTGCTTGACAGAGAAAATGGAAGAACATTTTTAAATTGTTTTTTAAACTTTTGGCTAAGGACAAAAAAAAAAAAAAACAAAAAACAAAAGAACCCCCAAGCAAAATCAATACAGCATCATCAACGAATAAAACAACACGAAAGAGGATTTTCACTTCAGCTGAATGACTCAGCAGATTTTAGGAGTTCATAGTCATACATCAGTTTTAGATGAAGGGTGTTAGTCAATTTCTCCAGGGATCAGAGGTAAAATCGGGTTCCTTAAAAGCCATTACCTAATTACTTCTACCATATTTTATGTCAACATTTATGCCCATGGCTGCCATCTCTTTGTCAAAGAGGCTTAAAACTTTATTCCAAATGGCTCATCTTCAACTCCACAATGAAACACGTCCGAAGAAAGATGATTAATGTAAATTGTCAGAGATTATTATATAGTTCCAATCTAAAATGGAATTTGATACGAGCGCTCATAAAATAATTTCCGGCTTTATGAGAAAACTCCATATGGAGCTTAGGTTGGCAGAATCAATATCCTCGATTGAATTACCTGTGTTTTTATAGACTTTCATTTGAGAGGTTTTCAGGGGATTTTATCCTTTCTTTAGCAGGAGAGCCAGGGAGAGAGACAGAGAGAGGCTCTTCCCTCTGTTGCCAGATTTTTTTAGTATGACGTCTGAATCTGAATTTGATTGGTGAAGCACTCTTTTTTTTTTTTTTTGCACAAAACAACCGTAATATATATTCCAGGATGATCCCTAACAGTGACTCATCCATTATTTCACCAAGTAATCACTTCTCTTTCAGCACTCTCTGACCTGACAAATCTCTCCATCCACAAAGTATTTTATCTTTTACTCGTATAAAAACATATAACCACAGTATATCTGGGCTCTTGAAGCCTCTCATCCAACAAAGTAATAGTGAAGAGTTCAGAACAGAGAGAGCAAACAACGAGCGTCATTTATTAAATTGATTGTTCTGATTCCAGTGTTTAGGATTTTCATTTGCTTAGTTAGCCATGACACATGTTAATATTATGTGTGTTTGTTAGATTTAGATGATCAAATAAGCTATTTTAAAGAGCACAAACAGTCCTTTAAGGCCCCTTTCAAAGGGATCAGGACATATGACATGTCATCCTGCTACATCTAAACTTGAAAATGTATTTAGTACTTGAAAGTTAGAAAAAAACTTCCTTGACTTTGTACTATCGATCTGATTTAATAAATAGTTCAAATGGGGATAATGGCACTCATCCATTTTCTCCTCAAGGGCATCTATGGTGTTGCAAATGCATGAAAAAGTGTTGTGAAGCGGTTGTGTGAAGAATGAAAAAGGAGATGTTAACACCTTTCACTTCCGTAACTTTCACACCTCCACACCTCCAACAAAGTTGTAATTCTCCCATGTTTCAAACGCTGTTAGACAATCTGACAAACACTTTATTCGAAGCACACTGACCGGACTGAAAATATCAGAAAGTAAATTTCAGAGAAATTGATTCCCCCCTGAATAAAATATAAATATCAGTTGACCCACCTCTGACTCCTCACCCATCCGTTCTGCATCGCTGACACTTCCACCGCTGCCGCCTTCACTCTCAGACAGCTGCTGGTCGTCCGGCACGTTGTCATAGATACTCAGTCGGTGGTCCAGAGCAGCGAGCGGACTGGGGGCCGCGACCTCGCAGGAGGACGAGGGGTCACCGGCCAATGAGGACATGCCGCGGCGGCAACTGTGTCGCCCCCGGTAACCGTGGAAGCTCCCCGTCCTCCAGTTGACGGATGTGCTGTCGATGATGGGGGACAGGATGGCGTGTTTGTGAGCCAGAGAGGTGGGGAAGGTCCCCGGTTTGTGTCCGTGGGGGATCTGGAAGACCAGACTCTCGTGGCTGCTGTTGTTGTTGTTGTTGATCTGGTTCCTGTAGTCCTGAGAGGGTGAATAAATGAGTGAAGGTTTGAAGGAAAGGAAAAGAAAATGTACAGAAAGAATAATAATCATTATTAACAATAGTCAGTGAACCACCAGCTGTATTTTAGCATTTTATTCATTACGTCCAAAGATCTGATGTGTTAAATTTCAATGCCAGATGTAATGACTTTGAATGGGTTTAAGACAGGACAAAAGCTGTTTCTATTCAGTAAAATCTGTACATATTAAAGTGTATGAATGCAGGTCTGCAGCTACAGTGGTCTTGTAATTGAAGCCTGTTGAAAATCTTGGTAAATAGGTATTTCACTTTTATAACCCTTAGATCTGGGCTTTGAGAAAACCCCTTTAATCATCGTCATTACACAAGAAATCTACAGTACGTATGGTTGAAAGCTGAACTGGGAAATGTGTTTAATATCAGTGATGGATGTTTGTTTTTGTTTTTGTCTGAGTCTGTTTGAGTGTTTCTTGTCCTGTCATACTTCCGTCTGGTGACGTGACAGTGGACTGACCTCTGTTCCTGCGTGGTTCTGGTTGTTGTGGGTCGTTCCGCCTCCGACCCCGACGCCGCTGTTGGAGCGTTTGCAGTTGCTCCTGACCCGGGTGACCGGGCTGGGCGTGCTGACGGTGCTGCTGCTCTCTGAGTGGCTGTTACTGCTGCTGCTGCTGATGGTGTGCGGGGACGAGGGCGAGGAGGACGCCCGGCTGTTGGGTCGAACCTGCAGGCTGGAGACATTCAGGAGAGTGTAGCTCTACGGTTATTAGAGTTGCACTTGGAAAAACAAGACAAGAAAAAGACCTTTAACAGCCAGATTTTCTAAGTTTTTTAAAAGATTATCAATCCTCACCTTGATGGGCAATGCAGCCTCTCCATCCTCTCATCCTCCTGGACCAGTAGCGGCCTGCTGACAGGGTGCCGGGCCTGACTCCTGCTGTCGTTCCCTCCACTGTGAGAAGGGAGAAGCCCAGTCGTCCCCCTCAGCCTCAGTTTCTCCATCTTCCTCAGCAGACTGGTGCCCTTCTTCCTGGGCGGTTTGTCCGGGAAGCAGCCTTCGGTCTCTGGGATCATGGTGGACGATCTGCCCGGGGAGGGGGGTCCGCTGAACGAGGTGTCCATGGACGGTGTCTTGTTGGTGGAGGAGCAGCGGGAGGAGCTCCTGCTGGTCTCCTGGTCGTCCGTGGTGCTGGTGGTGGCTGCGACGGCGGCGGCTGTCTGGCTCTTGCGCTGGTGTCCGTCGTGGCCTTCGCTCTCAGTGCTGCTGGAGCTGTGGATGGAGCAGACGTCATGGCGGTCGTCACACAGAGACACGTCCTGGGGCCCGGTGGGGCTGTCGGACAAGCGAAGGAAGCCCATGGTTGGGTCGAGGCGTCGCCATCGTCGGGTCCGCCTGTCGTAGGTCCAGTTGGGGCTGATGGCGCAGAAGTCTTCTTCGTCACAGTCGTCTCCCTGGATGAAGAAGGAAGGTTTAGAAATGCAGACAGACTCTGAATATGACGCACAAATGTTGAAACAGAACACACAGTGATACCAGTTTATGCAGACAGACATGTAGGCATGAAGAACTCAAACACAAACACTCAAACAAACACAGAGGCCTGAAATACACATGAAACACACAAAGATAGTTTCAATAATTTAGAGAAAAACCAGCAGATTATCTACAGTTTGTGGGGCAACTTTATATTTAGAATTTAAAATACAGCTGGATTGTTGTGAGTATAAAATATTTATTGTGGAGGACTTAAAGGGGCAATTCACTGATTTTATATTTAAAGATCAGTATATATTTAAAGTTAACTCTTAAGTGTTTTTACAAGGGTCCAAAAATGTGTTGCTTTTGGTTTGTATTATGGGAAGTGTAGGGTTTTTGGCCCTTGGCTCGGCCCTCTACCCCAAATTTATAGAGGCACTAACTGGCTTGAAAAGTAACTTATAAATCTTTACACTTCATTTGTTAATTTGTGTCATATAAAGTCCTAAAGATCTTATTTTGTCAAGAGAAAGACAACATTTGCTCCACCACCTCTTCACTGCAGCATGCAGCCTGACTGATCATATTGCAATTAATTAATGTAAAGGTCTAAAACTGAAGACCTGGTTGATCTTTCAACCATTCAGCCTCGTCTCATCCTCTCTTTCTTTTCTTGGGCATCACTTTCTCTTGGAGAGAGAAAGTACTGAGGAGGAGGAGGATCGATCAGTCAAAATCGAGTGACACTTAATGTTGAGATTTCACAGTACGTCGCCCCCCGCGGCTGCAAACTCCTTCGATGCGAGAGTCCCCGCTGTGTTCGAGTTTCTCGGTGTTTCCTCTCAACACTCACCCTGCGTTTTGATCTCCGCGGCTCCAGCCTCATTTCCACGCATTTGTTTAAAGTGCTTAATCTCCTGAAAGACGAAGAGGAGAGGAAAATGGATGGCAGTCAGAAGGAGAGCTAATAACTGTGACACGTTATAATAATAATAAAAAAAACGGTGCTATATCACATAATTTCATCATTTATCATCATTATACCACATGTACTTTGTCAAGAGTTTCTTATGCGGATGTAAAGTTATGTTTCACAATGAAGTCGTCACTGTCTGAAATAAACTTTGGATCATCGGACAATCAGTAAAGAAAAAAACATCCCATATGTACTACAGCAGTGCAGCCTTTCACACACACAACCTTGAAATCATCAGTATGGCATCATCAGAGTCAGTTTAGCTGTAGGTGTTAAGTTAAAGGGCGTCCACTCATTTAGAGATTCATCTGATACCAGCACACTCCTTCAGACTCAGGAGAAAGGTGCTAATCCAAGACAACAGCAATGCAACCCAGAGGTCACTGACCACAGTGTGAAGAAAAGACTGTGTCTGCTGTGTGGTACAATTAAATGCTGTTCGTGACATTGTGTCCACATGTGGAGATTATCTGCATGAGCGTGTTACCTGCAGAGTGAATCAAGGGCGTCTTTATCCAGGAAGTGGTGATCGCGCTTCGCCCACTCAATGTCGACGGGGAACCTGCAGTCTGACGCAGAAAACGAGACAAATGAAACAATGAGACGCCGCCTGAGACATCATTTGGATTTAGTCTGTATCGTCTGTGAGTTGACTCTGCGGGGTGTGCGGCACTGACAGCCTCATATTTACCTTTGAATAATTGCACATACTGAGGGAAACCGGCCGCTCGCAGCCAATCACAGGCCTCCTTGGCTTCAATCTCTGCAAACAGCGAGAAGGAAAACAGCATTTGATTCAATTAAAATCATTTCATGCTCCGCCCGCTTTAAGAGGGCAAATATTTGCACTTAATCAGTCGTCTGTTTATGAAGTTTAATTACATTTGCATTTGGGTAAAAAAAAAAAACATTGAGGGAGAAAAACTGGAAGCACATACAGGCTATTAATTATCTGTGACTCTTGGAAGAGGCCATTTTAATTACTGTTAATTGGCAGAGTGAAGGGATGGGAGCTTCTGAGAGAGAAGGAAGATTTTTTTTTCTTCTTTCCCTCCTTCATCTTCTACCCAACTGGCTCATGTCAGCCTCTGAGGTTTTTGCCATGCATAGGCGGATCCATGATGCTCTCACATGATGCTAATGGCTGGATTTATAGGTGTGTTGTGAAAGAAAAAGAAAAACAAAGGCTTGCATGTTTCTTGTGGACATAAAATGAACATTCAGAGCTTTGTACCAGAGCTGCGATATAATCATAATGTACCCTAAACCCAGAAGCCCACACGCCTCTGTCTTTCTCCCGGAGCATCAAAGAAGAGATTAGCCACCATCTGGCCACAGTGTGCAAACCTTAATTTCAACAAAAATAAAGGAAAATTTGGTTCTTTTTATCGCCTCGACTGTGGTATTTGAAGCACTATCTGCTATGTTTGCTATTTGTTCCAACCTGGGCAGATGAAGAGAAAGAACAAACAGACGGATGACAAAAGAGAAGGAAAGATAGAAACTAAACTAAACCGGGCCTGTTGAAAAAGAGGAAAAACAATGTTCACAGTTCACAGTATGATCCAGTCAGCTGGGAGCCACGTAATCTGACAGGACGTTTCCCAACAACGCCTCTAATTTCAGTCGAATGTTGCCGTAAGAGACGTCTGACGAGGCCTGAAGTTTTGCCACTACTTCCACAAATACGCCTCCTCTCCTACGAAAATATGGAAAAAATGTAATGCACAAAGCCGTGAAATTATTTTAGTTTATATTTCCTTACAGAAAAGGTGAGGAAGATTAACATTTTACAACTACAACAACATTTCATTATCATTATGGCTTGTAATCTCAACCAATTTGTACTGTTAAGTGATTAAAAAATGTTTTCACGCCAAATTCATATCTTTTCTCCCGCATAAAAGCACATTCAATCCTTATTTTTGTCAAGTGTTTGAGTCAACCTGTGAGTTGTTGTTGCAGTTTTGACAGGTTTAAATTAATGCTCCTCTGCACTCCTTCTTGTTCATGTGGCAGCCATTTTATCACACCCGCTAAAAAGGAACGCACTCTCACACTTGACATAACGCCCCAGGATACACTTATGATGAGTGCGTACACCTTAAATGCCGTAATCAACACTTCCTCGCTTAGCAATGTTAAAGATCAGCGCAGGCAGACAATTAACCTCCACTGCAGTCGAGTATCTTTTGTGGAGACTCAAAGTATTAATAGAAAAAGCTGGGCGGAAAACTACAATGAGAAACTTTCTCACTCGGAGCATGAAAAAACTTCCTCGATCCAGGATGTTTACAATGAGGAGCCACAGAAATCATTTTCTCAGTCTGGCAGCGCAGCTCAGAGGAGGATTTGGATTCTCTGAGAGGTCTGAAAATATTTGTCCACCACAGCCTCCCCTGAAATGTTAAACCTGCTCCCTCTCCATGCATATGAGGCCTGTCGCGGTTAAAATACTGCCAAGGGCATTTCTTGTTTTCATATTCAGACAGCATGAAATATGGCCGACATTAGTCTCCACTAAAGAACAACAACAGCAGTTTGCCCGTGACTGATCGCTTCTTCAAACACTTCTTGTCTGCTGGCTGTTTTTTTTTTTTTTACTGCCTGCTTACTCGCTTCGTCGGGGATGAAGGAAAGGCACCTAATTCACGTCTTATTTTCTGTTGTGACTTCTCAAAGGTTTGCCTGAAATTCACTCGACAGCAGGATGGAAACTTGGCTTGTGATGTGGTCTCGCTGCTTCCACCAGAAAGAGCCCCCGGGGGTCAGCAGAGCGGCGCGACACAAAGCAGATGGCCCAGATATGTAAACACTGGTGGGAAATTCAGCGAATGTGGAAATCGTCAAAGTGATGTGGAGGAAGACAGCAGCGAACTGACTCCAAGTGAGGAGCAGGAGAAAGAAATTTTAAAAAACAAAACAAAACAAAACTGAATGGTAAGAAAACAGAGGAATTAGCGTAAGCGTGTTTATCCCGACCCCTCGAATGTCCTGCTGGTTAAACATCTGAGTGCAGAGCCGATTTTCCGGCGTCACGATGGAGATGTGACATTTGAGATAGAAAAGGGATCAAGTGTGCTTGCAGAGCGGCGCTCTCACATGTCCGAGAGAGGATCTGTAAATCCGGGGATACGCGGCTCTACCAGAGTTAGAGCCCTGAACTTAGCGAAGCACCCACACCGCTTTTTCTTTTCTTTTCTTTTTTTTCACTCACGACATTGAAAATACAGCCTGTTATACTGCAACCTCCCAGGGTCACAAGTTTAAAGCTCTTGTCGTTTAAACCAGTTTTCCACTTCAAATAGGTCTAATATTCTGCTTTAAGGCGGCCGTGGCTTACAGACGGAGCTTCTGTTGGAAATTTTTGAGGTTGCGGCGCTTGTGCCTGCAGGGAAATGTGAGCTGGGGAAGTGAATGGTTATTAGTATTAGAATTATCTTGGAATCCTTGAGTAAAGCGTTCAAACCCAAATCACTCCAGAGCAGCTGCGGATACAAAAAATTTGGATTGCACTGTAGGTAGGACTGAGATACGAACGTGCTGAAGTTGAGAAGAATCGGTTTGTTTTCTCCTCTACGAGCTGTTTGGATGTTCAAGCTTCAGAGGCGGCAAGACAAATGAGACATCGGTGTAAAAATCCTACAAGCCAAGACGGTTGAACCACACGCAGCGAGTTTGTATTTGCCAATCCTTCTGCCTGTGACTGCCCGAAAACCACTGTTTATTTCAAAAAGAATTTTTTTGCCTTTTCATTTAGACCAGTGGTTTTAGTCTGGCTCCTCTCAGACCAACCCTTAAAAAGCTTCAGTTTACTTACTTAGTTTCGCTCAATTCATGATTGTGTTATTTAATCCCACAGACACACAGCAAGATAGGTTAATATTACTGTTTGACAGCACTTCAGAGTATGCTAAATACATGAAAAAGGTCTGACTTTAGGCACCTATTAGTTTCTCACACACATTGATGCTGTTCTGTGTGGTCTCATTTGTCCTTTTGATAACTAATGTAGTAACTAATGTAATTTTCTTTTTCACTCCCATTCACTGAGCTTCCTCTGAAACTGTTTGGAGCCTCTCTGGGGAGACCCGCCTTCCACTTTTAATACCTCTGCTCTGGACTTTAAAGGATATTCTCTGACTTTCACTCAGCCCCACGCCTGTTCATTTATACCCATGATGCACATGGTGAAACATATGTCATAAATATGTAGTTTCACAGGTTAAACATGTCAAATCAATTTCTAATGTAGCTGAAAACTATCAAAGACTATTTTCAGGGTTATGTACATTTCTGTGGCTTTTTTTTAAGCACAAGACTGATGTAGAGGAAAGAAAAGGGGAAAACACATTTCTCAAAAGCAATACTGGAAAAGAATACACTCCTGCTTTTTCTTCCAATACACTTTTCTCTCTTGCATTTTCCTCACATTATCAAAACAAACCTTGTGTATAATGCATCCACAAAAACACGATTCAATGTCAGAGTACAACCAACAGTCAAACTTAAAGGCAGCAGGCCTCCCCAGCTAGTCCGTGCCTGCTGAAAGGATAACACACAGTAGGTCAATAAGTCTTAATGCTTTCTTAGATTATTTGTCCTCAGTTAATTAAACACCACCTCCCCTTTGTTTCTTTGCTTAATTAAACTTGGTTTAACAGTGATAATGCCCCTTTGAAGTGTATTGATACAGGAAAACTGTGGATTTGGTGGCACATTTTGCATTTTAGAAACCTTCTGCTCAGTTGTGTCTCATCTTCTTAGATAATATTGATTAAATCTTACGTGTATTGTATTCATGGATGCATTTTTCTCTGCACACGATACTTCCTCGACTGTTAACTGTGCACAGCTTCGGTAAATGACATGAGAGCAGCCGAATACGTGTGCAGAAAATCAATTCATATGCAGCCAATGTCTTTGGAGACAATAAGTCATTTCAGTGAGACGTGGGCAAACACGTTCTGTTCTCAGAGAAACAGGAAGACAGTGAGAGGAAAGTGCTCGGTCAAAGGCTCGAGAGGGACCCCAATGCATGTTTGACCTAATTTCCACATAAATTATGAGCCCAGCGAGGAACTGAACACTCACACCTGTCAGAAACAGCGGTAAACGTATCACTATGTACGTTTGGTCACCGACTTTGACCGCCACATCCAGGGGCCCCTCTCTGCTCGGCTCGGTCTTTATGTAAGCGATGGTATCGGCTGGGCTCCCGTTTCAGTGGGACCTCAGCAGGCAAAGGCCTCTTCCCTTTCCAAATGACTCTGCCGCTAAGGAAGTTGTGATTTGGCCCCTCTGGGCTCTGATAAGAGATCTGGATGCGTGATAAGGGCGGCTCCTCCCTGCTAGCGCCAGGAAGCTGGACAGCGTGTGTCTGGATGCTGAGAGGACGGCGGGGTTACGTGCTCGGTGGACCGTTTGTGTTTGGGTGTTTATGCTTCTCTGAACACCAAAGCTTTAACCCGGAATAACAGAATGAGGGCTTGCCAGAAATTAGTGTTTAAGTTTTTCTGTCTCTGCAAATTATTTAGAGAGAAAAGGACTGTGAAACGTTAAAAACAACATGGACTCAACGTCTCGTTTTGACCTACTCTGTTCATCTTGAGGGTGATTACAGCGTGCTTTTCTGTCTGATTACAACATTATCTTCAACACATGACTGATCATCATTACATCAGTTATCAGTCAGCAAGAGTCAGTACCTGAGCTGAGCTGATCTTTCCCTCAATATTTAACTTATACTTGGGGGCTTTCACGCCACTTTCAGTCCTGGCTAAATGCCCGCGTGTCTGGTGGGGATAAAGTGCAGCCGCTGCTTCTCTTGCAGCTCATGGAGAAACTGGGGAGAGTCTCACAGGGCAGGAGAGGTGTGGTTGAAGATCAGAGGTATGTCAGCTGCCAAAACAGCAAATGATGACTTCCTCTTTACCATTTGCCATGTCTCTGAAGATATTCCCCTGTCAGTGCAGTCAGCTCAGAGAGGGGAAGTTTAAGACGTCTGCGGTCACTGAGGGCCGGATGGGCGAATACCAAAAATCTATTCTGGGACCCGCTGTGTGTTTGAGTGTGTGTGTTTACAATGCAGCAATTAGTCATTCCT
>JBAJHX010000067.1:18090469-18104537 GCA_037176925.1 Amniataba percoides | reverse complement strand
GCTTCTGTCGAGGCAATTTTAGTGATGGATCTTTGAGTGATATCCTGTAAAACTCCTGCCAGCACAAGTGAATTTATTTGGATTATTTGGAGGAAACATGGTTTGTAGATTTGCATGCTTGCCACTGAGTAAATGATCTCAAACCTCAATCTGTGACCGGCTCCTAGAAGGCGATCGATTACGGTTGTGTAGAAAGCTTTAAATAATAAATGAAGTAACTCGCTGTGAGAACTCGAGACTGAAGACAGGAGAAATGAAGCAGCATTAAATACATAAAGCCACAGAAGTAAAAATATTACAGTGTGACATTTCTGTTTTTCTGTGCACATAATCAATGGCTTATTCACAACACCCGCTTGTGTTTGTAAGTGTAACAGAGGAATTTCCTGGGCAGGATTCAACTTCCCGTCTTCACCAGATGATTGGGTGGGTTAGCCCTTCCCACATGCTATACATAATAATAATAATGATGATGAGTTATTTAAAAAGGTCTGACAGGTCTTTTAGTTGTACTGATAATCAGTGTAATTGAACGACAAGCAAAGTGATTTTTAAATACAGTGAATTATGCGGTTTTGTGGATTTCATGCTCATCAACATGACACGTTTGTAATGATGGAGCACTCCGTGGGGGTGAAAAGGTTAAAGTCCTTCATGTTGATTGGAAATGACTGAGCTATTAAAGACAATTTACTCCTACTGATTGTCCTGAGTCATCCCTGTTTACGGGAGGACTATAGATCTCTGGGAAAAAAAAGCTAATGCAGCCACTTCTTGCTTTGTTCCTGTTAAAATAACAAAGCACTTGAGCTCTGACCAATGGGAACTGTTTTAAAAATTCAACCTTGGCAACATTTAGACTTGTTTTTTCCTTAAAAAGCACCTGGTGAATATTGTGTTGAGGGGAAAGTAAACTGAGCATGCGTGTTCAGAAGACTTCTGAGATGTTTGCTCTGCACACATCTGATGCCTGCCACACATGTCATCAGCCTATGGAGCCATTTCATCTTTAAAGACAAACACGAAAGGCCACAGTCAACCAGAGGAAATCATTGCAAACAAAAAATTCAATTAATCCAACAACAGGAAACACGCTCTGGAATTTAATTTCAGGCCAAAAGGCATCTCACCACTAATTTGTGTGTATTTCTTTGCAGAGTGAAGCCCGATCTATCGTTGGTGCTTCATCTAACAAGAGATGATCTTAACCGACCCTGACAGGGAGAAATTCCACAGTTAATATGGAAAAAGTCAGAAGGGCCACTGTGACGGTGATCCTGATGCCTGCCTATTGTCACTGTGAAGTAAAAGGGGGAGAAAATAGTTCCTTCAACGCAAGCGATGGACTCAGCAGCTGCTGTGAAGCATCAGAGTCCGAGTCAGGTTACATTCCTCCAACTCCGGGAGATTAAGTGATAACAGAGTGGGCTGGAAGCAGCACTTTCACCTGTTCGTCATGCACGGCTCGCCGAAGGCCAACTTCTCTGACAGATTATCATGATCATGAAAGTGAAATCCAAGAGGTCCAAGAGGACAGGAAAGTGGAAAGTATATTTCTGCTTATTCTTCTGATTTATGTCAAATCTCTGCTCTTTAAAAAAAAAAACAGGTTTTAGTTGAACCATTGGATGTAAGAAATTAGCAATGAGGACATTTTAGGAGTAGTTTTTAACTTTTAAGCATTCAAACCACATAGGTTGAGAAATGCCTCACTAAACTACAGATTTCTGTGAGGAGAGAGATCATAAATAAAGACATCTCCTAGACATGCTCATATTCAGACAAGTTGTCATCCTTGTCTTTTATAATGCTTGAAGAGTAACGTTCTCCCTCACAGAAACGTCAGTATGTCTTAATATACATGTTGGAAAACTGCAATCCAGCACTGACTTTCTGTGAGGCACGCTCTGTCCGTGTGGACTGATCACAGATCTGAAGTGTGCCGGTTCATCAGAAAGTCGTCCAAATTTCCTCGGCCGTTTACAACTCTGCCTGATTCTGTGTCGAGCTTCATCTCAAGCAAGGCGAGGCAGTAATATTCATATTGCACACTTCATTTAATCATCAGCAAGTCAATTAATCAAGACACAAACAATTTCACCTAATATGTTTTCTTTGGGAATTTTTCCCCACTCAAAAAATAGTCATGGCTGGTTTCAGGCTTTTGTGTTCATTAATTGGCTTTTGTCTTTCGTCATGTTCATTTAAACAAAAGCCTTTGGGTACCATACCATCGCGGTATTATTTTGTTATTTGTATTCTAATGTGCTGTAATATGATTTCAGACTTCTCATGAAATTTTATGAGAGTGAGCTGCGCACACACACACACACACACACACACACACACACACAGAGTATGACTTGGCTCGTCCTCAGCTGGCAGGTACAGCTGCATTAGCTCATATGTAGGTACGGTCTAATCATTCCTGCATGCTGTTGCCCTCCGTTGCTAACAACACTGTCTGCCCTGAGCCTCGGTGCCAGTGGAAAGATGGCTTTACTGAGTTCGGATAAACACTCTCAGGTTACCGTGAAGCAAATTGAAGGAACTACAGGGGTATTTCGTAGAAACAGATACGACACAGCCCAGAAGCGTGCTGCTGGGCAGAAAACCAGCTGTCACCAAGCCAAGCCAAACGAAACCACACGGAGAGGGGATATATTTCTTTCATTTCATGTCATTTCTTTAATCTTGAAGCGCTTCACCTGACGTGTTCTCGGTCCAAAATGAACTTTTCAGTCCACCTGCCAATGGCTACTCGAGTTTAACCTGCCAAAAAGTTCTTTTTACCTGCCAGATTAAATAAGATGAACTTCTGGAAAATGTTGACTTTTCCTGTAATCAGTTTTGCTCTGCACACTCCATCATTCTGACCCAGTATAATTTCGTACAACACGATGTCTTACAAAGCAAATACAATATGTGCCCCTTCCAGAGAAAGTGAGAGAAATACTTGAACTAATCGGTAAAGGGTTTTATAGCCAGAGGCAGCTCACAGATTCGGCTTCACTCGCTGTGGTCTGGGAAGGCTCACTTAGTCATTTGTTGAATTTAGGCGATGTCAGTGGGAAATATCCAAAACGACTCTGTAAGCAATTGGGCTGGCCTTTAACCATTATTACATTTAGGCTGTACAGCAGCTGATTGAAAGGTTATATAATTTCTGTGACATCAAAACTTTCCTAAAGCAGAGTGCACAATTTGCTTGACTTGTACTGTTTTTTTTTTCTTTTAAATCCAACTATGGCAGCTATGATGGAAGAAATCTGAAAATGTTTCAGTGAATTTCCACTTGATTATCCAACTAAAATGAATAAAAAACAGGTCGTCCACTTGTTGACATGAATCGAATAGCTTCTTTTGGTTCAGTTCAAAGATTTGTAGTCACGCAAATATAGTTTTTTTTTCTGAACTGAGAGTTGGTCACCGTTCAAATATGCATCAGTACCTCAGACAGCAGATGAATCACCGTTCATGGCACGGCTTCATTCACCAACACTCATTCCTGATTCAGGGTTCACTGCTTATATCAGCATCACCACACTCTGGCTGTTTCTGGTTTTCAAAGCCATTTAGCAAGGCGTTAAATGAGGGAGAAAAATACGGTGTGTCATGGCAGAACTGACAGTGAGGAGCTGAACTGCTAAAAGCTCCTGATTCTGCTGGTGACGATGGCGATTCGGCGTAGTCGGCTCATTTTGAAGTTACGCGTGATGACCATCTCTGATTCAGCAGGCAGTTCAGATGCAAAGTAACCTCACCAGTTTTCAGTCACTGTGATGTGAAAGATCAGCGTCAGATAGCTTAGTTTAGGGAAATTCCAACTTCTGAAATTCATGTACGGTAATCAACATGAGATAATCCACAATACCACATATGCTCAAACAATCTGCCCAATATGATTCAGAGTGTGTTTCTTTCTCTGAGAAACCATCTTTGGCTAAATTACAGTGTGTGACTGAACATTAGCCAAACTTGGGAATCTTCTAACTGAATAGTTTCTTCATTTCTCTTGGAAAATCAGTGGGTGCTTTTACCAAACAGCCAAAAGTGTCATTTTCCTTTTGCGAAATTGCAGCGCTTAAGTTTCACTACCTTCATTACCTTTAAATATTAGATTCACATCTAAGGCTGCTACCTGAATGTTTTGGACATTGTCCTTTGCTGAAAGAGGCAGCTCGATAAAAGATAAATACAGAAGAAATTGGTTAATCTTGGGAACCAGATCCACAGCAAAACAAAAGAGACAGAGAAGTTATTAATCAAGCATCAATCATGTAGAAAAGAAACAACTGCAGCTGTGAGACTGAAGCTCATTAACTATCAGAGGAAAAACAAACACCTGCGTGGCCCCTCGGTGAGTCCAGACACTGACAGCAGCATTTTAAAAAAGGTCCATTGATCACATGAATCCATCAAAACATATTTGTTAAAGCAGAATTAATGAACATCGGTTTGCAGTTCAGTTAACTCGCTGTGACCTGTTCACTCAGTCACAAATACATCTGAAAATTGAAGCCATAACATTGTTAGTGTGGCACAATTAAACCGCGTTTACCGCTCACAGCTCCTCATAACCTCCTTCACACATTCACTGACACACAACACGACGACTTATGCAACGGGAGCGCAAATGATGTGAGGTTCACAGATGTTACTGTCGAGAGCGAAAAGACAAAAATAAAATCAGAGCTGCAGATGTCGGGTCACAGATTTCAGAATAAAGGCAGCTATTTTGGAATAATTTACATGTGATTTTCATACAGGAGTGCATTAGCGTGCCGACAGGTACACATTTTAACGCTTCCAGACACAAACTTTCATCGCACATCATCAAGTTTGAATGTTTGCACGGTTTTCTTTGGTAGGTGATCAGTTCAGATCACATTTTAAAAGGAGCCCACGCACATTCAGAGTGATTCCTACGCTCTTCCTGCCAGAGAGAAAGCTTTTATTCCACCAGAGTTCAAAGCCGCGCGCGTGATGTTTTCAGGCCCACGGCCTTCAAACAATAAAGAGCTCTCAGTTGATACTGGAGTGGCTTCAAATTCCTTTTCTGCCTCATGAATCAAGAACAAACCCATTACATGTTGGTTAAAGATGCAGATATGTATTGTATTAACACAAGAATCTGTGGAAGACTGGAGGCGACACATGAGTCCAGCTACTTGTGCACCTCTTATGATGTAAAGTATTTTTTCAGTTAATTCAGCAAACTATCAGAAGAGACTTTTCTAAGTAGCCCAGCAGCTATATTCAGTCTAATCAAGGCGCAATCAGGTTCTCATTAAATGCCACTCGTTAAGCTACTTAACCAATCATTTTCTTAATGAATGTCATCAAGCACCAATTGTCAGTTGTCATCAAAAAGAAAACAGGCAGAACTGAGAGGCTAAGACTCTCATTATCTCGCTGTCTGTCATGTAACGCGGCGTACGAAGTGAACACACACTCACTTGTGATCAACATGCTTCTGAGGTCTGAAGTGTCGGATGGAGGAAACTTCAACAAACTCCCATGTCACCCTCCAGGACGGATGTAGATTCAGAAAGAGAGACGGTTTAGAGATTTAAATCCGAGTGGGAAAGTCATATATCCAGTGTTGTAATGGTGGAGTAAAGTCCAGTTGCACTGGGCATGTTGGGCATCATGTTAATGAAGTCATTGTTAAAGATTTCCCCTTTCCCCTGCCACTCCCCTTCCTCTGGCCTGGACCGGACCATCTGAACACCAGGGGAAGAGGGGAAGAGAGGAGGAGGGGAGGGGGGAATCCTAAAAATAACCCAAGGGAAAGGCTTCATGAGCGCCTGCTCCAGGAGACGGAGCTTACTTTGAATTTCTCTCGCTGTATGAGGCATGGAAGAAGTCGCGGACAGGCCACTCCAATCTGAGAGATAAAATCTGTAAAAGCTGTGAGTTGTTGACCCTCCCTGGAAAGAAATGACGGATCCCAGAGTGAGCTGGCTGCTCACTTTGTACAGGAGAGACTGCAGATTTTCACAGGGCAGGAGCTGTCTGTGAGGCTGACATAGTTAAAATACAAATACAATAACTTAAAAAAGGCCATTCACCCAATCAGAAATTCCACTTTGCCTCAAATGAGGTCTGCAGTGAAGCTCATGATACAGATCAATATTCTCCTCCGCTCGGGCCCCTGCGTTGCAACCCTCAAATGATGAAATGACAAAGAAAAAGGAGTGAGGAAATTGACAAGATTCCCTCCCTTTTTTCGAGATTGAATACCTTCCCCCGGCTCCGATCTCTGACCTTCGTAAAGCTGTTTGGTGGCGAGGGGGGGGGGCTCAGAAAAAGAGCCACTTCAGACGAAATGAAAGACGGATATCCGACTGAGCAAATTACTCAACGCAAGGAGGATAAAGTCCTTGCCGTGCCCTAATAGTCTGTAGTTCTTCAAGGTTTCATCTTGGCTCAGTCCAAGGTATACCATTAGCGTTAATGGCCTTCCATTTAACGCGTAGGTGTTTGATTATGGGATTTTAAATGTGAGTAACTCCCTCAGAGGAGAGGAGAGGAAAGGAGAGGAGAGCGGCCTGCATGCTCCGCTACATTAATTCACAAGTGGAGGAGGAAAAAGTGGGAGTATGTAAACAACTAATGGACTTTTTCACAGTCTGCCGAGAGTCACAGAACAAGAAGAGGAAGAGTAGAGAGAGAGAGAGAGAGAGAGAGAGAGAGAGAGAAAATAGGTTGAAACTTCTTTTCTTCTCTTTGGCAACATTTCTGAGAAGATTTCAGAGGCTTGATTTGTTTTTTTATATGCAAAAACCTGTTCAGGGGGCTCACTGCCATTAGCGATCGGTCAGCGATCCAATTGCCAATTGCCCTTATTTTACCTGAATCATTATAATGTGCTGCGTGTGAACAACCTCACTTCCTCCCGACAGCTGCTGCAGCTGTTCTGAACAGACCGAGCAGCAGGTTTCCCCTCAATCAGTTCAATTGCCTCCTTAATATTTACATCTGTGATTTATGGAAATGTGCGGGACGTTTGGGATGCAGGCCTCCCCAGCAGATCTCGCTCTGGAGGTTTTGCAGAGGGAAAATGTAGACGTTACAACAGAGAAACTTAAGACACACGACAGCAGGACTTGTTGTTCAAGCAGCTTAAAGAAAGAAAAAAAAACTCAATGTAAATATAGATGAAGTAGCATGATGTTTGAAGGGAGTGTCTTAAGGTAAAAATAAAAGGATTTCTGGGATAGAGTTAGATACAAAGACCGATAACACTCTCATATGTGTCTGACGTGTTAATATGAAGCTGCAGTTAGCTTAGCTTAGCACAAAGACTGGAAACAGGGGCAAGCAGCTAGCCTGGCTCTGTCCAAGCAAAATAAATTCCCCTTTAAGTGCCTCCAGAGCCCATTAATAAAGCACATTTTATCTATATTTTTCTAATCTGTATGAAAGTGTAAAAATTTCACTTGCTATTTTTACAGGAAAGGTATGTGCCGGCTGTTTGCTGCCTTAAAATGAAGATACGATGAGCTCTTTGTGATAAGGGTGGAAAAAACAAAGCGATGCCATTCAATATGTAAAGTTTAGAATAAAGTATGTTCTAATTATTCTTAAAGAAAACTGTATTATATATGTGTGTGTATATGTATGAGTGTATAAGTGTTTGTTTACGTGTTTGTTTAAGTGTGTGTGTGTGTGAGTCACCTTAACTTGAGTCCCCTTATTTCTGAAAACAAACCCACGCCCTCGATTAGTGCGGCTTTAATGTGAAAATTTCCCCGTCCTCTCTGGGCTTCTGAAGTCACACAAAGACATTATAAAAGTTTACAGACATTAAATAATTCACCACCAAGGACATTTGTTTTCCAACCTGTTTTATTGCTCTTTGATTTATTCATGTATTTATTCATTTGCTGGCAGTTAAGCCCTCATCCCAAAGTCACGCAGAGGAAAAGGCCTTCAGCCTCTGGAGCTGACAAGATGTCGACTGAAGAAATCGGGATTAAAGCGGAGCTCAGGGCCTGACCTCTGGCTCTGTTAACAAAAAGCCTTTCTCTCTCTCTTTTACTGTACATGTGGGTGTCTCTCTCCCCCTCTCTCTGCTGTGTATAAAGGTTACACAAGACTGCGTTTCCTTTTCCCAAGCAAGAGCCTCACGGGCGTCAGAAGAGGAAGAATCCAACAATACTCACAGCGGATGGGAGTTTCTGTGTGTGTGTGAGCAGTGTTTATGTGCAAAATGTGTCCTTTGCGTGTGTGTGTGTGAGTGTTTTGGTGTTTGAGGGAGGCAGCTACAGTACGTGAGGATGTAACGCGTCGTGTTTACCCTCACAAGCGTAGCCTCGCTTGCTGCTTGCGTGTGTGCTCCGGGGTGTGTGCATGTTTGAGTTTACTTTGTGTGCTTGTGGATATGAGTGTGTGTGTGTGTGTGTCTAATCTGAATGCAGCCTCGGAGGGCTTCGGGGCTGGTATTTCCGATGCAGCAGGACAGGAAGCGGCGTGCTCTCTTGAACCACGTCCCTCCCTCTGAACACAGCAGCACACAGTCTATAAGACCTATCTCTTCATCTGCATGGGAATTTGACTTTCTGTGTGCATCTACGACTCTACTCCATCATCAGTCCACGTTTCATGCTATTAACCAGCAAATTCGCTGTAAAGAAACATAGCTCACACCAAACAATTCACCACGTGGAAAAACACAGCGCTCCGAACGTGACTCACAGTTTCACCTTCATGTGAGAGCCGGCGTTGCCATATTAGGCTTCTCGTGTAATCAAGCCGCTGACGCACTTCGTCTGGAAGCAGAAGCGCTCAAAGATGCTGGAGGAAACCAGTGTTTTCAAGAATTAGCAGAGGGTGCCATCAGATTGTTCACTCTGCCCGCATGGGATGCCAAGAAAGTTGAGAGCTCTTCTCTCAGGTGATGCTGCTCAAGGATAACAAGAAATTGCACAAGACTCCCTCGAGGATTGCAGTCGAGATCTGATTCTGATTTGCAGGATCCACTGAAATCGTGCACCTTTAGAGCTTCTCCGTCACTTTTATCAACGCTGCCACATTTCGTATGCTTGTGATTTGTCTTTCCCTTAATTAACATGCGGATTATGTAGACCCTGATTAAATAGTTACTGCTGAAAGTTGTCACATCTTACTCTTTCGGTCACAATATCTCCATGGAGGATCATCTAACACAAAGTAAATGGGAAGAATGTTTTGCACGAGTTGGATTAAAATGAGAAAGGATATGTTGATAAGATATAAGATAAGATAAGATAAGATATTCGCAGAGGTATATAAGAAAAGGTTATATGCTTATATTTTAAACATATTCATTTTATTGTAATGCAGTCTATAATGCATGTCTTTTTCTGATGTCTTGTCTGATTATCTGAAACATGTTACTACTGGTCATTTGATTAAACATTTGTCTAAGTGGTGTTATGCCATAAAAAAACCTGCAGAGAGGAGATCAGTTGGGGTGATCGAGCACACAGTGTTTTATTTCAAACAGTAAAATAACTTGGCGAGCAATACGTGTCACCTAAACCTAACCAAACCTCAGCCATAGCATGGAAAATCTGAGGATGGACGTGATGATCTTTGCTGGAGCTGAGTAGTTTATTTGGGAAGGCACCGAAAAAGTGTGTATTTGTCGTTGAGGTATGAGGACACGTAAAGGGGAACCCACGGTGGGTGTAGATTGAGAACAAGAGGGATATCTGCGAACACTGGGGGGGATTTTCAGCGATCCCACCTAAGTCTGTTTCTGTTCGAAAAAAAAAGTCAGCGTCAGATTTCTTTAAAACGAAGCGGTGAAAATAGCACTGAGTGTTTTTTTTTTTCCTTGGCTGACTCTTTCATGGAAACAGGCTGGGGTAAATATATAAATCTCCGCTCTCTGAGCCCTGAGTTCTGTGTCTGCCAGCGTGACACACATCTGCACTGCCGTTTTGAATCAGAATGATGGCATTTGCTCCCCATAAACAAAGAATATTTGACTTAATTTACACAACACAGCAAATCCCCATCTGTCTCTCTGTGCAATTCAAATAACGACGTGGATCTTGCAGCCATCATTCCTGCTGAAAAAAGAAAAAACACAACAGCGGCTTCCTCGCGGGAATCAATGCCTCGATTAAACGCTTAGATCCCGCTTTCTTCTTTTAGGAGGTAAACATTTACATTTGGCTTCGCAGAGGCAGACCTCGACTCAAGCACCCTCCCACGGTCTTCACAATCAATTAATTGGATATCTGATTAGAGCTGCTCTTTATTAGCACTTAGGGATGATCTGGGAGGGTGAAGTAATGGGCCGTCCACACACAGTTCATTTGGAAAGTGTCTTTATGAGGGGTACACCTCCTAAAACCAGTGGTTGGATATGGTTGGCAGCAAACTAAACTGACTTTTTTGGGACTTGTCAGTATTATAATTCTGCTGTTTGTTTTTGCCAAATGATTCCTATCTGGATTCAGAGGAGTCTGGGGATTTGGGGGACTGAGATTTATGTCTTATTTTTTTGTCCCTGCAGTTTTATTTTTGCTGTTTGACACGGAAAGAAAATGTTTCTTTAAAATCTTTGGCTGTTTTTGAAGAAAAAAAGCGGCATGTCTTCCTGTGATACAAAACCCAACATGTTTATTTAAATTAACAATTAGCCAAGAGGGCAAAGTACAGTCATCTCTCCACAAGAAAAACAGCACAGAGGCCTTGAGTTCAGATATTCAGTTTTTATGTAAGAGAGTAGGACCTGGATTTAATGACAAAGAATGTAAAAAGCACAAATGTGTTTTAAGGAAGAAATGGTGCAATGCTGCAACAAGATATTCTAGCAGTGTCAGTAAACTTACATAAGGTTCGGGCCATGCAAGTGAATTAATTAGTTTTTTCCTTCCAAAAAGCAAAACAAATTAAATGGAGGGGTCACATGCATCCTCTCATCGGTAGATATGTAGCTGCTTCACCATTTTTTTCAGGATCTAGTCTCTTTGTGTCTCGATAATACCTGCGAGAAAAGGTGCCGCTTTCACCGAAACCTTGCCAACATAATCTCTTCTTTCTTTTCCAGCAGAAAACATTTTTAAAAAGACCCACATCACTCCAAGCAACACCCAGAAGGAGGAGAAGCACACCACTCTGAGTGTTTATTTTATTTTTTTTGTTTATTTCTACTCATTAAATAACTCCCTGTATTATGGAAAGGTTGCCAGCAGAGAGAGGAAACCAACGGCTGAGCAAAATCAAGTTAACAGCTGTTTTTTCACAGGGGTAGGTAGCGAGATGGTGGTCTTGATGTGTCGTAACCAGCATCTTCAAGTTCTTCAGTGTGTGTCTGCTGTTGTGCTTCTCTGGATGAAGAAACAACCAAACCGATCAGAGGTTTGTTACATCCGTGAGAAACAGCAACACAGAGAGTGACCTTAAAAATGATAAAAACCTTAATGTGCTCCTAGTAACTATGATCTGCATAGGTTGTAGTTTAATTCCTAACAAGGTACAGAGAGACCACAGGTTTGATTCCCTAAAACTTTACCTCCAATTAGCAATTACCTGGAGGTCGGTGAAGGATACTAGTTAGAAATACTAGAGAAGGTTGGTGGAGCAGCAGTATGAACCTTATATTTTGTTCTTCAGCAGGTAGAGGCAATTACAGTGGCGCATATCTAATTGGGTTTTCCAAATTGGGAGAAAGTAAATCTCAAAAAGACAAAAATAGAAAGTGAAGTTTGAAGCACCGACTGGTTCACTTAACTGATAGATGAAAACTGTTTGTTACAAAATGCCCATTCAGCTCCAGTGCTGTTGATATAACAAGCAGAAATGGCTGTTTGGGGATTTACTTGATGGATTGCTTTCTTCATGCCATCTTGTTATCTTCTTCTAGAGTTCATCCTTATTTCCATGCGAAAATCCAAACATTACCATACTGTCAGCCATGTTTTTGTTTTGATGAATAGCTGGCTGGAGAGGAGCGTGTTTGGGACCGGGCAGATGTGAATTTTGCACCTGTTTGTAAGTGAGGCTTGGACCAAAAGCACCCTGCGTGCTTTATGTGTGGAAGTTAAAATCAAAAGTATTTGGCAATAATGATTTCTTTAAAATCACTGTATGCTGCTTAAAAGCCCACATTATAGTGTCCAAATACTTTTGGCCACTTATAGTTGATGTGTAAATGTAATATAAAAACTGAACAGTGTGCAAAGCAATGCATATTGTTTTACTTATCTATTTTGTAAGTCATTCATCAAACTAGGGTAATGGGACATAAGATGAGAGACAATCAAAGTACCAAAAAAAGAAGAATTATAATGTAAAACAATGTATTAAAAGGAAAATATTCAAATAAATAGAACTGAAAAACTAATTAATCCTGTGACATGGATACAAAAAAAATCTAGAAACTGAATAGACAGATAAAAAAAGATAAAATTCTTATACAGGGTCTTGCATAATTTCAGACATAGTTCAACGGGCGCCTTATCCCGCTGAGTCACTGGGACGCCCCGCTGCTGACCTTTCCAACTGTACTGGTTGACACTCCCTATAAATAAAGTGCTCTCTGTTGTTTTGTTCTGGGCACTAGATGGAAACCGGGGACACTGCCAAGGGTCAGCAGTGCCCCTGGCACCATGTTCAGAGATATTATTACCAGACTTTCAGCACAATTATTGTTCCAGAAATCCGCTAAACACAGAGTGTGACAGTTGGCCTGCTCTGGTGTAATGTTTGACATCCTCCTCTGACAGACGTCCAAGTGCGAGAGCTAAACCTGGAGAAGTGTATTTATAATAGCACATAGTTATTGCACAATTTAAAATGTCATTTCATTTGGAAAAATACCAATTTGAGTTAGTTGTTAATCAAGATTTTTTTCATCCAGCATTGAATCGATATCATTGCAGATGAGGCACTAAAACAATCTATTAACCTCTCTTGGATGGAAAAGTGTTGTCTTTTCTTTGCTTTAAAAAAAAAAACACTTATCTATCTAATATCTACACACTGCACTGCACAAATAACACATTAGAAATAAACCTATTGTTCATATTTCATCTCTAAAGTGTCAATAACTTTGATTTGTTTACAATAAATACTAATCAATAATAATTTGCACTTCATCAAGTTGTTCCAAGTTCAGAGCCCTGGTATTACACTTTGTGGCTCGCTGACGTGACTTAATCAGACAGTGAATATTGTTACATTAGCTTGTGATGTCAATAATGTTATTACTGAACTGTGTTAAATTACATGTATATAAATCTATCTGGTTATCATCACTGCTGTCATTACAACAGGTTATCAGCTGCGTGCTTACAAGAAGAGGTTTGACAGACATTGTGAAAGGAAATATTAACAATACACAAATCCATACTAACTTCTGAACATGCACAACTCTGCATTTCTTCACTCTTGAGTAGCCTTACAGTGAGGACAAATCCCAACAGGCACTTAAATTTCTAAAGTCATGTAGCTAAAAGCATTTTGCAACAGCATGGTGCACTTTAATGCAAATATTTGTGTTTCTGAACAAATTGCTGTGTTTCTTGGCCATTGATATGGTTTAAAAATTTAAGAGTTGAGGCATAAGCAATGAACTGGCAGGAGACAAAGTGGAGGAGATAGTGCCATTATCTTCTATAAGCGCTCGCCATCAGCCTCCAGAGGGGGAGAAGAAGTGGGAAACATTAGGATTTAAGTAGAAACTAATCTCAGCGGTACAAAGTCATTGTTGCAAAAGCTGCAAAAGGTAAATAAAAGTGCTTCTGAAGGTCCAATTTAAACAAGCAAACACAGACACTCATTCGTACGCTTCTTACGCTGACAAATTCTCATGTAAAAGTCACAAACAGCCATACAACTCAGAAAAAATTCACTTAGTCAGACAGAGTGTGTGCGTGTGTGTGTGTGTGTGTGTGTGTGCATTTATGTGTTATTTCCTTTCTCTCAACCATCATTGCCCTCTTAATGAGGCTTCACCTGTTCTCAGTCCTTTCTGGTTGAAAACATTTAGTGCTGCATTGTGGTCAAACAATAGTAGTCATGGCAGACACGGGAAGTGTAGACACACACACACACACACACACAC
>JBAJHX010000067.1:18073725-18084722 GCA_037176925.1 Amniataba percoides | reverse complement strand
AAGGACTTTCTGATAAATAAGCCTATTTGACAGTCGAGTGTGTTTTGACAGAGAAAAAGTACGATGCTGGCACACCTCACAGGGCTTTATACTTGGTGTTGAGCAAACAAACAGATTGTGGAGAAGCAGCACTGGAGGTTGGAGCAGCTTCATGGTGACATTTTGAACTTTTTGTGCCATTAAATAGGTTTGTTTGAAACTTTTTGCTGAAGTTTTCCATCAGCAGCAGATCCGGTCTGGTTTCCACACTGATGTCCCAAAGACGAGAGGACATGCAACGCGAAGCTTGCACGATCCTAGTTAGTTTCTCATGCCACATCCTGTACTGTGAAAATGCCTTTTTTTGTGGCGTAGTTGATCTCTGTGAATCACAGTGAACATAATGAGGCGCCATGAGACTGATGAGACCAGGCAAACCGGGCACCAGCTCGGAGGAACAGTAAAAATACATTCATTTTTATCTTAATTGCCGCAGTGAGTCAGTACCTGAGCTTTGGGGCTGTAATCCCTCTGACATTTGCCTTAATGCCAGTCTTAATAATATGGACCGATGCACACTGCTAATGGATCAATGCAGTCTGCAAATATCAGGCCTTTAAAAAGTTCAAAAACTCTTGAAGGAATGTGATAATACCTAAAAAAAAGTAAACATCCCCTACTGATGGTGTATAATTTGATCTTCTGAACGCAGAACTAGGCCTGTAATTGTGCTGCTAACAGCTTGAGACAAAACTCATCACAGTTGTTCGCAGCCAGAAAAATGTCAGATGCTGTTACTGCTGTTTGGGCAGATGTATTATTTTTTTTCTCAACTGATATATTTCAGTTCATACATATACAGACATTCACTTCATATCAGATTTCCATTAGTCTGTTTTGACTGTCTGACTTCTAGTTCAGATGAGAAAAGCTGTTGGTCAGACTTGTGTTCAATGACTCATAACTAAAGATTCAAATCCAGATGCCTCAGCTGACAATTTCTTAACTCACACCTCCAAACTGACACCATGCAACGATGCTCATTTAATTTTCACTCTACTCAATGTACTAAGATCATAAACAGTACTTGGTGGATGTGAAGATCTCGTAAGACAGTTCTGGACACTGAAAAATGGAAAAAAAAGTGGAAGAAATTCTTTAAATTGTTAGTTTGACTGTTTTTTTCATTAGATCCATTGTGGTATAAACATGTTAAATACTTTTCCTGTCTTATAAACTTATTCTTAGCTATTTCTTGTATTATTTGAAAGCTGTGTTGATCGTCAGCTGTCCTCTTTTATTTGCACTGCGCCCTTTAATGCTGCATTACCATCCAAAGCTCTGACTGTCCACCACACTCAGCACAAGCGCTCAACACATAGAGTGTGATAGAAACTACTGGGAGACATGCTTATCAGCTCAAGGCTCATACAAAAACTGGACAGGATTCCTCTGATTCATTTCCACAGATGACCACTGCAGCTTGACGGACCAACCTTCTTGACAACTGCAGTAGCAGCAGTGATTTCTGAAGGATTTTCTGAAGGCGTAATGTTCTTTCTTTTAACTGTCAACACTGCTGTGGGCTTTGGCTTTATAATACCACAAGGCCAAAGTTTTTCATTTAACGTAAAGTGTTCAAATAGTTTGGGAAAGCTTTTTTATTTTCTTCAAGCTAATCAACCATAGACGAGTGCAGTTTGTAGATATAGGTAAGAAACTATTACTGCAGCGGCATCTCGCGTGTGATGCGATGCTTTCATTTCTTCAGCACTTTTGTCAAATTATCCTGTAAACACTGTGAAAATATAGTAATTACATGCAATTAAAACAATACAAAACTGTCTATTTTACTTTTATAAGAACCTCTGAAGCTTTTTGAACAGCCACAGCAGCTCAACAGAAAGTTATCTGCATGCACAAGGTGGATTGTGAGCCTCCACCTTGCAGCTCTCTTACTAACTATGCACTCTTTTTCCTGGCTCAACGTCCCACTTTTATTGTTTTGTGTGTTTCCAATGTCTGTTAGAATTTGTATTTAATCTTCTGACAATGCAAGAAATCATGGAGTTTGGTGATTTAAATGACAGTCTAGGAAGTACTTTAAGGCTGGATTTACTCCACACGGCACATCACATCTGCTGTGTCAGGCAGAATAGTACCTGCTGTTATTTATTCCCAAATGGTGTGTCATTATTAATTAGTCCCAGTCCTTTGAAACTCCATAACTTTGTGAATACCTTCATCTGTCGGACACAGCGATGTTTCACCTGGAACAACCTGAACATCTTGTTTTTTGCCATCCAAGTTCAGCTCATAAGTTTGGTTTGTCGAGGTGATATTTTTCTTGAAACAACTTATTTTATAATGTGAATGTCTCTTTTCTCTGAAAGAGGTAGCCACTAATGTCTTCATTAGGCTTATTTAATGGCCTTGCAGTGTATTTAAGTCTGCGGTTGGTCGACGTGACTAACCACAGGTCCATTAGTGGTCACCAGTCCAGCCCGGCGGCAGCAGATATCAACACTAGTGTATAATGAGTAAACTCTCTCTGCCTCTCTGGTGCAGTTGAATCACAATGTCATTAGCTAAATCCACTGCCGCTGTGGAGGTCAGAAACAATATTTAAATATATCACAATCATCCAGAGCTCAGCCAGTGTCAAGGGTAATTTTTTTTCTGATAATTAGTGCGCACACATTAGTAATTCATTACCTTGATTTAATAATTAACACCCTTAAATGACTAAATTATAGCTTCAAATTACTGGAGTCATGCACTCATATAATATTTGAAATATGACCAAAAGGTCCTCCAAATGAAAAAAATAAAGCCTCTTGACACAACGTTGGATGACATTTCAAAGCTGGTTTATTCTGTGCTGAATAGCTTTAGTTGCTCCCTGCAAACATGTCAGGTCACGGACAACTTAACCAGCTATCCACACTATTATGTTGCACTTCTATATACACTTTTCAATACAGAGTACAAGACTGTCATGGATTCAATACTTTTTGTTCTTTTCATCTGTGTATTTGTATTTTGTTCTGCAGGATCTGTATATTATTTATAAGCAGAGAGGAATGTTGCATTATGGGTTGTTTCTAGCCTAAATGTTACTAATGAGTTTTTCAAAAGTCAGTTTATCCTGTTTGTGTGCCAGAGTTAGTCAGAAATGTTTAGCGAGCCAAGTGTAAACTACTGGAGATCTTCTTCAGAGCTCTTAATTGCAGTAATGCACTGAGATTGACTCTTATATTTGAGCCAATACGATAATCATCCATTCTTCAGTATGAATTACTCATGTGTACAACTCAGTGTGCACTAATTATGAAAATCTTTACAACTGATACCTACCAAACAAAAATTGAAATGAACCGAAATGAGACGGCAGCCAACAGGCCACAAAACAGTGGACTCGATGCGCAGCTTGTTTATCAGAAACCAAAAGTGGAAATATAATTGTAACAAAATTAATGTAGCATTTGAAATATTCTGTGCAAATAGTGTAGTTATGTCAAAGCTACCATTTGCAGAACAAGCTGAAAACACAAGTGGCTGACACTGTACTGCCTTATAAAGTTAATATGCTTGACAAGTTAGCAACAGCAGTTATTACACAAAGGAATATTATCATGACCCGCTGTGTGGACATCCAATCACATCTTCAACACCGTGAGAAAAATCTTTCTTTTTGTCTGCCTGATGTTTCACCCTCTGGTCTCGGAGTTTGATGATCAGCTCTAAAACACCTGCCTCCTGCTGCAAACAATGTTTTTGGAAAAAAGTCTGAATTTCAATCTGCCCTTCTGATTCATGTCGGCTTACAAGATTAAAAATCGATTCAGGGTCCACACCCTCGGCTGGCTTCTCCCCTTCACAAAGTCTTTTAAAAAAAATTAGCCATATTCCTGAGCATTTGTATACAGTTCACATTCTGCCATCGCTGGAGACCGAAGCCAGGTGCAGATTCTCACAACAACCTGCCTCCTTGTATTAGGAGGGTTCGGAAAGAAGGCTTTGACGAAAAGGTCAGGCCACCTTTCACTATTGAAAATCATTGGCTGCTAAAGATCATGACATTAAAGGTATGAGCGGAGAGGCCATAAGAGAGTGGCAGCGAGGAAGAACAGATGAGGCCGCAGTGGCAAAGATGGAGGGATGGAGGGATGGGAATAGAGAGAACAAGAGAGGGAAGGTACCAGAGGATAAGACAGAAAAAAAGAGGACAATGAGAAAGACAGAAGGGCGGGTAGTTGACATTAAAAGGAGACAGAATATTACAGTGCTAGAAGAAGAAAAAAGTACAGGCCCTGCACTCAAATGTAAGTAAAAAGAGTGAAGAATTGGAAAAATGTACTTAAACATCAAGTAAAATGACTCATAATAAAGAACACTGACTCCTGTTACAAATGACTGGTTCATCAGTCTGTAAGCAGCATTTTGATGGCGCCACACTACAACAAACTACACACACTCACAGTAAAGGAAAATAGCTAACAAGTTGTAAATCACATCACAACATCCCCGTCTTCTCCAGGGGAACTAGAGACAGTAAATCTGCAGCTACTCGTCACTGGCCGACAGTATGTTGCTTGTTATTTAAGACTCAGGACCACGTCGGCATGTAACCGGACCAGAGTGGCGCTTGCACATATGTTTACATGCTGCTTAATATTCTGCACCTGAACAGCCAATTAGCTATCTGGCTTGAAAACTGCCGTTAGCGTTGCACTTTTCCCACTGGTTAATGTTTATTTGCCCTCTCATTCAAAAACAAGCTGAGCTGCAGGACAAGACATGCGTCCATATTCGTAGATTAGATAAAAAGGACACTTCAGCAGGACAGCTCACGTGGTTGTTGTTAAATGTTTTTTTGTCGTGTTGTGTTGCTGCTGGTTGGCTTAGTGTGACTGTCTGCTAAAGTCTTCATCACAAACCAGAAAATATGAACATCCCCCCCTTTGGTTTCTGATTTTTTTTTTTACCCAACAAAAGAACCCACACAATTTACTTTAGTTGGATGTTAAATGATAAGGTGATTACATGCAGTGTCTTTATCCTGTGCAGAAGGCAATGCAACACAGCAAGAACATATATGAAAAAAACAACAAACAAAAAAACACTACAATAGTTGGACAGCAATGTTTTTTTTCTTTTCGGGGTGGACACAAAGCGTAAAAAGTCGAATTTCTACAACCACAGCCTCTGCTCTACTGGAGCACCCAGCAGCGTTCACTGTCCTACTTCATGTATGGAAAAACAGGTTCGAAAGCACAAAGCGCTGAGCAGCTCTTCGCCATTGAAATCAATTGTCAACCCAAAGCGAAATGAGGCCAGCGCGCTCAAGGCTCAAGAATTAGACATACTGTATGTAGGCTAACGCTGCGCTAACAGAGTCTCAGTGGAACCAAATGATTAGAGCGGCAGACAAACCCTGCAGAGCAAAAAGTGAAGAAGCCATGCTCCGAGATCTGCTCCACAGTGAGCATGTGTGTGTGATTAAGGCTCTTAGATATGGTCTTAGACCTCGTTTGAGTTCTTACAGCATCTCTGTGTCAGCGTAGTATACTTTCTTATGGATGCACATAGAGAATAAAAGATACTATACATCCACCAAAAGATTATTTTTCTACAGAAACAGTGAAACTGGGTCACTGAATATGATTTTTGCTTATTTTGACAGTAAGACACAGTGCAGTTCACCGACGTAGCAGGAAATCTCAGTGCCCAGTCGCCAGATGATTCGATTTTATTATAGGTCACTAAAGAGAGGTAGCTCAACAGATCTAAGAGCATATTTCCACTTCCCACGAGATTAAAGGTCAACCATCTGAGTTTATTATTAATACTATTATATTGTCATGCCATGAACTGCAGCCAAACTTTCTGGAAACTTGATCTTTGAGAGAACAGAGAGTCGAAACTTGAAGACGCGACTGAACCTTTTGAGCTGCAAACTAACCGAACTAACTGGGTAAAAAACTGACCTTAAAGACACACATTAAATTATGAAAATAGTTTATATATATATTTAAGTATTTATACGTACCATCAATGCGCATTGTTCTGTGTCTATGTGACAGAAAAGGCATTAATCTATAATTTAAACCAACTGTTATAAATATTTGGCACATCTTAAAGAAAATATGAGGAAGTAATTCAATGGGACAGAAATGTGTCGGCACAACAAGGATAACCCAATTAGCAAGCCTGTTAGCTGTAAGAGCTTTTTACCCCTCTTAACTTAAACTGTTTAAATGACTGACATTCAGTTTTGAGAACAAATTGCCTGGCAGAGTGACAGACGGGGCAGAGAAAACAGAAAGTAAGTTGTGACTGACCAGTGGTGTTATTCTACCAAATTTCCAAATAGTTGATTCTTTGTGCTGCTTTCTGATGTGACAAGGCCTTCATAAGGAAAAAACATGAATCTTTTTGATGCTGGTACCATCTACACCAACCTCCTCGCATCACACTACTTCTCTCACAAACTGCAGCGGGCGAGTGTTGTCTCTATACAAAATACTGTCCTTTTACCATGTCTGTCTTTTCCTGTGATTAACCCCTGACCCTGCAGCTCTCACGTCTACTGAGCCTTACAGGAACTGATGTGATTTCAGTCACAGTTCAGAGCATGCAAAGCCATTATAAACTATCAGAGAGGTAAACACTTGTGACATCTGCATGAATGGACTCGAACATACTGTGGTTAACCTGCGATTTTTTCTGCTGTAGACTCTCACTCATTAAACCTGCAGTTTACCTTGAAACTAACATGAACGGCTGCAGATGAATTATACCTCATGCACAGACCGTTAATGGCTATCAAACAAATCACAGTCAGTATCACTGGAGATATTACAGTGATGACTAGTTGTTTACACAGATTTTGATCACATCCTGTCTATAGATATTATAAGACCCATGTTGTCATCATGACCTGCTGTAAACTCGGTTTTTAATCTCTCGTCTACTGTATGAAAGCTCTTTGCAGGCAGTGTTTTGATGATTGCACAAACGTGTCAGTAGCAGCTAATTATGCTTTCTGGGAGAATATAGGATCACGGTGGTGTATAATTATTGTAAACATTCCTGAGCCTAATTACAGTTAACATCCACTGGTATATATAACTGTTTCAGAGGGCGCGTTAGGGGACATTTCATACATTTAGCAAACGCAGATGTATAGTCTCTTGATCAGTTTGTGTCTGAAAAAGAAAAAAAGGCTCTGGGGATGTTTTCGGTCCGTATGCTTTCAGAGCAACAAAGGGCTTTGATTTGCACTACAAAATGCAGATTGGGATAGACAGTGATGGAAATGAGGCCATTAGGGACATGAAAACAATGGACTTCTCCTCAGGAAGTTCATATATATATACAGTGTGACTTTCAGACAAGCATGCGAAACTCCATTTCACCCTTCACACGTTATTCATTGTCAACTTTTCATGTATGAACGCGGCCACTGTCCCCCTCCGGCTCATGTAACCGATTTGCTCGACTCTTTGACTCTTTGGTGAAAGCCTTGCTGAGAAAAAATGTTGCAGAAAAGCCCCGAGTGTGCAGCCCGGAGCAGGTGGAAATAACTGGCAGCACACCGTCAGCAGTTGGTGAAAATGCTGACCAACACAAAGCACTCCATCAACTAAACATTAAAGAATCAATATTGTGAAAAACAAAACTCAAAACTGTATGAAGGGCCGGAGACGGAGGGAGGGCGGGGAAACACCACGTGCCTCTGGAAATAAGTTCATGGCATTTCATCATTTAAAAAAGCCTAGAAAAGGATCAAACTGCTGACTGATATTGCCAGTGATGAACCTACACAGACTAATCCCTCAAGTCTGCGTCTTCCTTCGTCTTTATGCCGCTTTCAGCTCATTGTTTATCTGTTCGCCCACTAGCAGCATTGTTTTCTGAGAAAAGTCTGTAAAAAAACACTGTGCTCTACCTGCTCAGTTGCAAATGGCAAACAGGCAAAATTAAGAGAGCAGATGGTGAACATAGTGGAGCGTTGAGCAGCTAAAGAGCCAGATATTTCACACAGCAGGTGGTAGAGCCCAAAAACAGAGCAAAACATGGTGCCTTCAGAATATTGGCTCATCAGATGACACGGAAAAGACTCCAAATGTAAAGTGATGTTCAACATATGAACGTAAATGCTGCAGATACAATATTGGAACATCCTGAGTAATGTGTGGAGTTCATTTAGATTTGATTGCCTTAAAATGTTCATACAGTCACCACACATATCACCACCACAACAAACAGTTAGCATTTTAAAGCTGTGTTTGTATGGAGTTGATGATGCTGAGCCTAATATCTACTCCCCTTTTAGCTCAGGTTTGGTCTCCACCACCTCATGAGAAAGAGATGAAAGAATTATTATAGATATTTTATTTTTCAAAATAAAGTTTATTTTCAAAGTTGTTCCACACTGACAGCCATTTTCAGCGTACTCTGAAATCATCTGTTGTTAAATATGGTTTATATAATTCAGATTGCCACCAAGTGCATTTTTCAATGAATTAATTAAGATGAAAGATCTGCATGATTATTGCCTCTAAACTGACATGTTGCCCTGGAGCCTGTGCTGTATGTGGAGCATGCAGGGTGCTGTACACTACATCTGTGTGTCTGTGTCGCCTCTAATTTCTTCCTCTTCCTCTGTATGACTCTCCGATGATCTCGCTGTGTCGACTCTAACACGACACCTGGTGGCAGGAGAGCGCCGGTGCAGCATGACATTGACTGGGCATGTGGGTTTGAGTGCGTGTTATGTATTCATCTGTGTGTGTTCTGCACTAATGGCTTCGGTGCATAGTTTGTCTCTGGTGGGAGTCGACCTCTGAGATTCTATTAGTTTGCTGCTGGCAGTTGTTACCAGCCTGCGCAGGGAGAAGAGATGGAGGTGGATACGAAGTAAATACAAGGTGCTGCACAAACTTTTTGAGGGTTGTTCTTTTTATGACTTCTGGGACAAAATGAACAGTTTGTTTGCAATTTTTTCCCCTGCATTTCCTACCATAAGTGTTTTCAGGCTGTGCTTGTTGCAGGATGTTGTTTCGACCATAAACTCTTTTAATCCGCTCCTTTAAAAAGCAATTTTTTTTCCTGTGAAAATCAGAAACTGGAACAATGAGCCTCGTCTTGATGCTGAGAGAAGGCAACGCATCAGCATATTTCCTGCAGCAGCGCAGTTCGTGATGTTTGAAAAGTTGGCACCAACTAATCTTCACAGGAAGAAATCAATTGTAGAAAAAGCTCAGAGGCTGACTTATATATCCAGAGTAGACTCAAGACCAGAATGCAATGCAACCAACAATACAAGTTGGCTATTAAGTACACCAAAAGAAAACAGGGTGCCCTCAGAGAGTTGTGGTTTGTGTTCATCTAATGTGAATTTGGGCTTGACTGTCAATTCATTGTAAAATCCCTCCAGGCTGCAACTGCTATTTAATGTGCATTTGGCTGAATGTACCTCGGCATTAACGTCAGATTTATCATAATCTCCACCTCCACAAATGTACCTCAAAAAACAAAAACAAAAACAGCATCCACTCAGATGAACACCGCAACAGGATGTGTACAACCTCAGCTGAATCTATATGTTCCACAAGAAAGTGAAAGTAAATGAAGTCATCCGTCAATTCAGCTGAAGCTCTGAACTGGAACACTAGTTTCACCGATTCAGCTATTGTTTCCCCCTTCAATCGGGTCCCAGTGCGCCCAATGAGCACCCACTCGAATCAAATAGGTCACCCCAGGTTGAACGCAGTGGGAGAATAATAGTGACTTTTGACAAGCGACATTTTCTTTAAAAAAAAAGTTAAAAAAAGAGAAAGAAAAGCATGAAAACAGTGCCCACAATGACTGCCGGGGCAGAAGATGACCGACTGACACGTGTCCCGTCCTCTCTGTGGAGCACTTTCAGAGTAATGGACAGAAGAGGTCTGCTGTGTCGGAGGAGAAGTGATAGAGAGCGACAAAGTGACGGAAAATCAAAGCGTCTGCAAGAGGAGAAAGAAACGAATTAAGACGGAAGCTGAGTCCATCAAAGTATTTTGGTGTGAATTTAAGAGCATTCAAATGGGCAAATGAAGCAGCAATTTTCAATTAAAGTAATTAGTCAGGCTTTATTTTATGGGTCTGTCATTTCTGAATCATTTTGTTATTATTTCTTAATAATTTTCTGGGCATTTTTTTTCCTATAAAGTGCTTTGTCATTTAATTAAAATTAAAGATATAAACAGTGTGGACAGCAGTCATGCAAAAATACGGAATTTGTCTACAGGCAAGTGCACACATAGATAACAAGGCGGCCAATAATTATGCAAAATAATGATGTCTGACTATTAACTTTGGTTTAAATGGAGCTTTCCTTTAAGGAAATCACTCTTTTCTCTCCAAATTATATTATAATGTCCAGGACAAGCAGCACCAGATAATATCTGCACCACGTAAGCACATTAACAACAGAAATATTAACTGCATTAAAACTGTTTGACACACGGCCTCTCTGCAAGACCTCAATATGAAATCAAAACACAGGAGCCACCTTGGGGCTCTTTCCATTTTACTTACAACTTACAACTTTACAACTGCCCACAAAAAAGTAATTGCACAGACAACCTGGTGCCCCCAAAGGGCCCATGGTCCCGGGGCAGTTGCCGTTTTGCCAGGTTGGTTGTCCGGCCTTGATTGAAGCATCTCTAAAATACAGTGTTAGCAATTTATTTAACATACCAGGTTTTTAAGCTTATTTGAGGTGAAATATGTTTGTTTCAATTACAAAGTTAAATATTGTGAGGACAGAATACTTTCACACGAACTCGCGCTGTAGCTTAACAACAGTGCAGCACAGCTCTCCACAAACCAAACAACCACATGTGTCTTTCTGCATTAGAAGTGTGGAATGGATTTATGGTCATTAGTTTGTATATACAGGTGCTGGCCAGTAAATTAGAATATCATGAAATAGTTGAATTATTTCAGTAATTTTATTCAAAAAGTGA
>JBAJHX010000067.1:18052781-18073625 GCA_037176925.1 Amniataba percoides | reverse complement strand
ACCCCATAGAAAATCTATGGGGTATTGTTAAGAGGAAGATGCAATACGCTAGACCCAACAATGCAGAGGAGCTGAAGGCGACTATCAGAGCAACCTGGGCTCTCATAACACCTGAGCAGTGCCACCAACTGATTTACTGGCCAGCACCTGTAACCTCCTCTGAAGTGTGTTTTCTTGTTTGGCTTAAAACACAGGACCACGTTGGTTTGAGTGCCTGAAGCTGCAGCTCTTCTAACAGCACTGAAATGAGAAAGAGAAAAACTCTGTTTTCTCTTAGGAAAAACAGTCAAAAACATATCCCTCAGAACTGATCTTAACAAATTGGACTTCTTCAATACAATTTAGTTTGACAAAGGTGGCGACAAGCGGTAATCCTAAATTTAGACCGTAAATGTTTGCCAACATACAGAGAAACAGAGCTGCTGTCTCAAAACCACAAACCACAGTTTCTTTAGATATTCACATAGGAGGAAATAATACTAAAGCAAAGAGAAAACAGCCCATACTTTGCTGCCGAAATGCCCAAAAGACCAAAGAAGAGCACATTTCCTGCTTTGATCTGGCTGAAGATGCAAAGAGCGAATCTTCACTTATCACACAAAAAATGTACTTCCAGCATCATTTCCTGCTAAATTTCTTTCTCCAGGACATTCTCTCTGTTCCACGTGAAGCATTTACAAGTATTTGCTGTGATACTGAGGAAATGCTGCAGCATCAGACTATTCTCACATCGTTCGGAGAAACCTTCTTGGACTCAAACCGAGCAGTTGGTGAAAGTCCGAGAGCGGCGCGGAGCTTTGACCCTGATGCTCTGTTAAACAGCTAATGCTCCTCGTCCCAGGTGGAAAAAAACGCTTTTGCTGGCTTCTTTCTGAACCGCACACACACGCACACACACAAAGCGACGTGAGCTCTGTGTTTTGCTGTGCTGCAGCTCGTCTGTATCATCACACTCGGCTGACTCTGAAATCTGATCAGGGCTGCTGGGACCTTAAATGACTGTGAGAGAGGAGAGGCAGGGATCTGTGTGTGTGTGCGTGTGTGTCTGTGCGTGTGTGTGTGTGTGAGAGAGGGAGACAGAAAAGGACAGGAAGGAGTGCAGTCAAGCATGAAGCGTAAGTACTTTTTTGTTCGTGTGTACAAGCATGTCTATCAACAGGCTGTCGGTTCATGCTGTGTGCGTGTGTGTGTGTGTGTGTGTCTTGTCCTTCAGTCTTTGTGAGGAGCAACTTTCCAGTTTTAGACATACACTGTATAAATGAAGAGGACGTAGCCATCAGAAAAGTGAAACCGATGTGAAACACGCATTCTTTCTAATGGCCAGCAGGGGGCGATTTCACTGGTTGGAAAGGACATCAGATTGTACAAAATTCTCACTTGATTTATTACCATGGTTACCAACAGTTTCCTATTTATGGCCTCAATTGTGAATTTCAAGTCTTCAGTACTCCACAATGTTCATTTTGTGAACTATGGTTCCACTTAAAGTAAAATGGATGTGAAAGCAGGGGAGTGGTTGACAGATTAATGCCACAAATTACCTTTTAATCATGGCAGACGCGTAGCAGTGCATATCCATGGAGCTGTGTCCATTTAAATAGCTGTGAAGTTGTTGTGGATGTTGTCCGTCTTTTGATTTTACAAGTCACTAATGTTGATTATCACATGATTGGTAGCATAAAAACGTGTTGTTCAGCATTCGGTTGCACTAAAAGACAGTGTGAGCAATCGGGTGTTCACTTTTTCTGATAAATACATTTCATTTTTAGCCTGTTTTGCATTTGCTGATATTAGCATCCCAATCATTATCACAGTTCAGCTGATTTTGTTGGTGGTATAGTGAGGAAGAAAAAAACATACAGCGACGGCCAAAATGCCCAACTCACGGACTTAAAACAGTAGACCACAAACCGATGATGATAAAAAAATACAGCTGAATAAAATATGGTTTCCCTCCAGGTATAAAAAACAAAACATCAGAGAAAACATAAATATTAATAAAGGTAATATCTTGGAAAGTGAGAAATGTTGGCACACAAAGAAGAAAAGTCGGATATTTTCCTGACCTTGAAATTGGCTTTGTCTGTCAGTCCAGAACGTACATTTGGTGGCGAAGAAAGTTTTTGATATTTTGGTGGAAATTGTGTCTCAGACTTTGGTCTGAGAGTCGGCGTCTCAGGACTTTCTATGTTTCCGGTGCAATGTTGCTGCCAACCTGATCGCTTTATCAACAAGGACAAACTAAACAAATGTGCAGCAGTGACATTTCCCGATAAACTGCTTTAATCGAACTCTACCGGACCAGCAGATGTGTTGAAATCAGCATTAAAACGCTCTTACAGTTGTGTTGTGCACAGCTGCTTCAGACGGTGTGAAAAGCTTGTCTGAACGTCTGAAGGCGGCGGGACACGTCTGCTGATAAATCTGCAGCCTCTGAGTGACTGCAGTGGCGTTACACTCGGCCCTCTGCTGTGTTCAGTGTCATTAAATCACGCAGAGGCACGAGGCTTCTGCAGAATGACCGCACACACACCTCAGACGCCTTAGCACAGTTATTCTGACAGCTAATCCAGGTGATCTAAGATTACAGATTATTAATCTTGTGCATCACAAGCAGAAGTGGCTTTTTTGTTTTCCTCTTGAAATGCATTTGCAGTGACTTACACTCACGCTGTCACCGTGCTTCACTGTGATTGGCCCTGCTGTTTTGGAGGAATGAGAGAAGTGATGTGACTGTGGCTGAGAGCGTATGCATTTATCAACACACACCCTGATCTCTGTTCACCTTCAGCTGGCCCTTTTAAACTTTTACATCGCTGCACCCACGCGAACTAAAATAGCAGGTAGAGACGCACACACACCATCCACACATCCAGGAACCAAGGCGAGTAAAACAGGGAGCTGCATTATGTTAATAAATGTCCTCACAAGTATCGAGGTGTGTGTGTGTGTGTGTGTGTGTGTGTGTGTCTGGCAAAATCTCACGTCCTGCTGTGTGTGATTTATGAGACGAGTCACACAGAGAGATGAACGCTACAGAGTCCTGCCGTACAGAAACACAAACACACCACACACACACATAGATGCACCCATGATCACACCTTCAGTTTTACAGTGTGTGTTTGTGTGCGAAAATGTTTACATGGAGGAATTGTAAAGTGAACAATGTGTGTGTGTGTGTGTGTGTGTTTACAGTGAAGGTAATACAAACAACACATTCACCATTTTTATTTTAACGCCTGTGTGTTCAAGCATTTACAACGTGTTTGTGTGTCTCAGCACTAACAAGGTGCCTGACAGGAAAAAAAGAGAGAGGCAGAAAAAAGAAGAAGAAGAGGAGAGAATGGGAGAGAGAGAGAGAGAGAGAAAGAGAGAGAGGGAGATGGAGCAGGTGTGGAGGGCAGAGTGAACTGAAGCTCATTTACTGTTTCCACCTGCGGCCGCTCTCTCTTTTTCTCTCTCTCTCTCTCTCTCTCTCCTTACACACAAACAAATAAAAATCTCGGGTGGATGACATTAAACACACACCACCAGACAAAAGTCGAGGTGTAGACGTGTAAACACACACATCTGTTTGTTGTTCATTTCAAATTCAGGACCAGTTGTTGAGCTGGCCGGGACATTCAGGTGTTTGTCAGCCTGGGTCAGATTTTCTCCTCTCTGGTATTTTTATTCTCACGATAATGACATCTAGCACTGAGAGTACAATGGTTGGATGACTCTCCAAAAAGAAAAAAAAGTCTGCTCTGACTAAAGTTACAAAAACTTTACTTGGATATAAGGTAACCATGACGGCAAAGTACTTGTTTCAACCCAAAGCTTCGTCTTTCCATCAGCATAACCAAAGTGTTTTTATGCTTTAACCAAACCAAACTATGGTGTTTTCGCCATCATAAAACATCGATTTCCTTACTACGTAACCACAAACAACATATTTTGTCCTTTTATTTGTGGCGCTTGTTGGTTGTGATTGACCCTCAAGAAAATCCGGGTGGGAATACAAACATGTCCTCAAAAGTTTAAACAGTTTCTGCTTTTATCGCCTCACTGAAACTGAGGGCTTGTCTCCTGAGTGCTGCAGCTCCGTGTGCTCAGGCTATAAAAAGACGTGGAAAAACTCCTTAGACAAATAAATGCATGAAGAAAACAAAACAGGAGGAAATCTCAGGAGGATATGAGCTGAGAGTTGATAGAAAAGTTGATTAAAAAAAAAAGAAAAAAGGGGGCGTTGTAATGTGTGGACCTATATAACAAAACCTCCCTCTCTCCTTCCTGCTGATTGGGGCACTTTTAAATGTGTACCTGATGCCTTCCCCTTCTTTTATTCATTTCTTTGCTCCTTCTGAAGACTCTCACACCTGTTTTTGCCGTCGGCTCTCTTTCAGCCCGGCCTGCTGCTGTTTATTCACCCAGTGCTCCTTGTGGCTTTATCGTCCAGCTCATCTGCGTCACGTCCTCCCAGACTGTCGCATCTCTGCCTTATCCGACCTGTCACAGCTCCTAAGCTGCTTCTCAGACTACATCCACCCCCCCACCTCCTCCTGCTCGCCCCGGCTCCCTCTCCATCTCCCCTCAAACGCTCCCTTACTTTTCACTGTTTGTCTATTTCGCATCTCTTCTCCCCTCCTATCTCTCCTCCTCTCCACCTTCTGCTTCCCTTCTTTGATCTTCCTCTCTTCCATTCTCTCTTTATCTTTCTCCCTCCCCCGCCACCGTCCCCCGTGTTCGGACCACCCGTGTTTCTTTTTAGACTCCCCTCCACGTGATAAGGAGCCCAGGTGGCATGATGGATTTCAGTCGGGCCAGGAACAGTTTGCTTCGGGGCTGGAGCGGCTCCGGATAGTGCTGGATAAGCAGGTCAGGTGGAGTTGGCGTGTACGAAGAGAAAACAGCTGACAAGAAGCAATAAGAGGAGCAAAAGCTTGGCCACCCGGAGATAAATGAATCTCTTTTTTAACAGAGGCAGCGGGCGGGGCAGAGGAGAATAAGCCATTTCCATGTGAAAAGCTCAAAAGGAAGAAAGTGGAAAGCGAGGGGGGCGGTGGGGCGGGATCTAAATCAGAGTCACTTCATCCGACAAGTATGATAAATGTGCAGGAATATGCCTCGGAGGCGCTGATGCAGAGAGGTTGGCACCTTGCAGAGTTTTCCCTTCTCTTGGTTATGAAGGAGGGAGAATCGGCTCCATAAAGAGCAACAGACTGGCTTACAGGTTTACAGCAGGGTTAGGGAGCTCGGAGAGGGGCACGAAATCGATAAAATGTCAGGTAAACTGCAGGAGAGACACAGAGGACGCAAGAAATTAGGTTAGAGCGGAAAGACCTTCGGCTCGTCGGGCTGTTTTTGCTCGGCTTTCACTCCCGTTACCTGCAGGCGCACAGCAACATCACGACACGTCTGAGCTGTCGTCTTCAGAGTGACTTGAGTTTTTTTCATTCTTATTGTTTTTTTTTGTACTTATTTTTATTTCTCTTCATGATGATTACGTTTGGACTTTCTGACACTACTTTCCCCCCCTTCCCAGAGTTAGATACACCTTGGCAATTTGCACCACAATCAGTCATCCTGTGCATCTGTTTGCACTGTAACCGCAGATGTACAGAAACAATACCTGCTCTACTTTTCATGCTTACAAAGTAGTCTACATTAGATGATTGCGTTTTTTTAAAAAGAAGAAATAAGAATAATGGATTTATTGTTGGTTGAGCAATGTCCGTTCCTGGAAACAGTAAATTGCATTGATTCCAGTACGTGGCTCCAAAAAAGAAGCGGTGCAATGTTTGATGCAGTGTGCAAATTAGACAGGCTGACGTGTGTGTTTGTATTTGATCATTGCTGATATATGTCAGCATGTCACTCGATAAATGTGGACATACTGTAAGCATCAAGCCTGGAAACCAGAGCCTGTTTTTGGTGGGTTAGGTTGTTTTCGTGCATAGCCAGAATTTCTTTTAAAAATTCCAAAAGCAAAATGATAAGGCCGGTGTCTCTATCAGAGTGTCTAACCTTTGACCCAAACCATGGGAATATATTTGTTTTGGCAATGTATTGAAGATATTGAAGATACACACACACATTCATTCACACACCTCGCTCCGCCGGCTGCACATCACAAAACACACCCACTGATACCTCCCCTCTCCTCTCCTTTGTCTTTTCTGCTCGCGGTTTCTGTTTTCATCACAATCACACAGACAAAAACAACTTCAGGCGGTGAAGTGCCCGCTCACATCTGAAATGATGTGTTTCACTGTTAGGTGGTGGATTCCTTTTCTGTTGTTGTTGGGGTTTTTTTTCCACTCCAAACATATTCCAGACGCTTTGAACCGCTGCCAAAGACCACTGATGCCTCACAGGTGGCACAAAGCGGACCCTCGAATTTTATTAGGACAGAGAGAACAAATGATTCACCTCCTGGAATAACCTTCAGTCTGGCAGCAGAATTAACCAATAAACTGAAAGTCTATGAAGCATATTTACTCTCCGTGTAAAGCAATTAAGACCCTCGACTGTGGGATTACGTCATACCAGCATTTGGAAAGAAAAATAGAGCAGCAAGGTTCATTTAAGGGCTTGACACTCCACAACATACAAGTCTTTCTATCTAATCACGGGAAGCGGCATTTTGAGCTCCGGTTGTCCACATTGAATCAGTGGTTATCATGGCAACTGCACTTCTGGCATTTAGACCAAAATATCAAGAAATATAAATCCAACACCGTGTAAGCTCTATTTACATTCATAATCTTTTACCAAAATCCATGTTGTGTATCCATGAATAAATGAAACTGCCTTTTCTTTTTCAGAAAACCGAAACTGAACCGGACATTGTGAAACGCTGTAAGTACTCCTCCTCCCTGCTGCTATAAAGGTGGGGACCCAGTCATAAGTTACAAAAGGCTGTTTATTTATTCCACAGAAAACGAGGCTTAAGAAATATGAAATCCTTCCTTTTTCAAAAGAAAAGCTGAATTCATAAGTAATGAAACACGTCCTTGCTCAGTTTAATATCCTCGGGGGGTTTTGCTGCTACAGCCTTCACTTCTTCTCTTCTACAATTTATAGTTTACCATCATGCTGTCATTACCACTTGCAGCCAAAGTAACCGCTGTTCTACATGTTTATATGCCAGTTTACAGTCCAGATGACTTGTCAGCTGATCATCAGTAATTCAATCTGACGAACAAATGTGTTGCTCAGCCTCGCAGAGAGAACCCTTCTCTGATTTATACCTCTGTTTCTTTGATTGATAATATATGACCTGGCCCTATTACGATGTTTGGATGGAACATCAAGTAAAAAAAAAAATCTTTGGTCTGACTTTACAGCTAGGATGGGATCGATAAGAGATATCTAGAGAGCATCAAAGGTGATGAAAATTGACTCAGAGCTTTGTCTGGAGCGTAGCCACGGCAAACAGGATAATATCATCAGTGTGAAAATATCAAATTGCTCTTTTGATAAAAGAAAAGAAAGAAGAAAAAATACAGCGCCCAAGAGAATAACAATTCAGCCTATTAAGAAATGTAACAGCTCATTTGTATAAATCATTAATCTCTCCTACAGTTGTGCCTCTGTGATTTTTGGATAGCGGCCCTCCTTCTACCGATGCTGTTATTTCAGCGATAGCTCAAGATAAGAGCTGTTTTCTCAGGCCTTTATCATAAATCTGCATGTTGGGTTTTTAGTTCAGAGAGAGTGGATGAACAGCGCACCCTCCTCTGGAAAAAAAAAAAGATTTATTCAGGGCTGGGAGGGATGAGCTGTCAGAGCTGCAGAGCTCTTAATTTTGTCTAACTCGCACAAACTCTGGCGGCGTACTTTGACTCAACCTTTTCAGCTCAGGAACCCAACAAACATAAGAAAACGATTGTCTCCTCCCGGGAGCCAGAGCCGTCAAGTTCTTTAGCCAAAGACCTCCAGGAAATGAGAGAGAAGCTCGTTGTGACACTGAACAGAATTAAAGCATATTTTAACTTTCAACAAGCCACTTTAGGTTCAGGGGCGTAACAGTCAGTCTAACTTTCTCACAGCAAGCCTGGTTACTCTAACAATATCTCAGTTTATCGATGGCTTTTGGATTCCCTGCATGATTCAGTCACAATTCAGTGATAATAAAGAAGAAACACAACCAAGTACGAGAAGGGTCACCTCTTTTGAAGAACAGAGTCAAGTGTCCAGTTTTGAAGGGTTTTTTATGCTTTCAGACTGGTTAATATTAAATGCACTGTATATAATCTTCTTTTAGAAACTGCAGCTCAAAGATAAAACAGGTGGTGTCCATGTTAGTACGGCACATTCGATGCAATGCATGTTATATACTATGCCATCATTATATTTATATCTATATTACTTGAAAGACAATTATTACCTGCAATTATATAAATTTTGTTTTTCCTTTGTATTTCTGTATTGTGAATTACAAATAATAGACTGTGCATTTGCTTGTGGTGTTATTGCAAACAATGCTGAGTCACAACTGTTGTCTCTGACTGCTGAAGAGCCAATGTTGGTTGTGCTGGTTGTAATGGAAAGTCACAAGATTGTGTGTGGATTTATATTGGGTGTTATGTGATAAGAGCGTTCCAGCATTTCCTGGATGACTCAAAGTCAGAAAACCTGCCACCACTTTCTAAAAAGTTTCCAACAGCAAATACAAGCGTCATCTCCTTAGTAAAAAAAAAAAAATCCTCATACATATGTTTTACTTTACAAACCAGCATGCCTCTAAATCTGATCCTCAGACGGTGATCTCCCTTCGAGCAGCAACTCAGACACAAACAGATTGTTTTTCAGCCTCCCGCCTCGTCCCGGCTGTTCCCCGCTCGTCTCGTCCATCCCCGCGGCGACGAATGAGGTTTTAAGGGGCCGCGTCGCGATGTAATGAGAACCAGGACGGCGCCGGGCCTCCATGAACTCGCACTCACCTCGATGATCCCCATCTGCTTCACTTATGGGAGAACACCGCTCGGTATAGGAATTCATGTATGTTATTCATCAGGTGCAGAGGAGTCGAGTCAGTGCGCTCTGTGAGTCAGAAACCGGGGCCCTCGTGCTCAGATTGTCATCGAAAACAAGTTCACGGCCGCTCCGCATCACGTCACGTATCATTTTCTGTCGATGCTTTTATGCGTTTGGAGCCGTGCAGGAGATAAAACATCTGAAAGCAACCTTTGCTGAGCTGAATGTTTAAGTGGCAGCGGAGGAGGAGGACCTCTCTCTGTCCTGCTTTTAACATGGCGTGACGAGCCGCTCGCTCAGTGGCTTTAGAGCACCGTTTCACCATCCAGTACATCCGGCTTGGAGGACAGAGTTGACCCCGGCTGAGTCACTGCCACTGATGCAGTCAGTGTCACATGAGGCCATTACCAACACCAGAAGAATGAGTCATAATGTAGGACTGGATGTTTGTCCTCCATAACAATGGTTATTATATAAGAGATGATACGCAGCCAGGTGTCCTGATGTCGGAAAAATATGTGGCAAGGTGAAGATGGAGAATGGCACGATGCCCTTGCAAAGTTTATTTTCTAAGTCGTTACATTTCAGTGAAGTATAATGCTTGCAGTTTCTTTCTCTAGCAAAGCATTAATTTGCTACCATAATCAAAATCAGGTTTATTGGCAAGATTGTTTTCACATTTAAGGAATTAGCGTTGGAGGTTTGGTGCCCAACGACCACAATTAGCATCGTGAGGGAAACAAGCAAGTACTGCGAGTTTAAGAGTATTCTACAGAAAAAGTAAAATTTCAATGAAAAAAATGTAAGATACAACTGCTGAAAAATGACAAAAGCTGTACAGTGCTTAAAACAAAGAGGATGGAGCATTTAGGCAAAAATGGAGTATGCAAAGTTCACAGTATTAAGTGTATATGCAATAAATACCAGTTAATATAATGCTTCCAGTAAGATGTAGAGACTTTATGGTGATGTAATGTGCCCATGGTGTACGTTGAGTGTTCAAAACTGACTCTGCTCATAAATGCACTTCCTAAAGTTTACTTTGAGATAAAACAGAAAGACATATATACTGTATACTATAAAAGCAACTAAATGTTTATAAGAAATCCATTCCCAAGACAGTTTCTGCAAATAAATTTGATGCCTGCAAATAGATTTTCATATCTCGAGTGAAATGAAGAAGATGAGTGGACGTGTTTTCAAATCTTCTCTGATGTTGTGAATGTAAAGTTGTATAGCAGGTAATACATTCAATGCAAAACATGCACAATCACAGCTGTTTGGGTTCATTAATTTAAAACCTACGGTTGTGTTTGGCAATGAGAAAGCGATTCTGCTGCATCTTTGGGACTTATCTAACAGCCAGAAGCCATTCATCAGGCCGAACGACTGAACTGAGGCGACCACGCCGAGTCATTTACATAGAAGGATTCTCCAACAATACGTCTGGCACTGGCGTCGGCGAGGATGCTGCTTCGGCAGGCAGAGACATCGACTGGAGCCCCGACAGCTCAGAGAGAGCTTTCCAGCACAAAACACAACCCGGCAAGAACGGCACTGCTGCTTCAATCAGGAGCATTTCTGTCTACTAATCAATGCAGCGTCTCACTGGACAATCAATTCATGGTTTTGAGTTTGTTTTTGGTCTGCAGTGTTTGGATTGGCTGTGGAGGAGGCAGGATGTTTGATGCAGTTTTGAACAAAAATCCAACAAAAAAATGGAGCACTGAAGTACTGAAAATCTGATTTTATTTTCCTTTTTTAAAGATAGCAACTTTAATAGTTGCCACCGAAGGAGAAGAAATATAGAAAAATAGACATCAGAGGGGCTTTTAATGACAAGAATTTGTATTAGATGAAGAGACTGCAGATGGAGGGACGAAGAGACAAAGCTGAACAAATATGAGCTAAAGAGAAAAAAAACATTTCATCCCAAAGGGGCTCTGGAGACGCTTTACTTCCCTTCACTCATTCCGCCCGCGGGGCTGTAGCTGTGCTTTAAAAAATAACCAACACACTTACTCCTCGTGCCATATGTCTGTTGTCCGAGTCGCAGCACAAATACACATGGTGTGTTTACCATCTATGGAGGGTTTTACAAGTGAGTTCTCACCATGGTGACAGGAAAACAAGATCCAGGCAGCCAAAGGCTGCTGGTTGCTTTAAAATGGTAGAAAATGATGCAGATATGTAGAGTGAGATTACATTAAAGAGATATTATGAAAACGTTCATGCCATCCTCACACAGACAGCCTGGGGCCTCATTTATGAAACAGACTTATGATCTATTTTGATCTTAAATATGACCAAGTGCAAGTAGTTATTTATAAAACCTTACTTGGATGTGGAAAAGATCTAATATCTTTCTGCAAGTGATTTCCTGCTGGTTATGTAGGGATATTGCAGTTTAGGACGTATGTGTGCAAGCCTGTGGTTAACTTTACATGATCTTAAGTTATCTTTATGAAAAATGTGGGATATATAATCTAAAAGGTGTGCGGAGCAAGCTGTTTTGATTTAGTTTGAGTGATTTATCCACATTGAGACTAGTGAGCCAGTGAGTACAGAAGCTATTTTTTTTCCCCATTGTATCTAAATGATCTTGGGGTACAATTAAAAAAACAACAACAATTTACCAGGAATGGGTGATTGCACTTATTTGATTAGCAAACACAGTGATTTGCCAGATTAATTAACTCAGTCAGTAATTCACTCAAAATGTGGCAAAACCTCAAGCTGCACACATTCTCCATTGATAGCCAGCAACATTAGCTGAGTCTCTGAAACTCAAGTTTCCGCTTGTCTGTCTAATTTTTGAAGTTAATTCCTGCTAACTTTGAAATGTATTCAACTTGGATGGCTGTATCTTTGAAGATGGCAATGCTGGCTTACATATAAAATAATGGGTAAATGTCATCCACAGTCTACCACCTCACCTACTGCAAGCTTTAGCTCAGACTTAGTAAATATTTGCTCCTTACTGACGATGTTGCTCTTTATGTGGCATCTAATGGAGTATTTGTCTGTGACAACTACGTCCGTGTTTGAAAATGCACTTTTGTCTTTAAACATGAGGGCATGATTTTAAATATATGCTTTCACTTTTTTTTTCATCTCAAAGAAATGTGGTATTTTCTGGTTTAAGGTATTACACATGTTAATCTGCTACTGTATAAAGTCAGGCTGGATGCAAAGAAACTGCATAAAGACTTTGAATGAAAGAATTCAGACTCGTGCTGGGCAGAGGCCAACTCTGTTTAGTAGTTTTCGATCATTGACTGATGATGATGGTGATGACAACTGGGATTTGGGCTGGAACAGACGGTTAGTTACATTATGGGTCATTTTTTATTGGATTTCTCATCCATTGCAGGAGAGGCTGTGCAAATTTGAGGCAAAGATGACAATGATGAGGCCAACGATTATAAAAAGCGATTATGAAGATGGTCGCATCTTTTCAAAAGCAACATATGTACTCAAACACGTCTAAAGCTGGAAGTTTTAATAGTGGTTCAGTAATGAGTTGGAGGCTTTCATGCCAGCAATCAAACTGCCAAAAGAGCTGTCACACTTTTATTATTGCGAAAGTCTCAATTTGGAATAAATTATAAAGCAATTGTCCCAAAGTGGGTGATGAGTTTTTGAAAACTATCCAAGACAAGTTTTCAGCTCTGACCTCACATGAAGGAGCAAAATTATTCAGAATTATATAAAAAAAGTTTCATTCACACCTGCATATTGTTTGATGTAATTACAACACACACAATATATGAGTGCTCAGAGTTTGAAAGACACAGAAAAACTAGGAGACACTGCACAGATGCAAACACAACAACACATACGAGTATGAGAGCGCTTGTTGAAGGGCTCCCGGCCAGGTGGTGATGGAGCAGCTGGGTGGAGTTTGTGCAAAGCTTTCAAAAGCTGCCAGCTCCGAATCAGAGGCGGAGACAGCAGCCAACAACAGACAGACATCCAGAGTCTGAGGACTGCAAAACACCACAATACCACAGATTTCTCCCCCTTCTTTTTAAACTCGAAAATAAATGCACATGAGGTCACGTCATCCGATTTTAATTTCAATTAAATACTTTTATTCTTCTTACTGGATAAATAGCCTACAAAATCATTAACACAGGTCAAGCCAACCTTTAGTGCTTCTCAAACTCAAATAATGAGACTAAAATAAAGACCATTCACATGCTGCCATAAAGCAATCCAGCTTATCTGACCCCAAAGCACGACTGCAAAACACATCGCAGAGGCGAGCATGAGCAGTAATTATACCACTAACTAAAAATGAATGTGGTAATGACACGTTGGATTTGTTAGATGGACCTTTTAAAGGTGTCATCAACCCTCAGTGAGTGCGAGCACAACGTCTCTCTTGTCTCTGAGCCTCTATCTGTCTCTCCCATCACAAACAAACCTGAAGTTTCTGCTCGGTAAACTACTGTATCGACTCAGCGTCTCGCAATTCAGAAAGATTCTTCCTTTCCAGATCCGCCCAATGAAGTCAAGTTGATTTTATTTATAAAGCCCAAAATCCCAAAATTGTCTGACAGGGATCTTTTTTTTTTGACACTCTGAGCTGTGTTTTGTTGTGATGCTTATTAGTTGTTCCTGGACTAAGAAATTTTGCGAGATTGCTTTCAATGTCCATGCTTTTCACATCAACACACTTCAGGGCATCAATATCTGTCACTATCAATATCTCAGTATATTCTGTTGTCGTGGGTTATAGCAAAAGGTATATTTGTTATTTCAATTCTTATACGAGATGAGGTTTTCTATTACAGATTTGTAAAAGGATATGAATTTGTACACTGGGTTAAAAAAAACAAAAACAAGAATAATATAAATAATAGAAATAAATGTTCCCATTACGCATATCAACTTTGTTACATGTCAAACTTTCCTCCTGCTCTTTGTTTTTGCAGCTTTTTATTCATTTATTTGAGACTAAATATAATCTGAAAACATATTCTGCTAACCGCTTTATTGATGACAACTGGATATTTAACTCTGATATTAACAGGCTGGAAAAGACATTAGCACCAGCAGCCATGTAATTACACCGCATGCCTCCACATCTTAATAATTTCCCTTAATGACTTTAATGAGACGCATCACAGGCGCGAACCATCACTGCCAAATTTCTCAACTCGCCAAACTCTGAGACACTTCCGCTGAATTTTGGCTTTCGCAGGAGGAAAAAGTTAAGTAATGAAGCACCACAACAATAGCTCAACTTCACTCTCCTCCTCAGATCCCCGGAGTCTCACATTTAGCCAACTAACTGCAAATGGAAAACAGGCTAACTGCAAATTGAATGTCGCCTAACAGAGGGGTCTGGTGTGAGAGACGGTAAGAGTAGCAGGTTGACTTCCTCCAAAAAAAAAAAAAAAAAAGTTGCTGGGGCAGCATCTTTTTTAGAGTTCATGATTTGAGGAAAATCTTCAGGGGAGGTGTGTGTGTAGGTGTAGGTGTAGGTGTGTGTGTCCTTCAGATTTCCAATAAGACAAGAGTCACAGATCCTGATTTTTCTTTTTTCCTCGTGGCTCAGAGGGTTCATCAGAGGTGAGTCTGCAACAAAGCACTGCTGCAACACTGAGTGTGTGTGTGTGTGTGTGTGTGTGTGTGTGTGTGTGTGTGTGTGTTTGGCTGCTGTGTGTTTGTGTTCCCATCCCCTGCCTGGCAGATATGGAGCCTCTTGGCTGGGTTTTTTCTCTCCTCTTCTCTCCCCACATCTCAATCCCAGCAGGCCCGTTGTTGCTAACCACAACCACACACCCACTGCAAAACAAACCCATAAAACAATATCAGATCATTACCGAACACGCAATCACAAACACACACACACACTAAAACACACGTCTCTGCTGAACATCTTGTTTTGTTTTTAATAAAGCTGTCATGAAGTTAGCTTTGCAGGTTTTCACACACTCGGCTGTCAGCAGACTGAGAGAAAGTAGCAAAACCGAGGTCGAGCCATCCCCAGGGGTCCTCAAGGGCCCCCCCAGGCTTTCCAATTTAAAATGAGGAACAATTTAGAGTGGGAAATTGTCAGTTTCTCTTATGCGACACTCCCTGCGTTTCCTTGCTTGAAGTCTTGGTTGCACAGTGAAACCTTTTGTTCCATTTTTAGAGCATCTTCCTGTGCACTCAATTAAAGAAACGTTTGGAAATGCCAAACTCAATGAGGTTAACTTAAAGATGTTTCATTATACACTAAAATAAACATTATATCAAACTCTGTTTTGGCCTCATAAAAGTAGATACACAAGTCCTGCTTTGGGTGGTGCCTTCAATGCCAATGGTAAAAAGTACTTTTGATTGTTGATGACACAATATCTACTTTTTAGATTTTTGCAACCTAGTTTATTAATGTTCATACTTGAACAACTTACTATTATTAAACTTTTTATCATTAGACAGAAAACATCTGTGGAGTCAAAATATTTGGCATTAAAGTGGTCTTATTGTGAAATAATATATTTAGCATAAAAATCTAAAAAATCATTCTAACAATAATTACTGTACATAGTACAGTCAGCTGCGGAAAGAGGTCGAATCTTGCTACAACTCAGTAACTACTCATATTAGAGAAATTTATAATGCTAACAAACCAGCATCCTCTTTGATGTGTGTTTATCTGCTCATCCTCTGTCTACTACAGGGAAGAGAAGAGAAAGGAAGGCGATCATAATGATAAAGAGAAGACGACAGAGGGGGGAAAGAGAAGAGGCAATAAACAGGAGGAACAGGTGGAGCAGCAGAGGAGAGAAACCTAACAGGAGAAGTGCTGGGAGAAAAAAAAAGAAGAAGAGGCACCCGAAAGACGAGCAGGTGACAAAACCGAGGTGGGCGAAGAAAGCGAGATGGCGCCGGGGACTCTGCAACATCACCGGACCTTGATCAGACTGCACCCCCCCTCTTACCTTCCCCTCCCCCTTTTCATCTGAACCTTCTCCTCTCTCACCGAGGGGAACAACGCCTGCGCTGCGTTGCCACTTTATCAGCGACGGCCACATTCACGCCGCATGAAGATGAATCGGCGGAGGGCTTCTCGCGGCCACCCCAACGAGCGGCGGGAGCCAGCGACGCAGCAGGAGACGAGTAATCCTCAGCCTCTCGTATCACAGGACTCCAAGGAGAGCAAACCGGATCGGGATTCATGCGAGAGCCGCACTTTCAGGTTTACACGCACACACAAAGCCGTGAAAGAAATCTCAGCTCCTTTTCTCTGTTTTCTGGCGGCTTTTCGTGCGACCGCTATAATCCCGCTCCTTCCTCAAGAGAGCCGAGACAAATAAACCAACACCTTGCTTTCTTGTCGTCTGAACAAGAAATGCTTATAATAAATGAGCCGGTGGCTGGTCGTTTGAGGCGGCTCTGAATTGCAGTGATTTAGCACAACAATCAGAGAGGAATTGTTTTGCAGAGAATAATGCACAATAGATGAAGTATTGCAGTGTGAAATTGTTCCCAGCGCTCAGAGAAGCTTCAGGAGCCGGACTTTTCCGAAAGAGTAACAAAGCGGTGCAACACGGATGAATGGCCATCTCGCTTCGTGCAAAAAAAAAAAAAACTACTCAGGGCCGCAGCCGAGGTCTTTCACTAAAACTGCGAGCGGTTGTTCGCCGTCTCGAGGAATCCGTCTGGCGCAGCTGGGCTCAGACAGGAAGACGGTGTCCTCCAGGTAAACGAGGACTTTACAACCTTACGAGCAACAACTCTGACTGATCGACTGTCAGCGTCAAAAACAAAGCCATTATCAAAGATGGATGATCTGGACGACCCAGAGTTATAAAACAGAAGGTCTGGGATTAAAGAATGTAATGTCATAGAAAAAATGATCATCTGTCTTTTTTAACATTAAGATATGAACACATACTGTGAAACTCTACTCGGGCAGTGAGATTTATGATGAAATAAACAAATGCTGTTGTTTCTGCAATCGAACTCTTTATTTTACAACATATTGGCCAGGTTAAGGCCAATTTTTAGAGTCTGCAACTAAAAGAAGTCAAACCTGGTTGGCAAACTCTGGGTTGGTGGTCCTCAAACTGTGGGTTTGGCGCCTCCTGTTGGCTGCAGGGGGATTGCAGGGAGGCAAGTATGACCTGGGACTTGCTGCAGGCTATCCACTGTTAAGCATTTCTGTTGATGCTGCTTTTATTTGCTTTTTTAAGACACTGTAGTTGTGGGCACGAGCCACTGTCGTTGACAGTGCATTGCCCCAAACACCAGAAAGTTGGACTTGTTTGTCAGGAACTGAACAAAGGTCAGAAGAACCAAAAAGATCCAGCAAGTCAGATTGAAAGGTTTGATGGATTTACGGGTTCTGGGGACTAAATTCAAAGGTAACAAGAGAAGCTAGCCACCAGCTGGGAAATGATGGTGGATAAAGCTTTTGTTTTGAAGATGCCAGGCTCAGGAGGAGCTTTTGTGCAGACACAAACCCGACCACGGACGTTCGTCTTCGCCTGACAGGCCGACTCCTTTTAGGGCCATAAGGCTTCTGGCTCTTCGGCATGAGCCTGTACTCCACCACACAAGTTCCTTAACAACAGAGCCGCTTGTCAGAGAGCCAATCCTGTTGCAGTCATTCAAACACACCCACACACACGCACCAGACGCGGTGTGAATATAGACGCTCACTTACTGTTTCTGAGAACCATTTAGCATCTGCTCATCAGTTAGAGGCCTCAGAATGAAGCCATAAAAAAGGAGAAAGTCCTGTGATGATGTGAACGACAGCGACAGAGGCAGGTAGAAGACACAAAGCCACCAAAGCGCCCATCAACCACAGTAAAGATCTTTCCCGAGGGGACCACGGCTTGAATAAAACATCTAAATGTGCATGTGAACAGTCTGCACAAATGAGCCTACATGTATGAGCGAACAATGAGCACTGCTGATTGGTTACCAAGTGTTGGCTTTGTAAAATCCTTTTTACTACAGCAATGCCTTATGGGAATAATTAGCATGTTTGGAACACACATTTTTTCCCCATTTGTTGTTAGTATTGTTTGTCACCTCCACAGAGGGCTGGATTTCAGGGAAATTTAGTACAAACATCCATATTTGCTAGAGGAAGAACCTTAATGGCTCTGGTGATCTGGATTTTTATCCAACGCCAGCAACATGTTGTGGTTTTGGGGTTTCATTAAAATGTCTCAACAGCTCCTGGTCGGACGAACACAAAATTTCATTCAGACATGACAGACGATAAATCCTACATTTCACCTGAAAAACAAATGACTTTCCCAGCTGTTAGCATGCAAGCCAATCAGTTGATATAAGCTTAGCAGGGTGAGGCACGGCCCGCCTGGCATGAATCAAAGACCTCTGACATCAGTGCAGCCTGAAATACACCTAAAATTTCAGATATTTTTTGGACAATGACTGAATACAAACACTGGCCGAGAGACATTTAATCATAGATACTGACCGGAGGGAGAATTCGTGGAGCACATTAAGAGCACAGATGGCAGCTCTTATTAAAATCAACACGTCTGATTGGTCACTCTGGTAGTGCACTTAATAACCATAGTGCCCCTTATTATGGAACTTTCCTTTTATGCGTAATGACACAGCAAGTCGAGCACACATCTGACTCTTTAACCAGCTTTATTTCAGCTAAATATTCTCCATTATTGATGTTGAACAGTGGCGAAGCTCTGACTGGGTCTGTGTACACCTCGGTAAAAGTCTGATCAAATAATACCACAGCTGTGTTTCAGAAGCATCATGGCAGACTTGCACACAGAAAACATGGAAATCCTGCAGCGGCAAAGACGCGTATCAGTGGGCAGGAACGACCACAGAGCTAAAAACTCTCACTTCACTACACATTTACAGCACATGAATACATGTATGAACCGCAGCCCTCCTGTTGCATACCCAATTGTTTAAAGAACAGAGAAATAAACAGTTGAAATGTTGAATGACTGACTGTGTTCAACCCAGAGGATCATTTCCTGATGCACATAATGATCAGGAGAAAATCCCAGAGCACCCACAACCCATTTAAGCCTCAACATAAAAACATTATTAACATTTTTTTTGTCCACTGACACACGAACAGAAATCTTCTCATGCTTTCTTAAATATGTTGCTGTGGGGCCGCTGAACCATGAACTCCCAAAACGCCCGTAGTTTGTTTGTTTTCAGCATATTGAAGCTCTGTAATGAGATGGTTTCATTTGCAGTCCATCTACTTGATTGGACCATTGACTTTTGATCTGTCAACCAAACAGGCCAACAGTGAGTCAAAACCAGCGTGATAAAGGTGGCCAAGCCGTAATGAAAAATCTATAAGACTAGATAAGTAAACAAAGGACCACTTAAATAAAAGGGCTCAGAGGTAAGTTTGCCTCAGTAGTGGGACACATAAGGTTGAATGCAGCAACAAGTGACAGAGCTCCAGAGAGGCCAAATTCAGACCTTCCTGATCAAAATAATTACTGAAGAGTTGGAAAGCTGCATTAATCAATATCAATGTGGTGCTTGTAGAGACAAAGACGTCGAGAATTATAACCCAGTGATGCTTTTTTTCTGACTTCCACCTCATTGTTTTGACATTTTACTGCATTGTTCACTTTAATCAGCCTCATTTTTCCAGCCCGAGCAGGAAGCCGTTCTCAGTCAACGAGATCTGTGAAACCAACTGTGTTCTTCCCTCTAGCACCAAATGGCAGAAAGACGAAGTTAGAAACATGTTGGTGAACAGTCGAGCAATCGGGAGTCGACGATCATACGAGAGCTAACGAGAGCGATTACTGCCCTCTCAATGAAAGCTAATGTTGGCTTAAATGGATGCTGTCTTCTTTAAGCAGCAAAGATGAGGAAGCAGTACATAAAATATGTAATTATTTTTTCATATTTTCATGTTGTGTAATCACCTTAAACTGAGGATTGCTCTGTTTTTATCAACCACTACAATCTTGGAGAAGGAGGGCGAAGGAAGGGTTGGTCAATAATTTACGATCTGCAGCCTAAGCACTAAATTTTACACATCAGCCGTTAACACTGACACTTAACCGCTGTTTTAAAACACTGTAGATCACAAGTCAAAATGTCAACAGTGATTGCAACTTAATAAGAACTCAAATTGTGTTTCTTCCAGCTTAAATACGGAACCAAATTCTTTCCTGAATCTTCTGTGTTGTTGCAGCGATGCAGCTAATTAATCACAGTCCACCCTGAAAATAAGTGCCAAGTTGAATTTGAAAGTTCTTTTTCATCAAGTGTTGAACTTTTTCACTGTGTGGAGAAAGTTTTTTTTCTTTGTGACCAGTGTGTTTCATTAAAAGTGGAGCAGATTTTGTGTCCACTGTGGGTTGTGATGGTGTTTTGGAGAGCTGTGCGCTCGGATAAAAAAGATGTGAGTATCTGTACTGTGAGGCAGCTGATGAGATTCTGGTCAGAATCAACAGTCAGGCTGATAGAAAGAGACGGCGGTCAAAAATCACGTTCTGCACTTTCCACTTTTTCTCAAGGAATTCAAACGTTACTTCCACAAAACACGTATGACCTGACCAGTGACGTCAAAGAGTCTCTGAACGAACAGAACCCGATTCATTACTGCGGTATACACACATCATCTGAAAGGTTTTTGTGTTGAAGTGCAGTTGCGGTTGACACTGAGGTGCTTTTCAAACACTTATTTCACAGTGTGATTGGGCAAGTTTGTGCTGTAAACTCTTGTCATGTTTGTTACTTAATTTATCTTTCTCTTGTGTTGCAGGGTCAGTAGCAGGTATATATAAATCTATTTTACTTTTCTAGGGAGTGTAAGTGTTAAACATAAACCATTAGGTCGACCTGGTGCAGATTTGCAAGCTCACATAGAGGCAATATATAAGGATGTTTTTA
>JBAJHX010000067.1:18033426-18052681 GCA_037176925.1 Amniataba percoides | reverse complement strand
GTTACAGTAATAACAGTACATTATTTTAATGCTCTGGCCGCACAACGTACGACATTGACGTGAGCTAAGCCATCCAGCCATCTTGCCGCACTAATTTAAAAAAAGCTGTACAATAAGAAAAAGTTGGGGGAAAAAAAGGTGTTTTTATTTCCCAGAGATGGAGGCTTCTCCCCCAGCTGCAGATTGTGTACATGCTAACTCCAACTGAAGGGAAAATGAGGTCTGTTTGGGGGCAACGTTGGGCCAGATGAGCTGCTGCTGTCCGCCTCACCGACACAATGCTGCAGTCCTGCATTGTCCCAACCAATTTGTCGCTGCGCTGTTATCATGTGTCCTCCTATAAGATTGGAAAAGTAGCTAGAAAGAAATAAACAGCAATTTCCTTTTCTTTTTCTTTCCCTTTCCCTGGTGGTGGTATGGAAAGTTATTCAGCCAGGAAAACACAAATGATGACTGAATCTGGGGAGTTTTCACAGATGAAAATGAACATAACCTCCATTCAGGTGGGCACAGTTGCTGGAGGAAGCTCTCATTGTGAAACAACAGCGACAGTCTAACAGTGCATTAACGGAGGAGAAAGGTGCATAGTTGGTTTTCAGGATTTGTCTGTTTTTTGCACCAAAAATGAATAAAAGCTCACCCCTAAAACAGTCTGCGGACATAAAAACAGCAACACAAGTCGTGCTGGGGCTTTAGTTTGAACTGGGCCTGCAGCAGGAAGTAGAACAATGACACTGGAGGTGCATGAGGGATTAATTAAAACAACAAGAGGAGCTAATCAGCTTATGAGCACCGAGAGGCAAAGAATGATTTGGTTTTGACGGGTAAAACTAAAAGTTTGCGAATTTTCATTTCCCAGCGGCTGAAAGAGAGTCTGGATCTGACTGTCGTCGAATATCAGTCTGAGGGGAAGAAGAAGATGATACCGTCTCAGTTTCAACTCACAGAGGCTCCGAGGTGAGCAAAGCAAATGAAAAACTGAGTGGACGCGATATAACGGACACCTGAACAATCTAAAGCAACTGATATAACAGCCTCGGAGTAAATCCTCATGAAACTTGTTTCTTTCTAGTTGAGTCAGAGAGGTGCTCATTGAACTTTTTCTGTATCAAGCTTCCTCCTCACTGTCTTGTTTATGTAATCCCGTCATTTTCTGATTTGTGCTGATTTCACCATCATTGAGTTTGTACAACATTTTCACAGTTGCCAAAACACACTCAGTCGTTACTGAAAGTGTGTTTAGCTCGCTGTGTTGTGCACTTACGTGCATATTGTAAGTGAAGATTTGCATTCATTAGAGGGATAAATTGATTATAAATCAACGTTAAAAATAAACAGCATTTTGTGTAGAACGAGGAGGATTCTGTGAATAAAGTTAAACTACATTGAAACTGGAAAAAGCGTCTCTGCCTCAGGATGAAAAGTTGTCTGTTGTGCCTTTAATAAACAGACGCTTTAAGCTACGGGACACCCTGCTGCTCCAAGAGAGCAGAATCATTTCAGATAAGCGCTTTTCCTCTGCTGTGCCCTGGTTTACTGCCACACCCTTACTCTCTGAAAACCTACAGCACGGTGATGAGAAAAGAAGCCGTTCTGGGTCTTTCTGTGGCTCTCGGGTGGCCTCGTCCTTCCCTCTCTGCTCTCTTTGGAAGCCGCTAAAGCACATTTCCTCCAAGATAATAAAACCAACACAATAAATACGGTGGAATATGGGACTCTGGGCTTCTGCCGACAGCATGTTTTTCCTCTTTTCACTCTGCTTCTCTTTTCAAAGCCTCATACCACCGCTGCATTAATATAACCTCAGGTGCTTTTTTTGAAGGCTTTTTATGCAACTTCTCATCATTGTTATTACCATTATTATTATCATGGATACAGCTCGTAAAGTTTCAAAAGAAAACCTGCAGTTAATAGCTACAGGCTATTAAGCTACAGGCCAATTACTATCATTAGCCTACAGTCTGGACTTTGGTTTCCTGACTCCAGACCTCCAGGTGCCCCTACCTGCAAATTTTCCAGTTCTCTTGTGATGCCGAATCCCTGATTGAACAGTAGAGGCTGGTGAATTGTGGATTTATTTTCCACTGCCCAGGGCCAATGAACTGTTGACAACAAGAGTGACGTGTACGGTAGATGGGCTGCTGCAGAAACACATGAGTGTTTGTGCAAAATGTAGAAAAAAATAATATTTATAACACAGGCATACTTATTATTTAAGCAATAGTACATATTTACAAACTAGTGAGTTATTTAGTGCTCAGTTAGCGCAATGAACATGTTTTTTATCAGTATCTTTTGGATGATAAATATTTGTTTTCTTTGACGCTGCACATTAACAGGGGTTAGGTGAGAGAGGGAGAAAGATGGTGTAGATGACATTTGCTATGTTTGGACATTCAGCAAAATGTATGTTTTGCAATTGCAGCTCATACTGACGGGTATCAGACGGGTCATCTGCACACTGTTTGAGGTTAATACAGCGTAGGTGGAGTGAGGAAATGTTTAAGTGCTTCGCCTATGTGACTGTTTACATTTTCCATTTAGTATTTTGATATAGTTCAAATATAAACAAGAGTTAAATAGTGTTTTTGTGCATTGCAAAAAGAAGGCCTGGTCCTTTAAGCAGACATCCCGTACTGAGTTGAGAGTTACTGAGATTGGATTAAAGCACTGGGCACATTTGTTACTTTTCCTTCAGAGACAGAAAATGCCAACAAAACACTTAAAAGTTGAGCTCAGTCGGAGCAAGAACACTCAGCTCCATCTCAGATTTCGACACCGTCTCCGGCTTTGGCAGGAAAAATGCTCACAATATCATTTACAGCGCGCTGCCAGCTCCAATCCTGCCTACTGGTGCCACTTTGCAAAACCACACAGGTGCAACTTTAAAATATACGCCAGCAGACAGACAAAGTTAAAGAATCAGATCTCCTTTGGCCCAGTATAAAAATGCTTTGCCTCGTCAGCGTGAGTGCCAGTTTCGCTCCATCAGGCGAGCAGAGTCTATAAATTCTTTCTTAAACACCGTGCTGCCCGGTCAGAGCTGTAAACAAAGCGAGCAGCTCATTAGGCCCCGAGATTCACACTCAGCCTCGTCCATTAAGAGTCCGGAGGTCAGCTCCGTGTTTTGATGGAGGCGGTCGCAGCCGCGGAGCCATTAAAGCAAACACTGGGCTCTCTGAGATGAAATGAACAAGCTCGGGAGGTCACGCGGTCCACAAACACGGGATGTTCAGCCGACGTGGTCTGGCAAGTTCTTAAAACACACCGCTACGGCGTATATTAAAACCAAACATGTGCAACAGCATGGAGCTGGGGAACTCTTTTTACTCAGAGCTTTGATTAAAATGATTAAAGTGTGTGACGGCTTTGAGTTTGAGCATGCGTTGAAACGACTGGCTGTATAAACCCTGGTCTACCTTGCTTAGCCTGCCTCTGCTGTGATGCAGACATGGATAAAAGGGTGAAAAACGGGCAAATGAATAGATGGTAGAATGGCCATCTTCTGTCTTTTTTGTGCAGACCAGAAATCAAAAGCAAACCTGCCCGATGGTTGTTAACTTGCTCATCATGCATTCTCCGGATGTGCACCGAAGTTGAAAAAAACCCCACAAAGCTCACTGCGTTTTTTGTTTTTTTTTTTGCCCTGAAATGATTACACTCGCATTCACTGACAGAGGAAGATGCGGTCGATGCCGGTGTTAACAGGCCCTTGAATGGCACGGCGAACCGAGCCACTTTCCGACTCGTCTGCTGCAGCATTAGAGAGCAAAGAAAGTCAGTCATTCTCATTCTGGACAGGAAGAGCTGCTTCCTTCTTATTCTCACCCCTCTCCCGCTCACAGATTGCATCTTCAGAAATCAAACAATTTTTGATAAAAATGATTTGGAGGGCCCAATATGATGAGATATTCATGAATCCTGAAAGAATATTTGCAGAGGGGGAGCCTATCAGTAAAAAGGGCAATTTTCAAATATTCTCTTACCTGATGTTGGAGCTGAGAAATCCAAATCTGAATCCTTTTTTTTTGTTCCAGCTGGATTCTTTTTTTGTTTTCTTCAGCTGGGGATATTTTTTTTTCACTTCCCATCTGGAAAGGGATTTGTAACTGTAACGTAGCCTGGATCTGAATAATAAAAAGGCCTCACACACTCAGCACTCCCCTGAGCCTGTCATATGAATACAGTCAAGTGCCTGCAAACAGAGGGGAAAGAAGAGAGGGACGGAGGAGGTGAACGGGGAGAAAAAGAGCAAGGGAAAGTTTCAACAAAAAAAAAGAGAAAGTGATGAGTGAAGAAGAAAGGAGGAGAAGCTACGTAAAGGAAGAGAGGGAAGGAAGGAAGGCACGTGGTCCCAGCGCTCAGGATGAGGTAATACTACTGATGAAATCCAGGCATCTGTGACACAATGTGTATATGAAGAGAGGGAAGGAGAGAAGGGGAGGGAAAGGGGGAAGAAAAGAGAAGAAGAAAAAGAGCAAGGAAACAATCAAATTTCCATGTTCAAATATCCAAAATGATATAATTAACCGTGCTGGCACCGATACTCTATTTCTTACGGCATATTGACATTTGGTGAAAGTTTGTTGAACAACGGTTTGTGTCTCTTTCCAAATCAGAACAGACCATGACCTCAGGAAAATACCCTGATTGCAATGAATAATGAACACCAAAAGAAAAACACAAGACCCAGAAGAAACTTGGTGAAGCATTGCCTCTCTCTGAAATTACTCCCTTGCTCAGTTTTTGACATGTTATTATGAGTCTTTTCTGCTAGTTTTGGTGAAGTTTTTTCACTTCGAAATATGTTTCTGCACACTGGAAAACTTTATAGAAAAGTTTGGATCCTTTATCCATATTATGTGCATTGCAGTGCTTCATGAAGTTACTTTTCCAGCAGAAACAGATTTCACACAAGATATATGGTCATATAGTTTTCACTGATAATTCTGCCTCTCTTTTATTGCATACGGTTGTTACATATGAGCCTCGTTATGGCATAAAGTGTTACAGGCTGTAATCAGAGCATACCTGTGAGTTGGCTACTCACGGGACTCGTCGGTTGAGTTGCACGGTAATGTATTAACTGGCGGGAAACATGGCCGCCCCGAGCCAGCTCACTGCCTATCTCAGTTACTAACCTGCATGTTAAGTATGCATCAGTTCTGCCCGGGTCAGTGCTATTTCCAGGAAACGGCTGCTGCATCGTACTCTGACTGACCTCATCCCCGCCTGCTCTGCTTTGGTATATTACTCAATTTACTTCTAGCAATCGACATGGAAGAATAACAATCTTGAATAGTTCATCTTAAAATAGTCAGTGGTGTGACAAAGTTGAACTTACTTGAAGCAGCGCGGGTGTTGATTGACAGACATGTTTGCTGTAATTAAATTGGCACATGATGACTTCCTGTACAGACAAAACTGTTTGTTTTTTATGTTTAATACAGGAGATGATGGCTGGGATCTTCAGGGTTTGCCAGATGTGTTTGTGAAAGTTGCATGACAGCTAAAGTTTGACTCAACCAGAGAAAAGCACAGATAGTGGCAATTCCACTGTTTTGGATTTTCTCTCATCTTGAATTTCTCTGTATAAATGCTGATCTGATCTCTCCCCAAGACTGTGTGGCGGAGAAAAGACTGTTTACTTGCTCTTTGTGTTTCCAGTGTTTAAACCCTGTGGTTCATTCTCCATCACACGAGCTCTGCCTCACGTCTTACTGCAGCTCGGACACACACGCACACACACACACACTGCTCCTGTTTCCCCAAATCAGAATAATTTACCACACAAGTTGAAGGACCAAACTCAAACTCTTTGTGTGTGTGTTTGTTTGAAAGCCGATGATAGAGAGCGACTATGTGTGTGTTCTGCTCTTTCCATCAAAGCTGCAGAGACCCAAGAAGAAATCATGTGTTTGTGTGTGTGTGTTTCCCAGGTTCCCGCCCCAGTTTCCCCACTTGGCTGTTTAGTTTGGCCCGTCTCTGATCACTGCAGAGTAAACAGCAGCCTTCACATTGATTCCCTCTATCACATTTGGCTCAGTGCCTCGGTGTCTCTCTGCTCTCTCATTTTCAGTTTTAATCATCTTTATCGTCAAGAACCACTTCATTATGTAAGGCTGTTTAACTGTAAAATTATTGTATAATTAGTTGTCTGTTTATGGAAATAAACAGCGGTAGCTTCTGGGCCTCCTTACGAAAGAAAATTGCTCTGACAGGAACCGATGTGTTTTATGTTTTCGGCTTGAAAATTTTGGTGCCTTTTCCCGGCTTCCTTAATGGCTGTAATAAATGCAGCTTTTGAGTTGTAGGATTCAGTCATATTAAAAATAATTTATTTCCCACCACCGGTGTCACAGACCCAGTGGTGGGAAATGCATCCCAGCATGTGTTAACAAAGCCAAACAATATAAAAACCAAAAAAGAAATGGAAAATGTTAGAGTCATTTTGTTAATCCATCAAAGTCAAATCTCAAAGACTCAGTTTTGTGGCTCTCAGTGCAACCTAATTGAAAACAGAATCAGAAAATCGATGAAGAAGCGTTGGTTTCCTGCAGATCTTACATGTGAACAATTAAACCCGATCGCCAGAGAGATTGTAATCACAGCTGAACTTCGGATCAGACTTCCTGGCTCACTCTCTGCTGATGCGCCGCAGCTCCGCTCGCCAAGTGCAAAGGTTAATTGTGCTTCTCTGCAGATTTTTTATTTGAAACTCTGCAGGAATAAAAAGCCCTAAAAACAACGTTCATCCTACACAAGCTCAGACGCTGTGTGTGGACTAGCGGCACGGTGGCCTTATAAAACCTGAATAAATACCTCCTGTCACGTTAAAGCACCCGGTGAAGTCTTTTTCCTGCTGAAGAGTGGAAGCATGGAGACTTCGGGAACATCCCTTTAAGTCTATAAAAACGCCTGTAAATCTGGATTAAATCAAAATGTCCCTGTAAATCCTTTGCCATTGTCTCTCCCACTCAAAAAAACAGCTCAACAGATATACAGGACAGCACTGTTTTCACTCATTCGAAGTCTTCATTTTTACATTTGATTAAGCTTTTTGTGGATACTTAGTAGCACACTTAGCTCATTTTCACCAGACATCCCCGCCTCGGTGACGTTTAAGTTTCTGTCATGCCGGCGATGAGCCCGTCCAGGCGTGAGGAAAAAGTTACGCCAAAGTTTACAGAGCACGCCTGGCGAGGGCTGTGTTTGGAAGAGCATCGCCTTCGAGGTTTGAATGGAAGACCATATTTGGGCCGTGAGTTATGACAACTTTTTAGCAGGGGAGTAAATATTAGGGTGGGCTGATGAAGGAGAACGGACACGGGATGCTCCCGCGGTGGAGAGAAGGACAAACCGAGAGGCAGAAACGCTGGAAGTGCAGCAGCGATTCTCGTGGGTCGCGTTCACACTGCAGCTAAAAACGGTCGTCACCCCTCGAGGGAGACGCAAATCTGGTTCAGTTCACACACAGCTCGCTTATGAAAAGAGAAAAAGTCACAAACTCGCTTTACAAGCAGACCAGCAGCTTCAATCTAATCCCAGACTGGGTTGATTTTTTTATGCCAACTTTCAGGCAGAATGTAGTTTAATACACACACACAGATTAGAGAAGTGTGGCAACCTCAGATTTTAATCCACATAGCAGCAGATTTATCTGTGATGGTCTGTGCAAGGCCAATTTCGTCATCTGCTCGTATGAACAAGAATCCACACAGATGGAAGAACTGCATGATTGCACAGACTACAAATGTGCTGGACATTTCACAGACACATACACTCAGTACAGTAGGTGGACCTGTTCTGAAATCTGGGGACTAAAAACTAAAACTTAGAAGTCCAGTGGAAAATCACATGATATTACTAGCTAAACTGGCGTATAACTGGAATTTTTTTTCTCTCTTTTTCCTGGTGAATTAAATATTATCGTTGCTAACAGGAAAATAAAAACAAAAATAACCTGTTGTTGTGATGCTGGCTCTTTCCTAGATGTTTGTGCTGTCGAGAATTTGATTTACTTCAAATGATTTGTTTCGATAGTGATCTGAAAAGCGATTTCTCTGGTTATAAGATACGAGAATTTAAATATCAGCATGTTTAGATTGGATATAAAGTACATTGACAGACATTTCTTTTCATTCATCTTCACTTTCTTATAAGAGCTCACTTCTGCTATATTGTGTTTATTCAGAGATTGAATCACTGTTCAATGTTTGGAGCTCTAATGGAAGTGATGTATAAATATAAAACTATGATAAAAGAAAAAAAATCATATATATTTAAACAAACATACATCATTCCTTATAAATTTTTTTAAAAATCTGTTGTTGAACCACATGTTGATGTGACAGGTTGCCGTGGTGACATGTTCAGTTTACTGGGTCTCATGCTTTAATTCTCAGCAAGCTGATTTTCTTTGCATTTGGAACTGACTGGAAATGGATGTAAAGTAGACACAATTCAATGCAAAACCATTGCTGTCATTCTTCTGTCTCTGTTTTTCTTGCTCTGCTGTGTGTAAATGTGTGAGTGCACTCCAGGATTATGCAGCACAGGATTACATAATCCACCTCGGCCAATCAGTGCTCCCACACTGCTCTAACGTCATCTGTTGATTTAACTTGAACACACACACATGCACACAGATGTCAGTGTACACACAGCTGGGGCCAGGTATCAGCTCTCACAGAAAAAGCAGAACCAGCTGTCTGAATTAAATACACACAGACGCACACACACACACACACAGAGGAAAAAAAACAGTTCCCACCCATACACACTCATTCATATACTTGCACATGCAAATACACACAGGTAGTCAAAGCGGCAGTATTCCTTGAGGTTTAAGAAGCGCTCGGAGAGTCTGGACGTTAACACAGAGCAGGAGAATTATTCAGCGCTCACCGAGGTTCATTTAAGCCCCAGAAGGTGGCTGCTTTGACTTTTTTCAGCATCCTGACAAAAAGCTCCTCTGCTGAGAAAAAAAAAGCCTCACCAGTCCTGCAGCCTGCTGATCAGCAACATATTTCACGCCATGCTCTGTGTGGGTGGGTGTTTATGGGAAAGTGTCATTTTGAGGACTTTTTACGGCCACAAACACGATTTCACATCGTCGGGGGGTCGTCAGAGTTTAACTACAAAGATCAGCACACACATGCAGGGTTTATATTGGCCCTTCAAAAAAGGCTAGTTGGATGTTTTGACATGGGTTTTAGGTTAAGAGGACACCAGTATACTCCATCAGATGTGCTTGTGCAGATGTACGAGGCCATCTCCTCTATTTCGATGCTCACATTAAATTACTGTCATTCCATTCAAATAAACAGAAGCATAATACTACAACAGTTCATTTAAACCTCTGGGGTAGTTTTCTTTTCTCGTTTCTTTTTTTTAGTGACGACACATTTCCCTGTTGTGCATTCACACAGTCCCTCACATTTACCCCTGAGACTTGCTCATTTCGTGGCTGCAGCAGGTGGAGGCGAAGTGTCGGCCTCAGGGTCACCTTAACATTTTCCCTGCCAGTTCAGTGAATTAACCTTCCAGTCACAAGATCACCTAACAAGCCCACAGGCATGCGCGCGCGCGCGCGCACACACACACACACACACACACACACACACACACACACGTGCGCGCGCGACACAAAACCACCTCCAGGAAAATAAGACAAAACCATTCAGTGCAGCTCCATCTTAACCACACACTGTTTCCTCCCCACACACCGCAGCTCTGTGTGTCCCGGGCTCAGCGATCTATTAAAACCTGCTTTGTTGGAGCGGTGATGAAACACTGGCAGGCGCCTGCTGAGGAGGTTCAGAGTCGTGAAGCTCAGAGGCCCTCTGACCTTCAACTTGATAGTTCTCAGCGCGGAGGTCATGCTGAGATTCCAGGAAGTTCGGAGCCGAGCGCCCCCGTTTGGCACCCCGAGCGTCGACCGCCGAGCCCCCCTCACAGCGCACACTCTGCTTCAATGAGACGCGAAACCACAGTCGGTCGCAGCTCCAGCTCACGTGGCGTGCTGACGGTTCTGTGGAGCTGCCTCACGACTGCGGGACGGGCAGAAACACACGCAGGAGCTGACCAGGATATTATAGCAGCTTTCGGGAAGTGGTTTGAGAGATACAGAACTGAAGGATGAGACTGCTGTTATTGAACCTTTTTATTACGATCAACAACCTCCTGAAGATACCAAACAGCAGCGGTGATTTTATCCCCTCAACGTGTATTGCCCGTGCAGCCAAAGCCTGACGCAGCTCGTGTCTCCATGCCAGGAGCTCAGTGTTTCCAGAAACTATCAAAACACACATTCATGAACTGCTCTCTGACATTGGCTCAGATATTCCTTCATTGCAATCAACAAGGCTGAAACAAGTATGAATGTATTTTCAATCTCTGTATGTCCACCAAAGGCTTACAAAAGTTGAAATTTGGATTAATCAATAAACTTTAGCCAGAAGAGAGATGTTCAGTTCTTTTTTTTTTCTTCTTTTTTTTTTTTTTAAATGGTGGATGTTTTGTAATGAATCAGATGGGGCTCCCGAAATGAGTAAACACATCAGACGAGCGTGTTGATTTCTCTCTACCTGCGCTGCACTGCTTTTGTGTCACTTCAGGAGTGACGCCACTGACCGCGAGCTGCATCTGAATCATGTGTGCGATGCTTTGGAAGTTCTACAGGTGATGGATGAAAGCGAGCGCATGCGAATAATCTATAAGGACCCGATTTAACAGATTAATGCTGGCAGCAGCTGTCTCCAGATCTGGACTACGTCTCGGCTTTCGAGTGTGTGCAGAAAATACCAGCAGAGCATCAGAAGCAGAGAGTAAACAGACTTACAATGGATGCCCCAGTGTCAAGCTCAAGAGCCAAAGACTGACATTCCCATCTAGGTATTTTGACTTTAAACAGCTTAATCAACTTAATTTCCAGAACATTTATGATCTCACAACATACAGAGATACAATGCAACACAAGATTTTAACCTTATCTCCCATCTCTTCTATTAATTCCTTGCAGAGTTGCAGAAAACAAGCCTCTGCTTATACCTGGATGCTGCTCCAACCTTGAGGAAACTCAGCTGAATAATCTGAATTCACATCGAATCCCGACTCACCCCACAGCCGCCTCTCCCTCACGTTCCTCCAGAAGACATCCCAAGCCTTGTTGGTGGAGTCTTTCACGTGCTCGCTGAAGGACCTCCGCAGTGGAGTTTTAACCGCCGGAGTCTGAGCCATAATCCACACGTTCAACACTCACATATTCCTGCTGCAAAAACCCTGCGTGTCTGGAGAGTTTCTAACCCATGTGGGCAGCGTTCACTCCGTCACGGCTCATGCCGAGGGTGTGTTTGACTTAAGAGTTCAGCAAAGTGAGGAAAGAGGAGGAGGAGGAGGAGGAAGAAGAAGAAGAAGAGGAGGCGGGGGGGCTGACACTTGATGCAGAAAGTCTGCATGTAATTTGTGAAACACCCCTGTCCTCTCCCTCCCTACACCTCCCTCCTCAGAAAGTTGTGTGTGTGTGTTTGTGGGGCGAGGGAAAGAAAGTGTGTGTGAACAACTGTTTATGCAGATGAAGTAACTCTTGGTGTGTGTGTGTGTGTGTGTGTCTGTGTGTTTCCAAGAGGATGGATGTTAAGCAGGGCCTGAGTGAGAAGTGTTTTTCTTTTGTGCGTGTGTGTTTCTGAGGGAAGTTAAAGGATTTGGCAGCGCTGAAGAGAGGAAATGACATCTATCCTGGGTTAAAGACATCAGCAGCAGCAGCATGCACACACACACACACACACACACACACACACACACACACGGAAACAGAGACATACTTGCATAATAAACACAATCTCAAATTCTTTTCCCTTAACACACAAACACACTTTCATAGCAGCTGTCATCATGACACTTAAGTCTTGATGAATCTGACTTAAACCACAAAAAGGCTTCAGGAATTACTCAAATTACAAAAAAGAGGGAGGTGTCAATTCTTTGAAAGAAATTCAAAAACATACTTCCATCTAAGGGAATGATTTCAGACTTATCTTACTTTACTTGATACTTTCTTAAAAAGCCTGTCTGAACTTGGGCTGGTTCTGAGACCTGATCTGATTTAATGACCCGACTTCATGACTGAATGACCCGACACACAAGTCTGCGCTGTTTTTAATGACCTGAATGAAAGTCAAGTGTAGGAGAAAAATGTTGGTGCGAAGGTTGAAGGAACCTGATGCTGAGGCAGGAGAATCTGGGAAAGTCTTTGAAAGTCTTTCCCCTCCTATCGGAAAGATGCACCCAGGCATCAGCTCACACACATCGTCATCATCATCATCATCATCATCATCATCATCATCAAGGCTGAAATCTGTTTAAGCACACTTCCTCTCTTGGGGAAAAGGACAAATAAACAGTGCGGGTCAAGACCGCTGGGAAGGAGGAGGAGGACAGAAACTGGAGGAAATGATGAATGGGAGGAGGAGAGGGAAAGGGAGGAGGGGGCGACGGGTGACATCCCAGTAGTCAGACAAAAGGGTAATGAGTAAATGAGCAGATCCTCCCAGGGCGGTCCAGTCTTATCTCAGTACTTTTACTGAATTACTTATATTATAAACACACTTGGCTTTGAGCTGGAGAGGCCATGTGGTCGAAGTGTTGGTGAAGAAGACACAGGAAAAGAAGAAACAAAAGAACAAAGTGTGTTAATAAATAATCGGCGTAATCTTGTGCGAGTTGGAAATCTCCATCGTGAATGTTCACACAACACTCGTCCATCTGAAACCTGTTTGTAACGACAAACCCAGCAGAAAGGCGGGGAAATAAAATAATGAACATACACAGCTAAACTCTCTCCACACACACTCAACAGGTCAAAACCAAGAGCTGTCAAAGCAACAGCAGAAGCACAAAAGTTCATTTTACTTCAGTCAGCGCTCATATTTTATTTTGACTAAACGTCAATTTATGAAACTATACATGAGTACAAATATCTGTTTATGGATGCTTATAATTGTTAGATGGAAAAAATATGGTATGACATGAATGTCATCTAGAAAAAAGGATACGATCAAGATGTATTATCATTCTCTTTAAATATTAGAAATTATTGCAACTTTTGACAGATTGCTTTCAAACAGTTTGAGGAACAACTTTATTTATCTGAAGGAGACACAAAGATGAGTTTATTTCAGGAAGCTAAGCGTTCTTTTTTTTTCTTTTCTCTACTAGTCTGAAGCTGTATCAGATACAGGCTTTTTGGTCAGTAATTTCTAAAACACCACCCTGCTTTAGTCCCCTGCCACTCCACCCATTGGCCTCTCCACATCATTTAACTCTGCTCCTTCACTCCGTTTAATGATAATGGAGGAGCTGTTATCACTGGGTTTCATCAACATGTCCATACAGTAAATGTGCAGTAGAAGCACTTTTAATACATTTTCAGCCCCCCGTGGTCATCTGAGAGACAATTTTGGCCAATTTTGTTTTTAATCAGCAAACTTCCTGTTGACTTGACTGGCAGAGTCCTTATGGGACTTTGCTTCACGTTGTTGGCTTACTATCTAACGACAGTAAAGGAAAAAGGAATTGTGCATGTGTGGTTACTGAAGTCATTTTGTAAATGGTCAGTGAGGTCGTTTTAAGATTTAAGGTTTTAAGATTGAGGAAAAGTAAGGGAAGACATGGTCTCATGACATTTTATAATAAATAGAATTATTATTTCAAGTGCTGCTGTAAAAGATTTTTGAGAGGAGTCATCAAAATAACCCAAACACTGACATAAACTATGAAGAAGAAAGTCCCAAATAATTACACAATCTCTCAGTGTTTTCCTCTCTCTGCTTTGCGGCATTTATTAAGTTCAAACTTAAAAAGTATTGCATATATTTTTCTTCATTTAGTTGATTTGAATAAAAAAAACTTCATTAGACATTTAAAATTGTAAATTGAATATCTTTTTGGTTCTGAACTATTAGCTGGACTGACTTTAAAAAAACGGTGATAAGTATTATTTGCTCTTTTCAGTTATATAGACTCAACAATAAGCCTAAAGAATAAATTTGCACATTAATGAATAATAAAAGTGATGCTCCAGTCCTACCATGGTTGGGTTGACGCATGGCAACTTTGTGGTTAAAATTCAGTGTCTTCCTCTATTTTCGTCGCTCTGCAGACTCCAATCACAGTCAGGACAGACAAACATTTTTTTCTCTTCTCACAATTAACTTTTTCCAACTTTGGGAGCTCAGCGTGCACCAAACTCTATGAGTGCAAAACCTGCATGAAAAAAGCACTTGAAACCCACTGCAATCCATTAAAGAAAGCAGAAACCCTCCATGTGAGAAACCTGAATAAATCTTTTAACTTGCTTCAGACAAAACAGCAGAAACAGTAGATGTCACAGTGAGAATGTACCAAAGATCACATTTTTCATTAAGTTTGTGCAGCTTTGAAACACTGAACTTCGCTTGAACTCGACATTAATGAAGGCTTTTGAGATTTTTTTTCAGAAGTTTTGTGGCCTTCTAATTTATCCACAGTTAAACCAGAAGAGAATTTCCACATTTGAACGGTGAGGACTTCCTCGAGTTCCAAAATTAGACACCCGCCACCTGAAGCCTCAAACCTGCTCGGCGTATCTGTCAGCATGAAAGTCAACATCTCGTCTCGCTGCCGCACCTGCAGCTTTCAAAAGCGGCGCTCGACAACCAAAGCGAAAAAAAAAAAAAAAAGTTCTCTTCCGTTTTATTCTCCTGCTTTTGTTTCCAAAGCCTTTACACTCGAGTGTTTCGGAACAAAGCGCACCATTTGAATATAAGCGCAGCCCAAATGCTTAATCAATTCACCGCGGTGTTATGCAAAGTTAAAAACCATTCAATGTCACTATTACTGCATGCATTCAATCCCCTCCAAGAGCTTCTCAGACGGCTATTATAATATTTGTGATAGGAAGCAGCTTTTGCCTCTCCCGCCCCCTCCTCTTCCTCTGCTGGGAGGGTGATGGGAGACATCTTCTGGCACATTTGTTTACCCTTCAAACAAGACCTAAATTAGTTGCACTCCCAGCGGTTTTCCAAAAGCAGGTAATTAAATAGCACTCAGCTGCACACCGCGCCACTCCGATCTGAACTCCCCTCACTGAGGATCGGAGGGAAATGCCAAGCAGCCACCAAAAAAACAAAAAAATGTCTTATTTGTGACAGCGCGCATCCCTCCGCATTTGCATGCGTCTAAGTAATGCACACATCCAGGGTGACTCACCGCTCTCAGTAAGCAGGTGGGAGTTCGACTCCTCGCTCGGTGACACTTTGACGGGCCGGCGGCTGCGGGATTCAGCTGCTTTTGGTTTACCCAGCGATGATCTGTCAAACCAAGGAAACACAATAAAGTGGGAAAGACGTGAAAGACGCAGGTTTGAGGTGCTTGAGCTGATACTTGTCTTTTCTTTCAGGACCAAGAGTTTTCAGTAAGCCACTGACTACAAATTAAATACACTTTAAGGTTATACACCCCCACCCCCCCTTTATTTCATATGAGAACTCTTGCCTCCAACATCATCGTCTATCATCTGTTAAATCAATTTTCACCTGTGTATTTTAGCTGAAACCACTTTGCCTGAAATATAGACAGTATCAGCCTAAAATCTAAAAAAAAAGAGAAAAAGAAAAGCAAAGAAATGGAAGAACAAGAAGACACTAATCACCAGTTTACAGTACATAAAAATCACTTGTAATAAGATCAGAAACGTCCATGTTGAGAAAGTCAGGAAGGAAAAAAGCTAATTAATTGCTGATTATGTATCACAGAGCATAATAAGGTGTTTGTGTTTCAGACGGTCTTTTTGCATGTTTTACTTTCAAGCTGACTTTAAAGATAAAACATTCTTTGTGACTGTAATTCTTTTTCAAAAATATCCCTTAAATCATTAGCACAGTATAAATATAAGGGGATTCTTTCGGAAATATATTTTACAGTCAACAATTGTTTTTAATACTTTAAATATTTAAATCATGCAAGTTATGACAGAACATACAATGACTCAAAAACTCAGTGTCTCATACAGATTAGTGATTTCTGCATTTTAATAAGACTGCGCTCATGTTTAGGTGTGAATGTTTATCATGGCTTCAGTTTAGTTAACCATGTGAGCGTGCTGACATTTGCTTATTAGCACTAAACACAAAGTACAGCTGAGGAGTGTCATTTGTTTTACGGTATTTGGTGATTAATCGTGGATCAAACTGACCTGCTGGTGGTGAAGGATGAGAAGTCGATGGATCATCAAGGTCATTTCTTTTCACAGATATCCATTCAATTGTTGCTGAGATGTCTCCGTCCAGATGAAAGTGGTAAAACAACATATTTTTTTTCTTAAGCAGTGTTGGAAGTCCATGCAGTCCATGTGTGTGTTTGAGGTCTGATAAAAGCTGCTTCTGCACGTTTTTACAAGACTTAAAAGTTTCAGCCACATTAAAGTCCAGCACTTTCTCTAGTCTGAATTTAAAAGACCTGCTTTTTGTTCAGCATTCACGCCTCCAGTATATCAAAAACCCCCTCAGCTGTACACAAGGGGGAAAACACACATCCAGGAATACACACTCAAGTGTCCAAAATATCATGAACTCCGTCCTCCTTGCTGAGCTGCTCCCCACTGCTCACAGCCCACAAGATCTTTGATTGTCAAGAGTACTAAAAGCTTTCTTTAACCCGTCTCCTCGGCTGACTTCTCCACATTCTGCCTCCAGGCACAGACTCTATTGTTAGTCGGGTCCTCTTCTCCTCTGCTGCTGTTGTTCCTGCCCAGAAGCTTGTCACTCATCCTGATGAGCTGTCTACCTTGCAGCAGCATCCAGGCCTCTGGCTGCAACAAACAGCATCAGTAAACTCTCCTCAGGCGTCGGGGAAGTGAGCAAAATTCTTCAGCACAGATCTTCAGCTCGCTTTTGAACTTCCTTTGTCAGTAGCATGTCTGGCTTTGCAGTTCTTCCTCCTCTTGGAGCTACCTGCCATTTCTGTTGACCTGTGACCTCACCTTGATGATAACCAGGCTCAGTGCTGCCACCTGTTGGCCAGGAGACACATGAGGGTTTCACCAGGAGAGATTTTAGTTATTTATCTTTGTAGATGCTAAAAAAAACACCTTTATATTTGCTCAAAAAGTGGATAAGAAAAAGTAAAGTTGAAGGACGGAGAATCATCCTGAAGCTGCATTTACTAATAAAACACAGCATTTACATTTCACCTTAAAGATTTCATGGAGAACATTTGCTTATAACAGTTGCTTATTTACACATCCAGCAGACATATCGTTGTTCACCAGCTAGTCTCTAACTGTGTGTGTCTGCAGTTTGGTGCTGAGCTGACGTTTTTCTCAAGATTTTTTTTTTCTAAAAGCAGCTGCTTGATGGAGACAGGAAAACCCAAACAATGAGCTGAGAGATGCTGGATGCTCCACTGAGCCGAAGGGAAGTGCAGCTCTTGGGTGAGAATCTCTTGTGGGTTTACACATGATCACTTGACCCACTGTTAATATAAAAATACTGACAAGTGCAACTTAAAATGCTCTTTTACAGCTTTCCTTCTCTTTTTACCAGCAGACTGTTGTAGCCAGACATTCACTCTGCTTGTGTCTCTGGCCGGGTTGCAGATAAAGTCTCTTAAACTCTGTCCTGTCTGATCAGTTTCATCTCCATCTCTTCATTTCATCCAGAGGATCCTCTGCGGACACTCGGGGAGCTGCACACTCACTTTCGTGGCTACATAAACGCTGGGCTGATTAAGTGTGACTGCAGCTAAGAATAAACACTCCAGCACTGAGTGTTTATGGCAGCGGGGGTGTTGTGTAAGGAGCCCAGTCACAAGGAGAGTCATTTTTCTTGGTTTGGCCTAGTTTGGCCCTGCAGATCGGGGCCTGAATCCCTTGAAGGCTGGATCACATTAGAAGGATTTGACTTTATTTTTATAACACTTTCCATCTCTCTTCGATCACTGACTCCGTCTCTGAGAGGAATGACTGGGCTGCGAGCTCATCTGTTTTAAGCATCAGCAGGTTAAGGTGCGACCGCAGTGCTCCTCTACATGATAAAACTTTTAGAGCCGCATACAGAAGCTTTCACTTATCTGCAAAATCTGCTGATGAAGAAGATAAAGTGAAGTGTAGAAAATGAACACAAAGTGAGACCAAGTGTGTTCATGAAAACTGAGGCAAGCTCTGTGTTAAAACAATGTTTTGGCAAAACATCCATATTTGCAAGATAAAGAGAAGTGGATTATAGTGCAGGAGAAGATTAGTGTTTCTGCACACTTAAACACATAGAACACAAATATTTAGCATTTAGCTTTTTTGGCTTTTGGTATTGAAACTAAGAAACCATTAGTATTTGCTGATGTACAGTTTTTGACACTCAAAGGACTAAAAGTAGTGAGATCCTTCTTCTTCTTCGTGCTGTGACCACACACTTCATCGGGGTACTATCACAAAACATTTGCATTTTTAATTTGAACATCCAAAGCACTGGTGTCAGCCGCATGTTATTAAAAGCTCTGACGTGACCACCACTGGATGCACCGTTTCTTTTTTTAAATATACATAAAATATTTCTTCCTCACTTCTGTCAGGAAGAGGGAAAACAACAACAAAGAACGTTAGAAATAAACTGCAAAAAAAAGGACCGTTGGGTGAAAATAATGACGCCATGCTGTAAATTTGACCTTTAACTTGTGATGCAGCGAGATCAAGCCGATGCTTTGGTGCGCTCCTTCAGGCAAACAGGGGCCTGGTGTTGCATAATGCAAAATACCCTCAGCGGTTGTTTTTTTCTTTATTATTGCAGAGTTTCTGTGCTCTTTCTCCTGCAAGGCCCTGCTTCACATTAATATAGTTGATACAGAAACGTCAGAGCTGCTCAGTTCGGCCAGAGCCCCTCTGTTGGAGCTGATTTTCTTTGGTTTGATTTGCTACAGATGGGTCAAGATTTGCTTCAGCGGCCTTTCATCTACATTAGTAACGCACAAACATCCTTTACACAGATTGGCTGGTGCACCTCGATGACACCTCCAGCATGGGATGTCAAATGTAATGTGGCATGCGACGAGACAAAGAGCTACAAAGAACCATTACACTGAATTCACTGTGCAGATATTTGCTACACAACAACATAACACAGCCAGCTAACAACACATATTGCCTTCTGGTGTTTTTGGTGCCAAAGCTCACCAGGACCTCAAGCTATTTCTTTGGTTTTCCTCCAATTTCCTCACGTTTCAT